>JAGWEN010000091.1:0-314699 GCA_018703685.1 Orius laevigatus | reverse complement strand
TCAAATTCGCTCGACAGCTAGGTATAAAAGAATTCAATTTGCAAATCCCACAACCATAATGGTGGGGACAAATGAGAAAATGCCTTACTTTATTTGTACATATAAGATTGAAAAGTCATTAAAAATTTTCACATTTACATCCCACAAGTACTTAGGTGGAATAGGAGCTTTAAAAAAAACCCTGTAAGGTTCGAACAAAAACCGTATTCCAATTTCAAAGAAGAGGAGTAAAAAGCTAAAAATAAATACAAATATATAAAAGAAATGAGTAGGGTGTCTGGGCTATTGTTACAAGAGTAGCAGGTATATTAAAAGGCTTAAATGAATGGTAAAAATTTTGTGAAAATACTCGCTTGATGTGTAGGGAGGGTTTTGCATCAGTTTTTCTTCTTATTTCGTTTGGAGAAAAGGAGAAAGGATGTCCCGTGGGCACTTAAATAACACTTGACCTCTCGAGTTCATTAACAAATGTATCTAATTTCGGGTCTCGATTTCCGCACCTTCTAACCGTATTGTCTCAAAAAGGCTTCAACGGTTTTGACCGAACGGAAAAACTTTGGCCGTTCAACCGTGAAAACCATTATTGGTGAGAAAAAATCGTAATATTGAGCTGGGTAATAGGAAAAGGCCACAGTTTGGCACGTTGGAAAATAACAGCGGAAAACCAATATTGCTTTTGATAAATTATTGTGCGGTGAGATTTCTCAATTATTTTGTAAGTCACCGTTCAAGGTATAAAAGGTTTTCAACAAAATCGTAACTTTCTTGGTAAATCAGGGATAATTACTTTCCTTCTTCTATAAAATTATTAATTAAGATCTTGAAATATTATCTCTTGCCCAGTGCTTTTACTTCATCGGATTACAGGCTCCATAATTTATTTATTAGGTTATCACTTATCACAGGCTACGGACGGATTTCAAACATGGTAGTTAAAAAAAACCTTTTACGTGTAAAAACAGGAACTGTTTGAAAACTCAAGGAATCTACATCTCCTTTATAAAAAAAAACATTCACGACTCTTAGGGCCCTTCAACTTCAAGTTAGCTTATTTCACGGCTGTTCACCCTTTTGTGGTTTTAACTGGAATTTGTTGAGCAAAGATTCCTTTTGATATTGTTTAATCCTTGTGATGGTGTTAGGATTTTTTAAACGTAGCGTAAAACGTTTCAAGTTATAACGTATTATATAATCAATATGTTGAGGAGAGATTACTCCTATCATTTATCCCGCGTCTGGATTTATGATGTCATTCAATAGGACACAACAATAACAATTACATTCAAATTATGGTTTAATCATAAAAGCACACCCTCTGTCGAACTGACAGAACGGAGTCCTTGCCGTAGACAACATGAAGCTCCCGGTGGGCCGATCCTACTTTGGCCTGAAGAAATGGAAATCCTTCCTCAAAACGTGGGTTTTCTACAGACCTCTCCATTGGCTGGGTGGAACGCTTAGCCCTACCCCAGAGGCCCCCGCTCATGTATCTGGGAGATGGTGTAATAAAATTTATTCTGAATAAGTCCAAGTTTATTGTGCCCAATTATCTCAGAATCCATCTCTATCCTTCTCTCCCCAAACGTATAGCCGCTGGGTGGGAAAATTGCGTTCCGAAAATCATCATCCACATGAAAGCTGAAACACCCCTTTCAAATTGTGGGATATCAAAGTGGCATTTGGTAGGGCTATTCAGGTGGAAATACGCTGCTTCAGAAGGCTTTTAGCTGATTTTTGTGTTGTTATATCTAAGTCCGAAAATGTTACTGGGATTAAGAATGTCACTCGAAAAATATCAATTCATTCCTGGGTATGCTAAACCCTTTGACAAACTCGAACCAATTTTCCGGAAAAAGGGTCTCTTTTTGTTGGTTTGAAACCGTTGATGGCGAACAAAGTGTACAGCGCCCGAGGCTTCATGTATTTTCTCCTCAACCACCCAACTAATAATAACGCTCTCCGGAAACTCGGCAAATTAATTATTAAGAGTGAGTCGCTCCAACTTGATGTAAAACGTCCTCTTAAACGTTTTTAGAAAAATAATTAAAATTTTCCTATGTTAATTCAATATGAAACCCTATTTCTAGGTAAATGAAGAACCAAAGACTCCCATCAAGTTAAAAAAGCCGACGTTAACATTTTATTAAAAATACGTTTTACACATTAAGTTTCAAAGGAACTCATTAATTTCATAGTACGTAGACCGTTTTTCTGAAATCAAACATGGTTGATCCTTAAGGATCCTTTTGAGTTACCTGCCCAAAGAGTCATGCAAGGCAATCGACGGCTTTCTTGAGTGTAAAGTTACGATCCAATTAAGAACTGTTTATTGAAAAATGCAAACAAAGAAATCCGCTAAAACATGATCTAATTGATGATTAGTAATTGGATATGTACTTTAATTCAGTTCACGTTACTAGTTAAATTGGTAATATTGTTGTTGTTTGATTTGAATGTTTGTTTCAAGTTTTGGCATGCTTAGTGCTTTACTTAAGCTCCTTGTGTCCGCAACTTCCTGAATTCTCGAAATACGATTTTCCATCGAATATCTTTAAAAGGCTTAAATTAATGCATTTTCTATCGATTCCCGAACCCCAGCTGACAACTAATGGAAAATACATTTCTCGCTGTTTCTTGTAGGACTATCAAATGCAAATTGTATATTTCAACGTGGTCTTCCAATCAAATTAAGGATCTTTACGTTTCATTTGCATAATTTGCTTCATGTTCCATTTATTTACTAATTAATTTTATTAAAAGATTTTTTAAGCATCGATAACTTATTCTCTTGGAAAACATTCGGAGGAACTGTAGGCAACGAAAAAGCAATATGGGACTGATTTTTGTGCTTGATTGCTGTCGGTTTCCCGTTTTCAATGATAGGGGGTAACGATATCTCAGGCTGTATTGAAATTGCGTTGGATTTCATTATTTTTCCGGAAATGATTTGATGTGGTTTCGATATTTTTGAGTTATATATCGAAGGAAGGTCTATCTTCATGTTTACTTTGGGAATTATTTTTTCACGAACGGTTTTTTTGTTGACTACTAAAGGAAGTTTGGGGGAAAAGTCGATATTGTAGGATGAGATCATGGAAGAAGAAGAGTTTTGAAAACGTGCGCCTTCTGGACGCTTTTTGGGCTTTTTAATATCTGGTATCTTTTTGAAATTTGTGTTGTAGGTAGTTTGGTTTGAAAATTTTGGATCGGGAGGGGCGGTAAGGGGCTGCACTAAAGGTCCGTTTCCTTTTTTACGTTCGAACAATTCGCTGTATCTGATATCGAATTTTCCAAAAGAAGAATCATAAACCGTCTTCCATTCTGGTCTTTTCGTCCTTGATTTTGTCTTCCCCTTGAAAGCTCGGTTTTCAATCTCCTCTATTTGATCACAAAATTTTTCCAACATTACAACTAATTCTTTAAAACTTATAAATCATATTGAGACCTATATTGACCAACTTGGTCCGTAAAAGTTTTAATTGAAGTTTTCGTCGTTTTTAGCCTCCACGTCCTCACCCAGGATGGCAACAGGTCCTACATGCCGTCGATTTCGGCCCGGCTTGCCCTCAACCCAATAAATACACAGGTGCCACCAAAGGAGTCCGAGATGTCCACGAAGATTGTTTATACCTCAATATTTACATGCCGAATGTAAAATTCATAAAAAATGTTATTCATTCCTCTAAAAATTTGAAATTTAGATCGACTCAGGCGTTTCTCAGCTTTATCCAGTCATGATGTACATCCACGGTGGAGATTTTATTCACGGCTCTTCTAACTCTTTCCCGGGACATGTTATGGCCGGCTTTCAAAACGTCGTCGTTGTCACGTTTAATTACAGACTCGGCGCGCTCGGTAAATTAAATTTTTAGGATATAAAAAATTATGGTTTTGAAAAGGTTTTCTGAGCACGGGAGACCACAATTCGCCTGGAAACTACGGAATTTTGGACATGGCGATGGCCATTCGATGGGTGTATGATAACATCAACTTTTTCAACGGAGACAGAAATTTGATAACCCTTTTCGGGCCGGATGCAGGAGCGGCATCTGCTGGTCTTCTTATGGTCAATCCTAGGACGAGGCATATGGTGAACCGTGTCATAGCTATGGTAAATAAATAAAAAAAATAATAAAAGCCTTATTTATTTTGTTTTGTAGAGCGGGTCTGCTTTGGCAGATTGGGCATTAATTCAAGATAAATATAAGGCTCAAAATACGAGTAGGGTCTTTGCTAGACATCTTGGGTGTTCTATTGATTCTTCTTACAAACTAGTCGACTGTCTCCGACGTCATAGGAACTTCTACGAACTTGGAAACGCGAACGATATTTCGGTAAGAAAAGATGAAAAATTTTGCGATAAAATTTTCTTTCAGCCTCAAGTGGGGTTGTTTCCTTGGGCACCCGTCCTCGATCTCAATTTCACAGTCCCCGGCAACTCGTGGTACGAAGGGTGGAAGCAAGACGACTGGTTTTTCACCAACTTCACACCCGAAGCTCAAATCAGACGCGGCGAATTCAATCGCGGCCTCGCCTACATGACCGGCGTCACAACTCAAGAAGCAGCCACTTTAATTTGTAACTAAATTATCACCTCCATCTCATTTTAACGAAATATTTCAGCTTCAAATGAAACACTATCCCCATATTTTGACATCGATGAAGAATGGTTCGATCGAAAGTCGAAGAAATGGTCTTCAGATATAACTACACGATTAACCGTGAGGGTATATTTCGTGCCATCAAATACAGATACACTTATTGGCCAGACCCCAAAAATCATACTCATATAAGGGAACAATACATCGATGTAAGACGATTTTTCTCATGAACTTATTTAATCAAGTATTTCAGCTCATGTCAGACTTCCTGTATCGAGCACCGGTCGATCAAATGGTCAAATTATTAGTCGAAAAGCAGGTCCCTGTTTATTGGTACGTCACCAATACAACTATAGAGAGCTTAAAACTTCCTTTGTGGAGAAAAGCTCCTCATAACATCGAACATCTTCTCCTAACTGGAGCACCTTTCATGGACACAGGTAAGTCCCTCTTTCCTTTAACTAATTTTATAATGGAATACCCCTTATAGAATTTTTCCCTGAAAAAATGCGTCTGACGAGAACACAATGGACAGACAACGATCGTAATATCAGCTACTTTTTTATAAAAGCTTACACTGATTTTGCACGATATGGGTAACTAGAGTAATTTTTCTTCAGTAATCGAACACTTTGTTTTCCTACTTAAGCTGATTTGTTGGTTTATGTTTTAGGGATCCGTCTCCACAGCAAATATTGGGAATACGATTCCAAATGGCGAGACATGGTAGGCTTTTCTACTTGAATTTCAACACGACCTTTAATTCAACCGTTGAAATTAACTATCGTCAAACCGAGTCAGCGTTTTGGACCTGGTATTTGCCGACAGTTATTGGAATTGTAATCCCCACATATCCCCCATTCACTGAGGTAACAATTTTCGAAATGAAAAATTAATTAATCATTTTTTTCCCTCAGTATTGGTGGGAGCCTAAACAACCTCTTCAAATCGCATTTTGGTCCATGTCTGGCACCTGTCTTCTCCTTATAGTGGTCGTCGTAATTTTCTGCCTTTTGTGGAGAAATGCTAAAAGGTAAGGGACAAAGAAAAATGGGTCGAAAAAAGGGGGGCACTAAAATTAAACCCATTCCTCATAAAAAGTTGAATAATTAACATAATTTTTTTCTCCCTTTTTTTGCTACTTTAAGTGATGCAAAATACCACGTGAGTCCCTTAGGAGTCCAATTTGATCTGTAGGTGATTTTTTTTTCCCGCAGGCAGAGCGATCGATATTACGGTACGGACCTTTTGATGATCGGGATGCAGGACGGGGAGTCACAGGGAATCGAGAACCCGCGCACTCAATCAGCCGGGAACATTTACGAATACCGGGACCTCCCGGTGAAAACGAAGCCTATCGAGAGAAAGGGTGCATCAACCCCTGCGTCACTGAGATCTAGCGACGGCTCCCTCTCAGCCAGAGACGGCGTCCTCACGAGTCCGAACGGCCGACCGAAAACTCCACCCGGGAAAAGGACGTTATCCAAAAAATCCGTTTCCGGATCCACAAGCTCAGTCCCGATGACCCAAGTCTGATCGCCCGAGTGCCAATTTTACCTTGCTTTCGGATTTCACTGCCAGAAAGTGTGCCTTATTATCATTTCTTTCCAAGTGCAATATTGCTATTCCGTCCAGTTGAGACTTAAGATTTTTTTAAACATAATATTTTTTAGGATAGGTTCATAGTCGAAGCTTTTAAACTTTTAAAGGAAAACCATAATTTTCTTACTTTAGGGTGGTGCTTGTTTTTTTTATATAATAAAACAAACGTGGCCAAACTTGCGATTTTGGTAAAAAGCCTTTCCCCTTATCTTATAAAGTTCCACCACTACTGAAACAAATATCAGCGTCTACTCTGAATAATCACCTTAGTCTATTATCTATTGCTTATGTCCTAACCCATAAAGTTAAGACAAAATAGAAAATTCTATGCTCTGTACTTTCGTCATATTTTCGTTGCTTCGTGACCTTTTTTTCAGGACGTCTCCTTGCATTCCCAGAACTAAGTTTTTAGCAACTGAGCAAGAAAAATGTTTTTATTTTTGTACTATACTTTAATTACCGAAATTGTGAATAAACAAAAAGTGTAAATAAGACTTAATTTTAATATTTTTTTAGGATCAGTCGTACCGTTCTGGAGAATTTATTTTTCCAATGTCACTCATCGTTTTATTTCATAATTTTATCATGAATTCACTTTAAAAAAATATCCCGCCAGGTACTGTGTAAATATTATTTGTACATAAGCAAATATATTTTTAACTTGTTTTTTATTAAATTGTATGAATCAAAATTTAAAATAATTAACACATATTCTGAAAATTTAATTTAGCAATTGATCTCTTAGAATTACGAATTTCTTTTCGATTCTAGAATGGATTTAAGTCCCATTATTGGAATCGAGTAGCATCATACAGTCTTTTTCTCAAACAAAATTTTTATTTTAATGCTTGCCTATGATTTGACACTCCTTTTCTGATGTATAAATTTTTTTTTTACCTACACTCAATGTTATATTTTTTTCAGTTTTTCAAGGGGTTTTCATCCCTTTTCTTATGAAAGAAGCATGTAATTAATATTAAATTTTAATTAGATGAATAAAAACTTATTCTGAAAGAAAATAGTAATTTATTTCTCTTCATAATCCATCATGTTCTTCCCACGTTCATTATTATTGCAATTTCCCACCTACCTACGTATGTACAGTACAATATGTTACTGTCAAAACCCGAAAATTGATTGGGATCAATAAATTTTGGATTCTGCATAAAGTGTGCTTTCGTAATTTATTCATAATATTACTTCGTTATATTCGTCAAAACCTGGTTTGACGATGGGATTCGATTTTTTTCGGTCTTCATATTTTTGCCTAGGCCATATTGAGTGGCACAGTATTCGTAACCACCCTTCGGTAATCGGTGTGTAAATTAAAAGAAAAAATCAGCTAAAAGCCTCTAGCCTGGGGGCCGTCGTGACGACCACCTCAATAGCTCCGCTAAAGCAAAAGTTACTGGAAATCAAGCGTAAGATCGATTTCTATCGTCAAAACATAAGGGTCGAATTTAAGATAACGAAGTCGTCATCAGGGTCGTTCCGGATCACCCTGAATGCCGTTGAAACGGGTTTTCAGGGCTTGGAAGCTATTTTCATTTTGCCAATTAAAAATAATAATAATATCCACCCTGAAAAGCTCAAATCCCAGAAGCTTTCAAAACATTGCTTTTAACCGTGATCGATCAGGGGGCATGAAAGTTTAGCCCCCCTCGTTAACATTATGCTTAGGCAATAAGGTTTTGTATTTCCACCCATGTATTTTGTTTTACATTTTAATGAACTATAAAACTCTTTAATGAACTGTTAATTTCAATCAAACGAATGATTAGAACAAATGGTATTTGGTATTCCTGGTAAATGGTATTCCTCTCGAAAAAACAATCAAATTGATATAAAATAAGTCTAAGATCTATTAATTGTAGCGAAATTGTAGCAAGTAGGGCAGTGTCAAGCCAAGTCGATATGGTACAAAAATTAGAAAATGAAATCCTAAGTTTTCGTTCAATCCGACAACAGTGTAAAATGGTAAAAACGACAGCGTTGTATCAGATTAGCGGAGTTCGTTTTTTGGGGTTGAACTTCAATGTGAAGTAAATTGTGGTTCGAAAAATCACCGTCAGCACCTGAAGAAATGTTTTTTTACTTCGATTTCCCTTGTTTTCTCCGAAACTACTGAACCGATTTTTGATTTCTCAGTCTTATTCGTTCAAGGAAAAATTTAGAATTTTTATCATGTCTCCAAAATTCGTGAGCATAGGATCTATAAGGCTCTTTCAGAAAATATTTTTCAAACCAGTAAAAAATCGCACATGAATACATCCATTTATTTTTTTTTATGATTTTTTTTTTAATTATTAAAAAAATATTCATTAGATTCGGAGAAAACGCCGGAATAGTGAATCCCGGGGGTTTGGCACAGCTTTAAACTTGCAATCATGATATCCAGGAACGCCTTCCTCTGGTATCAAGCTTGTGTTTACTAGATGTTCGGGTATCTGGATCTCGGCTCCCTGAGGATCAATATTCTTAAAATGTTATACAAATCTTCTCTGATTCGATAATACCTAATAGGAATTCCTAAAAATTTCATGTCGATCGCTTCACAGGGACCGGATACATCTTCAAAAACCGCGTGTTTTTTAATCGGAGCGTTTTTTGTAAGGTAAACCTTATTTCAAAGAAACGTATAAAACCAGATCATTTAGAACAGCGAGATCAGATTTCTGATTTCTCCATTACCACGTACATAAAAGAAGGGGAGATTTTGTCAAAAATAGAAGGGCCTACGTGAGAGTGAGCTCGTAACAAGCATCTTCTGCTAAGTTTGTTTTTAAGTTCATTTCAACGTTAAATACTTCATGAAGGAAACCACAAACCCACCCAATTAAAACCTTGTCAAAAAGCGAACTCCTTAAGTTTTAGAGAAGGATCTGTCAAAACGATTACGTTGTCTGTGATGCAGAGAGAAAAAAGTTAACTTAAAAAGTTTTTTAAACTTAAAAAGAAAGTTAGAGGTGATTAAAAAATATCTTCCTTTTTTCCACTAAAAAGTTGAAAATTTCCTTTATATTCCTTGTAAATTAAAATCATGAATTATAATTTGTTTTCTAAATTTTTCATCTGATCGTATCGATTTTAATGTTATCCCTTGGGGTCTTTTCTAGAGAAAATGGAAATCGTAAACAAAAAATAGAAAAATATTTTTTTTTAAAATCTGATACGAAGGTAAAATGTCAAAATATTTCATAATAATATGCCATGAACAAAATAAAATCTTTTTCGAAGTGATTAATTTACAACCCTGAACCCTGCCTATGGCTAGAAAAGTTCTCCCACTTGTAAAGGAGGAACGTGCTTCCCAAAGGAGAGGGGAACGATAAAGGGAAAGAGGGCAGCCGGTAAAACGTTTAGTTTTCAAACAGTACGGACAATGTGCACTTCAAACTGTAAAAACGAATTCTGCCCGGCGAAAACCGAAACCGGTCGTAGATGCGAGGATGGCGTCACCCCTCTTCTGCAACATCCTCAGCATATTCCTAAAATTGGCTTTAAGCCCGATATTTTGGCCACGTTCACCGCAAAGCATAAAGAAGTCATCGACGTCACATACACCATCTTTGGAAAATTCACAAAAAATCAAAGATTCCAGTAAGTTTTTCTTATAAACGATTACCTATCTCAATTCCTTTAGAACTTCAAGTCCCTTTGTGGCTTGATGGTACTTGGTCTTGATGGAAACTACTTGAATTGACTTCCTTTATCTACAAAACATCCAATCAGACTAAAAAGTTTCGTTTTCAGTAAAAAAAGTTATAAATAATATATTCTCTAATTTTGTTTTTTTTGTTCAGAACAAGTCTTTCCAGGGATTTTCCTAAAAAAAGTTTTGATCGTGTTTTAGCCGTCGTTGATCCACTGATCCACTCCTACGCTTCAAAACAAAAAAAAAAAACTTTTTCTGATATTTTTTGGCTTAGATTCACTCGCCAAATCTGAACTTTTCCTTATCGCTCTATTATGATTCGTGCCATGTAAGTCATGGCGAACTCTGATTTACTGTCAAAACAATTATTTCATTTCTAATTTTCTCATAGGGAAGTTTATTTATTAACCAAGGATACTAAACACCCTAATATCCTTGGTATTACCTATGTATGCGGTTTTTGGGGGAAGGGTCTTCCTGGCCTCCTAGTGTCGAACTGATTAGTGATCTTCTACGGATACATAAAGTTATAACTTTTTCTGTGGTGTCGGCCAAAATGGATGAGTTATGTCTCTAGTTTGAAAACATATGCTGCGAGCTTGCTCCTTGATTGTGGAGAGGTCTCTAGAGCCAGGAACTTTAAAGAACACCACAAGTTGTAAATATCTGCTAATTTCTAGCAGCGAAGGGTAAATGACCCAAGACTGTCACTTAAGTTAAACGGAAAGCTACGAGATGTCTAAGTGGATTATGCTCTGAAGGCATAGTTGCCGAGTTCATTTCACGCCTTCTAAACTTCATGAGAAAGCATTAATCACTAAACTGTTCAATTTCGACCCTCACCAAGTCATGCACCTATTTGCGAACAGTAAATCAATTTTGGTAATAAGGACATAAGGAGGCAATAAGGTAATCTAGATGGCAGCTAAATTCCTTATTTTTAATGCTTATTCTCAAGCATCAAGTTATCGCAAAATCGACTTTAGAATAGTTGGAAAGCGTATTTTGAGTTTTAAAGTATCCCTGTTTTCCTCTGATTTCGTATATCCTTAGGAATTTAAATTCTGTTTTTCTTGCTCGAATAGGCAACAAATATTTAACTTTGATAGCCCTAAAGAGCTTTTGAAAGGCGTATTGCACAAAATCGTTATCGAGTTCCACCTTTGAGTTTACAATACTATTGTAAAAGTATTGTAAACTCAAAGGTTCCACTTGTTTGTGCATGAAGCTCGTTGTCTGTCCCCATTTTCACTTCGCCTCACGTCGGAACCACCCTAATGCATTTCTGTTTATCCTCTCTGGCCAGTGCTCATCAATAAACTCCCAAGGCTCTATCATTCATTAGTTCATTAAAAATGAAAGAAAAGTAGTTTAAAAAATGTATGTTGCTCCATCAACTGATACCTTCTTTTGTGATGACTGATACTACACGTGATGATCATTATTTGGACCATTCCGTCTGTAAAAAAGAATCGTCCTAAATCACGATAATTTTTTTTTCTATCGTTAACGAATCATGAAATTGGACCTTTTTTCTCTTTCTTTCTCCCCCTCCCCCAAAACCTCGTTCAGATTGTTTAATATCGTTTTTTATACAAGCCAACAGTAATTTATAAAGTTTCACCCTCGGTGTTTTTGAACGTAACATCTAATTAACACGTTGAAAATTGATATAATCATTATTCCAACGTTAACAAAAGCCCATAAAACTTTGAAATAGGAGGTAAAAATAGGTACCTACCCTTAAAAGAAAGATCGGGTTCAAACGAGAATTTTCCGAAACACAACTTGAAAGGATTAATGGTTGTTAGGTACTCGACAATATGAAATTCAATAGAGCCACAGAATAACAACAGTTTAGTCTGTATTCTGTGATAGAGCTCGTTATATTTCGATGAATTGGTACTTCAATGATTTTAGGGTTGAAAACCTCCGAGGATGTCAATGAAAGAAGCGATTTCCCTCGATTTCCAGTTATTTTTAGGCTCCCAATAAAAATACAAAAGGAAAAACTTTGAAGGTTCCCAGAAATATGAACGGCCTGATATATTATCGTTTTCTTCCGATCGTTCTGTTCATGAATACATGATTGGGGGCCTACGTGACAGCTTTGTTCGGCCTAAAATTTTGTTTTATGCCAATTAAAAATTTACTTTTCAACTTCATAAAATATGGACAATAGAATTTTTAATCAACTCGCTATACAAAATTATGCATGATTTGGCAAAAAGTTTTTGTACAACCGAATGTTTTATATACAAGTAACAATGTGAGTGAAGTCACGTAGGACTGTTGTACGCGGAACACATCTAGAGGGGTCACAACATTATTCAATTCGGGGTCGACAATTTTTGAGATCAGAAATATACGACGATTTGAAAACTCAATTCGGGACTTTTTTCAACGAATTAATGATTTATGGCTTCTTTTAAAATTCGTCAATTTTAAAAGAAAAATAAAGAGGACGAAAAAAATTCAAATAAAGAAATTTTCTCTAATTTAATTATATTCCTCCTGGCTCCTGGGACGCGTCCGTTGTGGTTTTAGCTTTAATTTGTACAGAGCGCTTTTGAAGAATCCCGTATAATAGTCCAACGAGATTCTCAAGAGTAAATGTTGACTTAGGAATTAATTAAATAGTGAAAACCGAAGAGGAAAACTTAACCTTATGAAAACCGAAGAGGAAAACTTAACCTTATGAAAACCGAAAAGGTTGCTAAAACACATGTACATATTAGATCAAAAATTTCCATTGAATAAATCTTTCTTTTCATCTTGAGATTGACACTTTATGAACTTCACTTTTAATATTGGTTACCCGTGGAAAAAGAGAAGACAAACCTAGAGGGTATAAAAACGATGTGATAGGTTTTAGTGGGATATCTTCCTTTGTAAAAATCCTAATCCTAAAAAATCCTTTGTAAAAGTCCTAATGTCAACCCAACATAACTCTCATTAAATAGAGAAAAAGAGAAGCTGCCTGGGTGTTTTTAGAGTGAAAAAAAAATAATTGAAAATTTAAGCAATTAACCGTAAAAATAAAGTTAGTCCGTTGCATGAGAGTTAATGAATTGAATAAAATAGGACCTGAGGCTATTAAATGGTTTGGGAAATTTCCTTTATTTACTTTATATTACGAGTAAAATCAAGAAAAAAAAAAGTTTCAAAAATAGAAATTTCTCTTTATTTGAGAACAAAAGTTCTCAGGTGGTTGAGAGGTCGAACTTCACCCAGGCACCCCATAGGGTGCGAAAATTGATCCAAGATGGAAGAAAGGGGGCTTTGATCCATTTTCCATGGAAAAAGATTCGATACTTGAGCCTTTTTGGGAGCGGGAGATCGAGGTTGAACTCTTTCACTGGGGAGTCAATTAAAGCTTTTTCTTTCCTTTTCAGGCGGATTTTGTTCCTTTCAAGAAGTCAAGACCACCCGAATTCTTTCGGTAGAATGTAAAAAGATGAAAGGGATTTTATTTCCTTATGTCATGTAATGGATTTAGGGAAGAGGCCACCATAACTCGAACTTTACCAAAATACTCCAAAGATCTCGCCACAAACAGCAAATATAATGGATCTTTTTTTAGGGTGATACTAAATTCGAACCAACTAGCTCACGTACTAGTCATATTGGCGATCTGCATTTTAAGCTGCTACTTTTTACGGTCGCCGACTTCATCGCCCAAGCCATATTCTGCAGCAACAACCGTCGTTTATTTGCTTACTTTCGCATTACGTGTCGGATCTCAATTTTGGATGACCTTCGTGTCAGGTAAACTCGAAAAATTAACGTTTTACTTTATTAATCCCTTATTTTTAGGCCTAACTCTCTATTTTTCATTGAAAAGGCACGCTTTTGGAGACATACAGAGAATACTTTTCCCTCGCTACTTTTCGATTATGTGCTTCTTTAGTTTTATCAATTTAATTTCCTTCTTTTTACTCTACTCGCACATCATTTGGCAGTCTAGTCATTGGATACAAGTAAGATTTAAAAAAAAAAATTAAAATATTAAATTTTTCTTTAGGCCTCCTTGATTTCAACAGCATTCATTCTTGAATTGTTTGCACGACTATACGTTGCTCCTGAAGTTGTTCAACTTTTGGATAGAAAACGTGAAATCGAAGTAACAGTGCCTGGCGTAGGTGAAGAAATCGGCTCTCATAAACCAGGCCCACTTCAAGATTGTCCTCATTACATGTTACTCCATTCAAAATTCAGGAAACAACATGCTCTTATGGCTATGGCGAATGTCATCTCAATGGCTTGCTCAATCACCCTTTCCTTTTACATAGCTAGCTCAATAAGTATAAATTAAGATGGAAATCAAGATGGCACTCTTCTTGAAACGGCGACCAATAAGAAGCCTCATATTCAAGACTGCCCTGCTCTTATGCAACTTCAAGTGCCAGTGAATAGGTTAGAAGTTGTAGGTTATCTAAAATTTTTGGCAGCACTCACCTGCCATTTTTTCCCAGTGGTAAAGGATTCTGTTTTAGAGAAAAAAAAAATTAATATATAAGTTCCTTTTATATATATGGACATTATTAATTGCTAGTGTTAAAGTTTTTGAACAGTATTAGGACTAACAATATCGAATGTAAATATATATATGTACAAAAATTTGACTTTTAAATCATTTTAATTAACCTTGTGAGCTGAAAGAAAGATGATACAAAAAAATAAATGAAAAAAAAAAACTTTTACTGATTAATCATTTACAAACAAAAATAGATAAATAACGGAAAAGCGACAACTCTGTCAAAATGTTCAGTCTGAGACTCAACTGAGGTCCATTTGGTTCGAATCTTGGTTGAGAAGAGAGGAGTCTTTTTGGATCGAGTCGAATATCACTTGAAGTTCGGGGGTGTTTTTGATTTGCGTCACGAATTCGCTCAAATGAGGGTTTTTGTCTAAAATTAATATCAATGTTAGCTAAGAATGGAAAAAAAGGACTCACCAGCATCGGGTATTGTGAGCAAAGCAGCAACCGCTCTCATTGCCGACCGTTTTAATTCGTCTTGCTTTTCATACTCTTGTTTTACAGAGTTCGCTTTTACTTTAAGAGTACATGTGTGCTTAAGAGGATCCACTAAACCTTCCAGTCCTGAAAAAACAAATTAATAAAAGTTTAGCCGCATTACAATCCCTTACGTTGGAGAACAGCAGTGGGTACGAGTTGAGCGAGTCTAGCGACCATTAGATAAGTAAGCATTTTGATGTCATAATGATCTTTAAGGCCATGTTCTAGATGATTTAAAAATTCAAAAATATCAAGCCGATCGAGACAAGCGTCGAGCAAAGTGTACATGCATTCGAACGCCGCTTTCCTAATATCGAGACCATCGTCCACAACGTGTTTGAATGGACCCATTTCAACTTCTCGAATCAAAGCTTTCTAAAAAGACAAAAATTAATTTTAAAAAACAAATAATTTATGAAATGACTCACTCTTATGTTGGTTTCAAGATATAATTGAGGAAGAACGGAATCTAGAAGATCGCGTACGAGGGACGGTTTGTTGTGAGCGGCCGAATTGAATGCCACCAAAGCCACTCTTCGTACATTCAAATCTGGATCTTCCAACGCTTTTAAAAATTGTCCTATGCTCGATCTCAGCAACGGGTCAATCGATTGCGGCTGATCAGATATTGTGAATTTGACGGCAGTTAATACGGTCGTTCTCATCAAAGGTGAAGGTGAACCTAATGCTTGTTGAAGTCGAGGCAGTAAAGAGCTAGGATCGATAAGAGTGAGCTTTCCTAAACATTCAGCGACCACATTTCTGGTGCCTTCTTCAGAGCATTCGCAATGTCTGAAAAGCAACTCCCATATCGAAGGTACGTAGCTAAGAAGCTGATTGACTCCTTGAGCTGTGCTACTTTGACAAGATATAATCTGAAATGATGTTAGAAAGGTCAAATTTTCGTATTGAAATATACCTCTTTTAAAGAATGAAGTAATAAATATTGTCTTCGAGGCTGAGCTTCGATTTCATTCAGCACAAACGGTAAATACTGCTTAAGGTTACCGACGGCGACACTACCCAAAGCATAGCTTGCAGCGGATTTCACTTCCTCAGATTGGTGTGAGAAAGAAGCCAAAATTATTTCTTTTAGGTTCTCCACTCCACTTAAGTCTCTGTTTAAAAAAAATTACATTCTGCATTTTTCAAATTTAAAAAATTACATATTTCGTCCAATTTCTCCGACGACGAGAAGAGCGAAGATTTGCTGATGGTCGGTTCCAGGTCCAGAATGTAAGTCGGATAAAAGTCTCAGGACAACCGAGAAAGCTTCGTCTTGCCAAGGGACTGTCACAGCTGCCACGCATTTCGCCAAAGAATGAAAAGCCTAAAAAACAATAAAATTATTCAATAAAATGAATAAAAATTACTTGTTTGTGGAGCGGAGGTTGATTATGCGACGGCAACGATGCCTGAGAAACGGGTGCTGTGAGCATCTCGAGCAACTTTTTATTGTTAAGTCCGGGCAAATTTGCGACCGCCAAGGCTTCCAGAAAGTCCAACAAAGAAGCCAGCGCACCACCTTGAAGAAGAGGCGATTTCGCCAAAACCAATATTTCGGGTAAAATGAAAGGTTTGTTGAGATCAGACAGAGCGGCTGGCTGTAGTTTTGCAATTGATGTGAGCAACACGAGCGTAAGTTGGGCAATATGAAGGTCCGATTCATTCAACAATGGTGGTAGTTCGACTTTCACCTTTAGAAAAATTAGTTAATAATTTTATGAAGATAAAAAACTTACTTTTTCCAAAAGATTTAGAGTTAAAGCACTGCTGTAATGATTGACTAAGGTATCAAGAAGTGATAAAGTGCTTAATTTCAATGCCCTTTGATTTTTTCTCAAAAAAGAACCCAAAAGAGGAACACCGTCAGTCTAAAAAGTATTTTTTTAGTTGAAATATTGTTGGAGGAGTGTATTTTACCAAGATGGGTCGGAGGTCGATTTTGAGAGGGGATGATGCGACTTTTGTTAAGGCTTTGACTGTTGTAAGACGAGTGATTTCATTTTTGAGCCTATCGAGGAAAATTGGTAGGCAAGTCGGAAGTTGCTGCAAATGGTCACCGAGGTTCGAAATAATTTGCCCCATACATGAAATCGCCCTTTCTTTAACTTCTTGGTCGATATCGGCCGCTTTCAACCTCAAAAGCGTACATTGATAGATGTCTTGCGTAAAAGGGGTGAAATTGAAATCGCTTTGAACATCAAGAGGTCGGAGGACTTTGACAAGCTGCTGAAGAACAAGAAGCGCTTCAGCGGTTATTTTGTAAAACGTGTCCGAAACCGCGGAGACGACAGATGGGACCAAAACGTGCATATATTCATGGAAAACTTCAGCGGAATGCGTCGTAAGTAAACAATGCATAAATGACAACGTATCGATTTTCATATTGCTGCTCGAATTTCTATCACTAAAATGTTTATTATAGCATTAGAGACATTATAATACGTTATAATTACCCCATGGAATACTGTATTCCTGGTATCAAGGCAGGTATATGGTTGGTCAATGCTCCCGGCAAAACGGACACCAGTTCTTTCAAAAGAGCAAAGCAATCTTGTCTCGTTTTAATGCTTCTTTCTTTCATCTGGCTCTGGATCGCTTTTACTAAAGATGGAACCTAAATAAAAAGAATTTTTAGTCCACTTAACACATTCAGTGCGGCACGATTTCTGAATGTTTAAACGTTATAACTTCCACAAGTTTTAACCGATTTCATTGATATTTATATTGTTGGAAAGCTCTTTCTAAAGGTATGAGAAATCATAAAATATTGTGCAAGTTATGAGCATTTAAAGGTCCAATTATAAAGAAAGTTTGTTACCTGTTTTTGAAGCAAACATAATGGAGAATCTTCATCTTCCATACAATTTGGGTCGATATTATTCACAGCGGTGCTTTTGGTCTGTTTTAAAAGAGTGATGTAAGCATGGAAAATGTCGCTTTTTACGTTATCTTCCCTCTCTAGAAAAAAACATTGAAATTTTGAAGAAAAAAAAGTTCTGAGTACCTTTGAATCGAGCGATTAGAGCAGGAGATACAACTTTGTATAGTTCTGGAACATATTCAGGCCTTGAAGCAACGATCGCTTCAAGACATTTGGCCGACGCACGTCTTACTTTCCAGCTCATGTCGTCATCATCTGAATAGTCATCATCATCCTCTTCTTCTTCCATTTCATCAAGTTCCATCACGTTTGTCGAATCGCCGGCTTCGTCGTAATTGTAATTTGGATCATAAGTCAAATAACGGAGGCATATTTCGCGTACGGTAGCAATATGTGGGGTTATTTCTTTAGGACATTTCTGAACGAATGCCTCACAAGCTTGAAGACAAAATTCGCGAAGTTCGTCATCCGGTTTTTCGCTGTATTTGATAACGAGAACCATCACTCTGTCCAAATGCTCGCCAAATCTGTGCCCTGCTTGTCGACTATTTCAATTTTAAGTAAAAAATATCATAATGTACATATTACCAAATAGCTGCAATACACTGTATATAGGTGCTTGTCTGAGAATTGTCGGTGTTGCGGTTTAAACCATCCAAAAGAAATTCAATCAATTTGTTATAGAGAGGTTGACTACATGACATCACAAAATGGCTCAAAGCGACGATAGTTCTAAAAAATTTAAGATTATTGAATTCAATATTGGAGTTATTTACCGTTTTCGGACAGCTTGACGTGGATTAGACAGCTGAGGTAAAAGAGCAGCTAAAATTGTGTGGTGGAACGAAACTAAAAGGATGCCAAACCTCAGGAGAAGATCGGCAAGGATATCCAATGCTTCGAGTTGTACAGAAACGTCGTCTTGCTAAAATTAAAGTGTAAAATCTTTCGTTTTGGTGAATAATGAAACCTTTTCAATGGCTGAGCTTAATTTTCCAGTGATGCGCTTGCAAACGTTGGCAGCCAATGAGGTTGAAGCTTGAGGTAGCTCGCTGATGACAGTTTTCAATCCGATACTTGAAATATCTCTAAGCTGCTCTTTATCGGAAACCATGTTTCCACAAAGTGAGTCCACGATTGTCTCCACTTGATATTCTTTGACTTTATTCACCAGAGGTCCCAGACTAAAGAAAAATGAATTCAATAAACAATATTTCGTTTTAGAATTACCATTTGACGGCTAAATTCTGAACTTCGCCGTTTTTATCTTCTAAAAGTTTGAGAAGCATTTTGACGACTTTACGTTCGGAGTCGTCGTCGAGTTTTATGCTGTCCTTTTGGAGTTCGGACATCAAATCGTTGGTCGCCATAAAACGAAAGTCTTTATCGTTTGATGTCATCTGAGAACAAGCGGATAAAATTGAATTCATTTTTTCTCAAGATTTTCGAGCAGACACTTTTAAATTTTGAAGAACATATTGTGGAAAATTTTTCACAAAAGACTTAAGTGAACAAAAAATCACATCCAAAGAACCAGTGTAATCGCACATTTGTATTTGTAATTTTTGACGGGAAAAGATCATTTTTGGCAAGATTTTGACCATTGTTGTGACAAGAAAAGAGCAATTTTGTATATTTTCCAACAAGACAATCGTGGAAAATCCACACTGAGCCCAATTTTGACAGTTTTTAATAAGAAAAGACCCTTTTCAGCCCGATTTTGACCCGTTTTTACAAGATAAAACGTTTAAGACAGATTTTGACCATTTTCCGACAAAAGAATACCCTTTTCAGCCACATTTTGATCCTTAGAAGACAGATTTTGACCTTGTTTGATACGAAAAGCGCCTTTACAGCCAAATTTTGACACTTTAAGACAAGGAGAGGCACTTTTTGGACAGATTTTGCCCCTTTTTCGACAAAAAATGGCCCTTTTCAGATAGGTTTTGCCTCTTTTGGACAGAGGAAAAGGGGGGGGAGAGAATGTTATACTTTATAGACATATTTTGACCCTTTGTCAAAAGAAACAAAGAGAGGTACTTTTTGGACAGATTTGACCCCTTTTTCGTCAAAAAATGGCCCTTTTCAGATAGGTTTTGCCCCTTTTGGACAGAGGAAAAGGGGGGGGGGAGTTATACTTTATAGACAGATTTGGACCCTTTGTCAAAAGAGACAAGGAGAGGCACTTTTATAACAGATTTTGACCCCTACTTGCAAAAAAGGGTTAAAAATGGCTAAAGAATTTTAATGACAGAATCATTCTCATGGGAGACTCAAGGCTAATAAGGCCCTTCATTCTTAAGTTTTCATTCAGCTCATTCCAATTCACCATCCATCATCCAAAATGTGGTGACATCATCAGCATTTGTCTGCAGCAAGAATAAAGAGAAGTCATCATCTTACAGCATCATTCATCAGAATATGGAAACATTTTTAACTGCTTCGCAAAATAATGAAAAAATTCAATTGAAAACTTCATCAAAATGTTCATGGAAATACATCCATGAATCATAACTTTCGAGTACCTATTAAAAAATCTTGATTTCAATTTTGGTTTCGTGATAAGAGCCAAAATTGATGATGGAAGAGAGGAAACGAAAAATAAATGGTGGCATTCTCAAAAAAATTGTGAAATAAATTAAGAAATATTTGGTTCAAAAGAGTAAAATCACGTTGCGTTTACCTTCTCGAGAAGATTCGCTATCTGGTAGGAAGCGTTCGCCATTTTCAAGTCCTCGAATCGCCCAGAGTTCCTCAAGAAGAAAAAGGCGAGAACGTTTTCAAGTCAACCTCAGAATAATCGAATGAATTAAAATCGTATCAATTTTATAAAAACGCCGGCTCTGAAAACAAAAGATGCGAATACGAGTCCCCTGTCCGAGGGCACGAAAACAAGTTCGTCAGCCGGTCACCGATCACCACTTTTGACGAATCTCAATTTTTCTATTTATTCCCAAAGTTAGCTATTTTCAAATAAAAGAGAGCAATTATTATTACAAAACATCAAACTAAATTAAAAGATTTCAAATAAATGAATTTAAGATTACAAAATTACGGAGGGGCCACCCAAAATGGCGTCTCCATTTGAATTATGAACTTAGATTGTTCACGTTGATGTCAAGCTGTGACGTGCAAAGATCATGTCTCTTTTAGGTATTTTTTATGTTCATCTACATTTGGCCGAGGATCTCAGCACTTACCAACCAAAAATTTTCTCTAAGCTCTATGAAAGCAGGGGCGGATCAAGCTTGGCCGTTTTTGTCAAAAACGTCAAAATCAACGTTTTGCAAAGCCAAATTTTCGTCAAAAATCCTCAAAATCAACGTTTTAAGTGACAATTTTTTGTCAAAAACCTCAAAATCAACGTTTTAAGAGACAATTTTTTGTCAAAAACTTCAAAATCAACGTTTTAAAGTTCTTTTTCGTCAAAAACCTTAAAAGTTACATTGTTTGAGAACCAATCTTTCATCAAAAACCTTAAAATCAACGTTTTATAAAGCCAAATTTTCGTCAAAAATGCTCAAAATCAACGTTTTAAGTGACAATTTTTCGTCAAAAACCTCATAATCAACGTTTTAAGGTTATCTTTCGTCAAAAACCTTAAAATTTACATTATTTGAGAACCAATCTTTCATCAAAAACCTCAAAATCAACGTTTTATAAAGCCAAATTTTCGTCAAAAATCCTCAAAATCAACGTTTTAAGTGATAATTTTTCGTCAAAAACCTCAAAATCAACTTTTTAAGGCTTTCTTTCGTCAAAAACCTTCAAATTGACATTAGTTGAGAACCAATCTTTCATCAAAAACCTTAAAATTAACGTTTTAAAAGACAATTTTTCGTCAAAAACTTCAAAATCAACGTTTTAAGAGAATTTTAAAGATTTTAAAAAATTTTAAGAGTGGGGGGGGGGGGCTTTGATTCTTCGTTTATGATTACGCCTCACTTTCAGTCTTCAGAGTGAGACTACATATACACCATGATAAGTGATAACGATAAGAATCTCAAGGACACGTCTCAACTTTGATAACGCTGATGATGCCGTTTTAGAAAGTTGGAACTTAGTACATAATTTCCAGGTTGATTTACATATTTTACTCCAGCAAAAGATGAGTTACAAAATGCATGTAATCGCCGAAGGGTTTTTCAGACCCGAAGAAGGCGGAAGCCATGCCAATTGCTCCTGCACACTTTTGACCGGAAAAAAGAACGTCATCGTCGACACAATGTCAGCCTGGGACAGAGACCTTATACTCCAAAGTATCATTTGTTTTATCTAAACGAATATTAATGGAAATCATTCGTAGAGCTGAAAGAATTCAAAGTGAAACCTGAAGATATCAATTTTGTTGTTTGCACTCATGGACATTCTGACCATATTGGAAATAACAATCTCTTTTTAAACGCGAAACAGATCGTCGGACATTGCATTCAGTTTGGGACGAGATTTTATAGCGAACCTTTTACCGTAGGTAAATCATTTTGGTCAACTAGGGGCTCTGTTTTCCTTGTTCTTTGAGGTAGTTAGGAGTCCTAATTGAACTTTTGTTCCAGGAGTCTCCTACTATTTCATCAGCAAGTCTTTTTTTATTTTTTAGGCAAAAATTATGAACTGGATGAAGGCTTAGTTGTTGTCCCCACTCCTGGGCACACAATGTCTTGTGTCACATTACTGGCTGACACTGAAGAAGGAAAAGTTGCTCTCACTGGTAACCCAAAACTGCAAGAAATTTTTTTAAATTTATTTTCAGGAGACTTATTTGAAAACGAAAACGACTTAGAAGACGAATCCGTTTGGATATACGCTGGAAGCGAAGACCCTGAAAAACAAAGACAAAGCCGTAAAAAGATAATCGCTATGGCTGATTTCATCGTCCCTGGGCATGGCCGTGGCTTTAAAGTCACCCCCGAAATCAAATCAAAATACGGTGTATAAACATTAATAATTTTTTATTTTTTTATGGAAATACAGCGCCTTTTTTGTTCTTCCTCACAGCCCAACTAAGCATAAATATATCACATATAATAAGTACAATCAAGTTGGGTCAATTGGTTATTTTAATAAAATTCCGGGGGCATTTCCCAATGGAAAAGCCAATTTGGCTACCTTTTCCTTCTATAATAAAAAGTAAAGATGAAAGGGTAAGTGCTAGTTAATGAAAAGAATTTTAGCCATCAGTCATGGAAAGATTCAAAGCAAGATTTGGAAAAATCCTCTCAAAATCCGAAGAAATCGTTGAAAACAAAGAAGATCATTTGAAGTCGCACTATTTATATTGGTTTCCCTTCAAGACCGGGAATACTTATCCGGGTATTTAACAAGCTCGTATCGCTATCTCTTGAACCATTCTGAAAATAAAGAAGAAATCATAAAATGAAACTTTTTTCAAACACCTCCAATACCTTAATCTGTAGGACCTCTAAAAGTCTGTTTTTTTGACAATCAAAAAGTTGAACTTATCACAGACTTTAACATGCAGGTATATAAAAAAAAATGTAAATCTCAAAAAACAAAAAAATAACTTTTATATAACAAAAATATACAAGAAACCAAAAATATCACAAAAACCATGCTTGGTTCTCAGATGCCTATTTGATTATTTTAGTTTATAATGCTAACACCGAGGTACTAACAATGGGCCATTGCTACACTCCCAGTCTCAAATATGAAGTTAAACGTCATTGAAGATACTTAATAGAGCTTTCCGACGTATAAATATCAATAAAACTGTAATTTCCACAATTTGACTAATCAAGACTTAAACCACTAGAAAGCTATTTTAAAGGGTTTTCTAATGATATCAATAAAATCAGTCAAAAATTGAGGAAGTTGCAGAATTTTGGTTCGCTGAAAGATTTGAGACAGAGTTGAAGCTATGAAGCCTACAGAGATTCTAATTCCAACTAACAGGGTGAACGATTAAAAAAATAATAGGACCATAAGGTACACAATCTTTCATAGTAATACTTTAGGTACAGCTAAGGGCAGACTAGACCAAATTTAAGTATAACCTTGTTTTGAATTAACCCACTTATCAGTCACATAAAAATTAATTTAAAATCACAGTTGTATCACACACACAAATAAAAACAGCATAAAGAAACGATTTTGGTACCAGGATTTCTTTAGCAAATGAAAAAAATAAAGCCCTAAACATGCGCCACTTATTGATCAAGCCGAGGCGTTAATCGTCCAGGAATAACTGAAACTGGGCTCTGAAATGAAAGAAATAAAAATAAATAAAACTCAATAAGCAAGATTACATGCAATCGTGCGAAGTACAAATATGACAATGGAGTATAAAAATTCGTGCGTTTTTTGACTGACCTAGGGTGGCTTTATTACATGAAGTGTTGGTGCTCTGGGCTCAAGTGGGAAACAGCTTCATCCTTTTTTGTGCCAAAATAAAATAGCAGCGTGCAAACGTCAAAAAAGTTAATAAAAATCAGTTTTGTATCTTCCATCATCATAAATGTACTTATGACAAAACTTCACTAAACATGGATATTTTTAAATAAAAGAAAATGTACAAAAATAAGATGGCACATAAAAAAGCGAAAGAGTTAAAAGTTAAAAAAGTTTATTACCCTTTGTGCTCGCTGAGTATCAGATTCTTGAATGCAAAGGTCAGAATCTGATTCTGACCTATATGGTTCCTAAAATTTTTTTATAATGTACGGACAAAACTTGACAAAGAACTTACAGCGTCACGGTATGACATTTGCTGTGTAGTCGTCAAATACCGGGCAATCGTATTTAAAGAGACGGGAAGGGTCTCTAGTAAAGTCGGCCTTGCATGAGTGAGCAAAGGCTTCATAAAATTCGTGTCAAAATTGCCCCAGATTTTAGCTAAAAATGCTTTTTCGCTACCTCTCGGACTGGTTGCTCCATCATCCTGTATTTTAAACAATCTATTAATTTATGACCAAAAATCTTAAATCATGCAAAAAACGCGAGCTACAAGGTGGGGGAAACATGCGAACATTAAAGTGCTGGGATATATTAAAATCTTGACCGTCCGACTTACCAAAGTGTTTCCAGTTGAATCGTAATTCGGCTAATGGGTCGGATAAAAAGCCGCAGATTTTGGGGGAAGGAAAGAAAAAACAGAAATACAACATGCATGAGAACAAAAAATAACTTTTAAACAAAAAATTTCAAGGGGGACTGGAATTCAAAAAGCTTCTAATTCTGAGCTTTTCGTTCTCAAGCTTCTAATCTTTAACCAAAGCATGTAAAAAGCTATTAAAAACTACGTGGAAAAGAACCAAGTCCCCCTTTATCAGAAAGGTCATCAATAAAGTTACAATATGCATATTTTATTACTGACCTTCCTTTATAATTATAGCTAAAATTACTTCAATGAAGAATACATTTTTAAATTTCATTATGTAGTTGGTTGGACAGTACTCACATAAGGCAAAAATTTGAAAAAAGTGAAGAGGCTCTTACAAGTGAGTATTGTTTAATTATCATGCGGCATGCTATACTAAAAATAAAACTTACATTGTGACTTCCTGAAGCATAAGGGAGGGCTTCCATTTCTTCTTCGACACCCACACTTGAATGAGATTTAATAAAAAAAAAAATTAAAATTAAATTTGCACGTACGGGATGTTGAATAAAGAAAGAAGTTGCATTGTGGCCCCTCCTTGGACGATGACGGTGAAAATGACGATTAGCGAAGTCGCCGTGAGCATCGCCTGGCGAGCTTCCGACACCGTATTTCTGATTGCGAGAGCGAAAGACATCGCACCTCTCAAACCTAAAATATGTCCGTACAAAATAGAAAGTTGAAATGATCAATTTACCAGCGAAAAACAGCATGTGTTGAAAGTTTGAGGATATTTTAGGGTTTCTTCCTAAATTTAGAAGGAATGATAATGGATAGATGTTGGTAGCTCGACTTAAAGCAGCACATATCTGTTTTGGGAAAATTAAGGAAAAATATTGCAGTTTTCACAATCCAACAACTCTCTAACCCTCTGATCTGCCATTAGAAATAAGTTAAGCAATCGTAATCGTTGACCAGTAATCACTGAAAATTTTACGAGTACAGTAATCGCAGAAAATTTTACGATTACAGTAATCGACAAAAATTTTACGATTACAGTAATCGCCGAAAATTTTACGATTACAGTAATCACTGAAAATTTTACGATTACAGTAATCGACAAAAATTTTACGATTAGGTACAGTAATCGCCGAAAATTTTACGATTACAGTAATCACTGAAAATTTTACGATTGCAGTAAATCACAGAAAATTTTACGATTACAGTAATCACAAAAAATTTTACGATTACAGTAATCGCCGAAAATTTTACAATTACAGTAATCACAGAAAATTTTACGTTTGCAGTAATCAGAGAAAATTTTATGATTACGATTACAGTAATCGCCAAAAAATTTATTATTACGATTACAGTAATCATAATAGCGGAAAAGTGATAAATTTTATAAATCTTGCACAATACTTTTTGCCCATCCCTGTTACAAAGGATACAAGTCCTGCAATAATAAAACCAGCATCAAATCGATGTTTCGGAAACGTGAACATTGAAACGCCGAGATACGAGAAAATGAAATTTTCCGCCAGAAAGTTCAATAGCTCAAAAAGATGTTTGGTCCTCTTCCTTGACTCGCGTGTCAAATTGTTGTAAGTATAGTGCGCTTGGAATATTCCACAAAAAAGAACAGAAACGATTCCTAAAAAAATGTTACTAATTAGTGGCTAATTAAAAATAATGTTGTTTACCAGTTAAATCGGCAGCTTCAGCAATTAGGAATGTTGCGTATGACATAAGTACAAAGAGCGCAGTCTCTAGAAGGGGAAAGTCTCCGATTTTCGTAAATTTAGTCAAGTAAACATACATTAAGGAAAATATGAACAAAATAAGAAAATAAAATATTATAAAACAATAATTTAAACAAAGGATATCAGAGCAGTAGAGCACCCCATACAAGCACCGATCATCAAAGACAAAGAAAATATTCCAATAAAATCGCCAACAGCACGGAAAAAAGCGACCGTTTCAAAAGAAGCAGATCCAAATGTTGAATGTTTCTCGTAATTTTGAATCGATCTTTTAAAAAAAGAAATATTTTTTAAACTTTTTATGCTAAAAATTACCCGCTGAGGACAATAGCGACGGCATCATTAAGTACGCTTTCGCCAAAAACAAGAGAATAAAGATTAACATCGACTTTCATATCGTTGAATATTGCCAATATAGTGACTGGATCCGTTGGTGAGATTATAGCTCCGAAATAAAGGGTATCAAGGAAAGAATATTTCAAATCTGTCACCCAAGGTAGAACCGCATACATAAGTACACTGCAAAAATAATAATGAAATATCAGGACTTCTTCTTTTATTTTAAAATAAATTTCTAACCCAACAACAAATGCAGATATGGACGTCCCAACCACAGCATAAGTCAAAATGGCACCAAGATTTCGAAAAAAGTATTTCTATAAAAAAAAATCGATTAATAATGATTTTTTATAAGATTCATTCTATTACTCGTTTTAGGGAATATCCAGCGTGGAATATAATTGGGGGGAGGATGATGTTGAAAAATATTTCTGGATCGAAGGTTGCTTTAATGTCGATTTCGCTCCCAGACAGTTTGTCGAGGCCGCCACGAAATGAGTAAGCGTATGTCTTATTAATAAGCTGCTGAGTGTTCCCTCTTTGGCTGAAGTAGAGCCATAGGACATCTGGTGGGAGAGACAAATTGTATTTCTCCCCTGGCTCCTCGACGACCGCCATGTGCGAAACGGGAATCTTCACAGCAGCGAATCGTATAAAAAATCCCATAATGAGACCTGAAACAAAAAGATAAAACGTTTTATGATGTTTGTACAATTTTTAAAGCCTGCAATCAGACATTTAAAAATTATTTAAGGCCACCAACCCGCAAAAAAATGTATACCCGATATAGACCAAAGGTCATTGTGGCTCTAGGTCCCTTCTTGAGCCCTTTGTAAAATCGCAGGTTGAGAGTAATACAACTTATTTTAAGAAAAAGTTAATATCCTTTGAGTTTTACTTTGAGTTATCTCTCTACTTAGAAATAAGGACAAAAAGAGCTTATCACATAAAACTAGTGTAAGGCTATTCATATTTTTACTAGGATGACTCAGTGTCATTTAAACGCTTAAAAAAAAAAAAAAGAAATAAAAGAAATAAAAATCCGCTAAAAGAAAGAAAAAAAGTCAAACGTTTAAATGAAAAATTGGACAAAATTTGTTTAAAAAGGGGGATATTAAAAATAACCTAAAGAGTTAAATAAAAAGGATCCAATAACCAGAAAATGGGTCCAAATCATTCAATGGGATCCAACCCTGCTGATAAGGAATCCAAAATCAATTAATAGTTATGAGGTCCAAAACAGAAGAAAATGGGTCCTTAATAGACCAAACGGATTCACAACACAAAAAAGTGGTCCAAACTACTATAAAATGGGTCAAAACCACTCCTCAAAAACGGGTCCAAACCACAAGAAAAGGGATCAAAATCAGTCTATTGGATCCCATAGACTGATAAGGAGCCCAAACCACCTGAAAAGGGCCCAAGCCAAGAGGTACTTAAGTAAAAAGGCGCTTAAACCGTAATTATGACAACAGTGACCAAAAGCAGCCGCATAATATACAGCATCAGTCTCGCTGTATGGCAACAGATACCTGCTATCTCTAAGAAGTATCAACGGCTATAATTTTGCTGCCAGAAATTAGGAACGCAATTTTCATCAGCACCAGTGAAAAACAGGTATGAATCAGCACAAATTGCATGGATTGGTGCTATACTTGAAGATGGCATAAATGTTAAGACATTGAGATCCATCCTAGTAAAGTGTAGATTACTCCAAGAAAATCAGCATATGAACCGACGAAAAAAAGTTATTGAAAGATGTCCTGATGAGCCAAATTGGAACAAAATTTTGGCTTTTATGAGAACTTGAATGTTTCAATATGTTAGGAAATGGGGACTTGGAATTCGATGACTGGCTGCATACTGGAAATGTTGATTTTCCACGAATCGTTTACCGTAAATGACAGCGAGGCCGGTTTCGTGTAAAAATCTCAGTCTGCTCTTTTTGAAAATCCATATCGTGAGGACGGTGGCAGTTAATAAAATGGTGTAAAGTAATATGTTAAGGCTGTCGATCCTGTGGAGCGTTTGTGCCTTTGAGTCAAGCTCGATGTCAGTCGATTCCGAACTGGATGAAATAATAAATAAAAAGATAAGAAACGTCGAGCTCAGCAAATATTTCGCTCGCGACGCCATTTTTCGACTGATTTGTATTTTTCGCATTCCCGTTCCAAAAACGCCTTACTGATAACAAAAGCAGGTTCACCAACATAACTTCCAGTTTCAAAATTCCTCAATTTTATTTAATATTTTTATATAAATTACCCAATAATTAAATATAAAAGCGATTATGAAACAGTTTTTTGAAAAATATTAGTGCTTTTGACAATTTTTCAATTTGCGGAGGGGCGCCTTTTCTTTTCGTTGAAAGGTAACGGGTCGGCAGAAGATACTGCTTTCTCTTTTGTATTGTGAAAGGTGCAATTAAGCGAATTTTTATTTTAAATTGTGATGGATGAAGAACAGGTGGCCGCTTGGTCTAGGGGTATGATTCCTGCTTTGGGTGCAGGAGGTCCCGGGTTCAAATCCCGGAGCGGCCCAAAATTTTTTTGCAACTATTCACGGAGTGGCTAGGGTTCATTTGCATTACATACTTAATATAGGATTGCTGTAGGTCTCTATGGTAGATATCTCTTTGTAAAAAACCCTTTAGCCTAGGTATCATAATTTTTTTATAAATGAAAAAAGAGGATACGTAAAACGATTTACTATTCCTAGAATGCGTAGCTTTTAGTCTGCAAATTGCAATACTGAACTCTTGGAAACTTTATTACGCACTGTACGGATTCTCTGGGACGCTTCCGAATACAGTACATTACATTTCTTTCAATATTTTCAAAAATTCGTCGTTTGCTTTTCAAATTTTTCCCAGGTCTTCAGTCCTTCAGCCATTGAGTTCCAAAATCAAAAAGAATAAAAGTTAAAAAAAAAAAAAAGTATTTAATTAGGTAGTGCAGTCATTTCTCCTATCTCCTCATCGATGTATATAAGTTACCGTATGTATATAGGTAACTTATATACATCGATGTATCTCCTATTCAGTTCAGCTAGTAAATATTATATAATGGAGGAAACATCTATGTATATAAGTTACTTAATAAGGTACATAACTTATATACATTGATGAGAGGAAAGAACAAAATCTCCTTGGTATTTAAAAGGCAGTGAAAAGTGATTATTTTGATAAACCTCTGTGTGGAAGGCTGTGGAGTGTGGTCGAAGAGAAGAAGCCCAAAGGTGGCACATCTCATACTGTGTACATGTATTTTGCAGCACGTGTCTTTTGAAATTTGAAGAAGCATCATTGATGATAGCCTGGCACATAAGGTAAGAGAATTTCAAAATTTAAACCCTGGTTTCCTATAAGTAGGTGATAAATAATGCTTGTTTTCTAAAAGCCTGGTGGTAGCGACTTGAGAAATTTTCGCGCTAAGCGTGGTTTTGAGAGGGTTTTAGAAACCGTTCGATTAGGTCCGATTTCAGATTGCGGAAGCCAATTATCGAGCTTTTTGGGGGGCAATAAAACGTCCAAAAAGTGGCGGCATCGTTTTGTGTGGATTCTGGGGCGGCGGGTGGAGATTCGGGTATCACAGGTGGTGGGGGTCCAAAGTTCAAACCCCCCACTCGTACTTCTCGAACGGAGCCGGCCGGCGTTTTTATCTCCTCTCATTCAGTTTGAGCCCGTTTCTCGACCAGTCTCGAATAGTAAATCCTCCCGTGTGTGTGTAGCAAGTTAATCTGCTTCAAAAATGAACAAGTTCAGCGGACTCAAATACAAGCTATCGAAGAGCGAGAAATTCGACGAGTACATGAAGGCTTTGGGTGTCGGGATGTTGACGAGGAAGGTCGGAAACAGCGTTTCCCCGGTCGTCGAGCTCGTCGTCGACGGCGACAACTACACCCTCAAGTCGTCCTCCACCTTCAAAAATTCCGTCATCAACTTCAAACTCGGACAGGAATTCGAGCAGGAGACACCGGACGGCCGTAAAGTCAAGACGACCATCACCCAAGAAGGCGACAACAAATTGATCGAACTCCAAGGCGGCGACAAAGAGACGAAAATCATTCGCGAATTCACGCCCCAGGAGATCAGCATGACTCTCACCGTCGATGACATCGTCTGTACAAGACTCTACAAACTCGTTGAGTAAAAAAAAAAAAAAAATCCTAACTCTTTGTCTCCTATTTTTTCCATATTAAAAAAATTTAAAAACTATATTGTATTATTTAAAATTTTTTGAATACACTTATTATTATAAATTTAACTATTTTTTGTTTTATTGAACCTTTTGCACGCTAGAACTCAGGGCTTTTGTGACCAGCATGTCTCCACGTGAGGAACCGGTTTTTACTTGTACAAACAGTTCGTCGCTAATTTTTCTGGTCTCTTCTGTAAAGAGAAATTTCAGGACTTCTAGGAACCTATTTTCACTTCCAAATAGGACCGACTTATTTTGAAGACCTGGAAATGGAGAAGGTAGGTGACAGACTTTCAACTAATTAATTTTTTCAAAATCGAAAACTGGTTCAAGGATCAACAAACCATCCACATCATCCCACAAAGTGGTCGTTTACTCGTTTCCCAACCAATCAGATAAATTTTTTTCCCCTGGATTTCAAATTCGGACAAAAAGAAAAAAAAGTTCTCTGAGCTCTTCGATGACTGTTGCCTTGGCTTTTCTTTTGATTGGCTTTGAAATTTTTGGCAATAGGTCGACAAGGAGCAAAAAAATTCTCTCTCTCTCTCTCTCTCTCATATCGCTTCTATTGAGATATTAGTCAGATTTTGGTGAATTTAGATCATCGAAATGTTTCGACTGTAATTCACGGAAACTTGGAAATATTGCGATGCTCCGAAACACTATAATGACTAATGAGTAATGACTAATGACCCTCATCAAAAAGATTACTCATGGTCCTGTCTATTCCTAGTAAGTTGTGAGTGATATGATATGAAAATAAAGAAAAAAAAATTTGGGATAAATAAGAAAATCTCGTAGAAAAAAAAAATCCGCTAAAAAGACATTGAGTGAGAGAAAAGAAGAAAAAACTACACTCTTATAACGGGCTTTCTGAAGACGTGCTGTATCAGCTTTTCTAGATAAGTTCCAAGGAAGACCAAGAGTCAAAATCCTCATTTTTCCTTTTATTTATAAATCCCGCAAACTTACTTGCATTTTAACAAAAGCTTTTATTTTATTACTTATTTTGTATGAGCCATACGAATCGAAATTCAGGAGTTCAAAGATATCTATTCAATAAATTAAACCAGTGGGGAAGAAAATGCAGAGATATTCAAAAAATAAAATGAAGATATTCGATATGAGCGCTACAAGATAGATATGTATATAATTAATACCGTAATCCAACCAAGTTTGCGAAACGAAGAAAGATAACTTCGCCCTTGTATTGGCCTCTCGTTCAGTAAAAATAAAGTAGAAGCCCCAAAAAACTTCTTATCGTTCATTCCTTCAAGGTTTTTTAGCAAAGTACGAGTTTTATCATTTATTATCATTATTTTCAAGTGGGTCAAGAAGTAGGTAGATAGGTACATGTTGAGAATTATTTTTTGCTTGTTAAAAATGCATTTTAAAAATAACCTGCCTTGAGGTTTGAGATAAAGATAACTACTTATTAGAATCCTTGTGTACAATGTTCCTATTAGGTACTAGGGCAAATGGTTATTAGCAGAAATCTTAGGTAGCAGGCATGCAGGGTGGCGATGGGTGAAGATCAATAGGTGTATTCACGATCTTCGATGTGTTAATCGTGGTAAACTAGTTTACCATGATTAACGTGTTAATTGAAGATCGTGAATACCCCTAATGAAGTTTCACTTTTTATATGAGATTTGTCATTTTTACTGAAATAGTCGACTAATGTTAGCTTTTCCTACGAAGTTAGTGTTTTTGGAAAAGTAAATTATTACGCTGTAGAAATTTCAATTATGAAGTCTTTGGGAAAACCAATGTCACATCATGTAGTTTGATGACTAAATTTCGCTCTTTGTAGATGGTAGAGTTTTCCTCATTGTTTGTTGCGTTTTCCCGAGTTCTAGGGAGAAGGAAAATTGCCTTTTAGCGGATTTTTGTTTCGGAGAAGAAAATTGGAGTTGCTATTTGCTTATAGAGTACTAATAGTAAGTAAATTATTTAAAGCTAATAATGATTTGATCAAAAATAATATTATGTAATGGGAATTTTATTGACATGATATAGTTTTATTGGATTCGCTTTCTCTGTTTAAAGTTCAAATAATTGCTAATTGCCTTTTATGTTTATTTTGCCTGTCGTTGAATCTGTAAGTGAGGCTCTTATTGTTTCTTCGGGTTAATCATTCCAGTTTATTGTAATTAGTTCATTAATATACTGTACGTATTTGCGGATGGTATCCATGGTAAAAACGTAAGACGCCGCCGGATGATTCCGCCCTTCTCGTCTCCGGCCGTATTGATTTTCAGTTTTGAATCTGACCGGCCTCACCCTCAAATTGCACGCGGAACCTGTTTTTTCCTCTTTCCGCTTGTAACATTTGAAAAGACTAAGGAAATAAGCTTTTATAGCTTGTATAGCCAAGATTAAAAATTAACTCTGTTCAATTCAATTAAGTACTTTATTTCATCTTTGATTCTTTATTATGTCTGGGTGATAATCCTCTTCAGCCATGAGTCAGTCGTGGTCAAAAGTCTTGTACCGCCAAAGGGTTCCCATGCTCTTCTCATTGCCTCAAACCTCCAAGCCTCAAGCTGATAGACGGGACAAGTTGGCCATATAAACCTAGAACAGGTTGCAAAATCCGACAATCCAGACTCAGTCAGTCTCTTCTTGGGACAGTTTTTTGGAGTTTGAAAAATGAAAAATGAGTCCAACAATTCTTGTTGATGAAAATAGAGAGCAAACCGTTCCCGATTCTCTGAAGTCTGAACATGATTCAGACTGAAACCCCGTCATCAATTTAATCGAGTTTCTTCAGCCAATACCTTCCGATCTGATTTCAATGATAACCTTTGAATTTATATTCTTAGTTCAGATGTAAATTTGACATGATAACTATCTTCAAAGTTCACTTTTGTTTGTCATAAAAAAAGTTTAATTATTTAAAAGATAAATTTGAGATCGAAACTCAAAGGTTGAGTTGATAAAATCGTATTAATAAAATAATAATTTTAAAAAAACACTCCATCACTGATCAAACTGTTCCTTTTTTTCAACGTCTGGAATGAATTTTTTTTTCTCTTTGTGATTTCACTTCTCTGCTTGGTATCCTTCAACTAGAGAACATTTTGTTCAATTTTAGGAAAGCAAAATGTGTCAAGCATTATTTTAAGTTTTTTCATCAGGGTCAGTGGTTATTGTAGTGTTTAATTGCTGAGAATTGTGTGAAAATGAGTAATTTAAAAGAACAAAACAATTTATGTTTTATTTTAACTGCAATTTTATCGAGAGTACTTACGTCAAAGATAGTTGGACGTGGCCCACCCCTTATCTCGTAATCATAAACCGATGATTCAATTCTTGTTTATCGCTTCTTTTATACCCTCAGCACCTTGGCCTTGGTAAAGAACTAAAAGCTCACCTTTCGCGTTCATTTTTGCGACGTTAAATTTCATAATGTAATTTTCGAAGTTACGTTGCCCCTTTTAACCTTTGAAATAAGTACAAAATTAAATTATAAAAGCTCTTTCGCTTTTTTCATTTGCATAAAAAGGATAAAGTACTTTTAGCCAGATATGCAGGTATTTCCATTAATTAGAGAATAATATCATGTTGTATTTTGACAGGCTCTCAGCCAATCCACGTTCTAATTTATTAAATAATTTTATTTGCTCGGAGTGAGATGACAACATTTAGTTAATAGGTTTTGGTTTTAGTAGGTATTTTTTTCGCACACCCGATGTAGCCTAGCTCAGTCGTTTTCCTATTATGAAGCTTGATAGTTCAATAAACTTTCAATGCTGATAATATCCCATCCATAATAAATTCGTCGGAATTGAAAGAAGCGTTCTTACGTCTGTGACAATTGTGTCTGAATACAGCGACAAAGATCACATGATGAGACTTAAATGAAGGACAATGGAAAGGAAGTCCTTTGCCTCAAGACTTTTTTTTAAATATTTCTCACGTTAATATGGTGTTTTTATAATAATTTTCCTTTTTCCGTTTCCAAATCGCGCATTTTGCAATAGAAAGCGAAAAGAAAGCATTAAAAGATTTCAAGAAGGTACAAAAAAGTCCGATAAGTGGCTTTTACAAACCGTACCTTTCCACCGATAAGTTATCTTTTTTTGTCGACTCAACAGCTAAGAAAACAACGTTCCTCCTATTTTTTTAAAGGAATTTTCCTTCTAACGGATCTACTCTGCTAAAACCTACTCTGGAACAACGGAAATCGGAATTTTATAAATTTTATATAAGCACTCTAAATGTCTTCAGGGAAATGTTAAAAGAGTTCTTTCGGAAAATCAAAAATCCCCATTTTTCTTGACTATTCTATAGTCTTGGTATAAATCATTCTTAGAAGAATAATGTCATCATTTTGACTTATAATTTTCATTCCTGTATGAAGATCATGAGAATGATACAACGGGGGCGGAGTAATGGACATGAAAACGGCCACGCCTCGCCATTCATTCCTACATCTGGCGTGGAAATGACTGAAATGCATCTAATATTTTACACGCAATCTCAATTTTCAATATGTAGGTATACAACTTAAGTGGTGACTTTTATAAGAAAAATGACCACAAAGGTCGTTTTACCCTTGTTGTGTAGACTGGGAAGAAATCTGTCTCTCCAATCTCCATGCATACAGGGAGGATAGAACTTGATGCATGAAGTAAACCGTCTCATACTCGGAGTTTTTGGATACCTAATGGGTATTTTTTGGTAACCTTTTAGGTGGATTTTTTTATGCTTATTCTAATTTTTTATTACTTTGACACGCTTGTATGTACGTTTCAATATGCCCGGCCACGTTCTGTTCGATTTCAGGTATGCTCATTCACCAGACATTCCTTCCGGAAGCGGGCTTTCTGGAATACCTCTAACTGTGATGAAAATCAATAATTTAAAAAAAATTTTTTTCGAACTTAAGAAGTCTCATAAAGGACAAACGATGATATTTATGAAGATGTATAATTAAAAACTTTTACACTTCGTCGGTTAAACTTTAAAGTGGACTAAACACAGGTGTTATACAAGGGGGTGTTGTCCATCTGTTCTATGTAGTGTGAAGGGACCTTGAACCTCCATGCGTACAGCGAAAGTATTAATAGAAAGAAAAATGGCAAGTTCGATCATCGATGATGGGCAGAGGAAAAGTTAATTTCACTGCTTAGTGATTGTTGGCGTCTCCTTGAAACTGAACAATCTCCATAGTTAAGTGTATTCTAAATATAGCGTATATACATACATTCGTGTTTACAAAATCTTTGCCATGATTACAGCTTGGATGGATGGAAAATTGTCGGAAAAACCATTCGAATTAGAACGAACATCATTAACCGATTAACCTTGAATACGTGAACTGTTCATTCATTGACTCGGTGATGATGGACTCCTCAACTTTTGCACGGGTATCGATGTTGCAAAACTTTTATGCAAGGGAGAAGAAAATTGTTGAGATAATGACAGAAGTATTAAATATTGTGGTTTCGGTATTCCCCCGCCCATGCAATCTCATTGCATCTCATGCAAAACTAATGTGAGAAGAGCCACTAATTGATCTTGGCAGGTTTTATAATTTTCTTACTTTAAAATAATTCTATTTGTTTAAAAATGAAATAAGATTGTGATAATTCAAATTTTGATAATCCTGAGTTAACTGAAAGGAAAACAAATCATCTGTTTGTATTGTAAAGTTATTTTTGAACTTGCATTCCTTAAAATAGTTTTATCTAAAAATAAAATAACCTTTTGCGATTTTTTATTTAATTTAAATAGAATGAAGCCTGTGTCCTATCAATCTGGCGTGTCGAATGGTCGTTGATGTTGTGCCAGGTTCTTGTATTAAAATTGGATTGGAAACAAAAAATTTAAAGATGCAAGTTCATTGAAATTCGATCCATATTGAGTAGGAAGTTTTGTCCGAAAATTTTTTGTTTGGCAGACGTTCATGGGAAGAAAAGCCAAGCACCTGTCATTCGGCATTCTTGGGTCTGAGAGTGTCTGCTTTATGTACTCGATGAATGGGGGCGTATTTAATTAAGTTTAAATGTCAATTGACTTCCAGAGGTCTTCAACTATGAACCGTTTCCTGCCTCCGATTTGAGTCAGACGTTTGACCTTCAACTATCAGCCTCTTCCCCGGATCCACTTGCTGCATATCCTCTTTTCTTTCTAATTTAAGAACTGTACCAGACAGACGTGTTCCCGACTTGTTGCGGTCCCGTCGTTATCGATTTTTAGGGTTTAAGTCACGCCATACACGTGAGGTCCGCAGTCTATTATAATCCGGCTGTGAACAATAGTCGCCGTTATAAAAGCTTGTTTTTCCGAGAAACTGATTTCTCGCAATATGTCATATATTTTGATCGATAAGAAGCTATTTCATCTATAAAAGCATCGACAAACCATAACATGTTTGTCGATGATAAAAGGCAATAGGATTTTTAACCTCAGCAGGTCAAAATCCTTCTAGTGGTCTGCAGAAATGACTATTTTCATCCTGTTGAAATCGGTAGTGTAGTTTTTGATTTGATCTTCCTATACATCTTAAAACAAAACGTACTAGTTCTCACTTCTCAGCAGATGTTGTCTGTTGAAGTTTCTTGAAAAGAATTAAGTTAACGATTCCAGGTGTTGCGTTCTACCTAAATTATAATGTTTTCCTTTTAAAAGTCATTTAACGAAAGCAATATTTTATTCTTTGATTCCGTTGCCAAGATTCAAGAATAATCGTTCAAGTCACATCTAACGCGACCTGTTGGTTGGAAAAGAAACCATTTTGATCGCTGTCGTTATATTTTCTGACAAAAGATGACATCCTTATTGCCTTTCGATAGTCGAATTTTTTAAAATCCAACTTCTCTTTGAAGCATTTAAAATAATCGATAATTTATTGAAAATCAATGATGCATTCTATGTAAGCACAAATAAAAGTTGAAGACGTAATATTTGATTTTACACTTGATTACACACTTGCTCCTTGGTTAGGCGAAAACCTTATTTGGTTTGCACACATTTACGTGTTTGGACAAAGATTCGCATAAATATTTGCCCATTTTGTCTATAAAGTATCATTCCATTATATCGATTCAGTTTTCAAAATGTGGTCTGGATCTTTTCTGATCTTTTCGATCTGCATTAGTTTTGTAAGTTCCATTGTTTTTTGGAAATTTGGTCTGTATCGATGATTTTTAGGCATTTGGATATTCTTTTAAATGCAACGGAAGGATTGGCCAGTATCCGAATCCTGCAAGTCCTTATTCATTTTTCAAATGTGATTCTAGCGGACGTGCGCACATATTTTACTGTGCTAAAGGTACTATGTGAGTAAAATTGATCTAAATGGGATAAAAATTTAAAGAAGTCGTTTAGGTATGACAAAAGGACCAAGATATGCGACTGGACGAATAATGTAGTTGGGAAAAGCCAAGGAGGGTATTCTGACGGTACATGGGACAACTATAACGTGGGTAAACAAGGATACGGGAAGAGCTGCGGTTATACAGCAAATGGAAGATATTACTGCAATAACCCTCCTGTCTACAATCCTCCCGTCTACAACCCACCGGTCCACAACCCACCAGCCTACAACCCTCCTATCCACAACCCACCAGTCTACAACCCTCCTATCTACAATGACGACAGACAAAAATTGAGCTCAGTGAAAATTGACTGTTCGCAATCTTACGGGCCGACGAAGCTTTATCAAAATCCGGATGACTGCACCACTTATTACACGTGCAACATGGGATACCCTGTACTTACGTATTGCCCGAGGGGATTGAACTTCAACCCGCATAGAGGAGGATGTGACGACACGATTCAGCTCGGATGTAAAGTCCGCAAGGAATATCAGCAAGGCGGTAGCGCCATTTTTGAATATTAAGGAGTCTAAAATAAAATATTAGATTTTCGTTTGAATCTCGATGATTATTGACCCACAAACGTCTGCCATAATATACGATTGGTCTCTCAATTTTGGATCTCCAGTTCTGTCCACGTTTTCGAGCTCTGGGATGCTGTGGAAAATTTAGGGAGATGCCTCATAATTTTCAGATTGTTGTTATGATTTTATATGGTAAATTAGGGTAGTGGGAGGTTATAAACGATTACTTTTTGTTCTACTAATTCATCCAAGCGAGAAAGCTAAACAAGTTTTAATTTCTGGTTCAAAACCATGTAATATGTATAACGGTTTAGAAAATAGATCAATGAGTTGAGATTCATTTTCTTTAACCAGAAGGACCCAATCACCAGAATCCCCCCTGTATTTTAACCAAATTAAATCTTAAAAGAATTAAAAAAACGTCCTTTTGAAATTCTCAAAAAATGTCAATAGGATGTATTAAAATTTAAAATTTCTGGATTTTCAATCCGTACCCTTGAAATTCGAGTGAAAACATGAACCTTCATTTTTTTTATCACCTTTTGTTCTTTTTTTCTCACATCATTAATCACAAAGATTGAGAATTCTTTTCAGGGGGAACTTTCGTTCTCGCAAAGATTAATTAGCGATTTAAAATAAAGTAGAAAGCTAAACTTGCCAAAAGAGAATAAACCATCATTTCATGCAATAGCCGACCCTAAGTTGACAATTTTTTGTTAAGATAAAATACACTGGAAACCCATTTTTGTTAGTGTTTTAAAAATATTCATTATTTTACAATGAGGTTGACTTTTTTGATTAAAGTATCTCATAATTAAATTTAATTAGGTACTTATAACAAAATTATGTCGATATTACATGCTTTAGCCATTCCTTCGTATCGTGAAGGATGATTAATATTATCGTGTAAAAAATAATCTAATGCACTTATAAAACTTCCTTCTTATAATCAGTCCATGATTACATTATGTACATAGTTTATTTATTTTATAATGACTAAAAAAATTAAAAGTGTTCTTTTAAAGCTGTTGAAATTCGAGAGTCCTTAATCTCAATTCAGATGCCACTTGCACATTTTTTTTTTTCTAGATCAAAAGTTGAATTATTTTTGGTCAATATTTTGCTGTCTCATAAAAAAAGGTTTTACCGTTTCATATTCGAGTTTAAATTGGTTGAAAAGCTCTCAAAAACAATTTTACTTTTCATCTTAATTTTAGAATTTGTAATTTGCACGATACCGATCTTAACAGAATGGCTGATCCATGCTCGGAAGTAAACTCTTACCCGAAGGGAAAATGGCCATTCGCCAATTTATTTTTAGTAAACCAACTTGATTCCATCAAGAGAAAACAGTGAGTCGTGGTCTCGTGGCCACCTCTGAACCTTGTCTTCTGGATTTTAAGTTTCTTTTAAAGTGTAAGCTTTAGTCAACGTTCAGGCTAGCCAGATCAGGTAATTCAACTTTAAAACTGTGATACAAACTGTAAAAACGTGTTTTGTTGGATCATAAGCGTAGGTTTCGTTTGGAGGATGTTATCTCTGTTGAGAGTAAAAGTTTAAAACTAACAGGATCAGGGGGAAAGATCCCTCGTTTGCTAGCCAACATTTTCAGTTTTCACCATCCAAGCCTATAGCTATTTTTTATATTGTAGTGCCTTGAAGAAAAAAACCAATAGTTTGACTAGACTTGAGTCATTCAACAATTTAGTAGTACTTGAAGGTTTTTGAAGTAACCAGAGTGGCGTAAAGCACCTTTCACCTTTTTTCTTGAATTTATTTTTTTTATACAATTGTCGTGGGCTGTTTTTTTGTTGTTTAGCCCCATTTGGATCGCAGACTTGCTGGTGCAAGGCTGCTGCCAGTTACGCCACACTGTCCCTGATGTTTTCAAATTTCAAACTCCCTTTTTTTCTCTCTTTGTTCTAAAATCTCAAAATACTGTGCCAGCTTCTAACCTAAATGCAGATTTTATATTATACTATTTGGTCATAATATCACTTATCTCCAAATGAACCAGGATTCTTTTTAATTTTCATATAAAAATAAAATGCGTAGTTTTTTTTTTATCGTCTGTCTGGTGTTCACGTGTCAGGGATCCGATCATCGATAAGTTCATATTCTTCAATGTTTATTTTGACGCTTATTTTATTTATAATTTAATTTTTCCCATCGGGCTGTTTTATTTTGGCGAGCGTTTCACGAGTATTTCAGGCGGTGGGAACGTGAACACGGAGGCGGCTCCTCAATTTAGAAGGCCCCGTTTAGAGAGGCGAGTGGCGTGATCCATTAACTAAAAAGGGAACATTTAAAACAACTGAATTAAGATGAGCAGAATTTTTGATGTCCTTAAAATATGATCGCTGGCATTAAAACGGAAAGGTTATGCTCAAACATTTTATTAATGGCTTTTAATTTTTTTAGACATTTTTTTTTTCTTCAACCGCGACCTATATTAACCAGGCCAAGTTTACAAGATCGTCGATTATAATTATCCAAACACCATCATCTACTCAGGCCACATAATTTTCCTTGAAAGTATTCGTTTCAATATTTGTTTAAGTACATAATGATGTTGTACTTTGCGCTGAGTGGATGTGAACGTGCATCTTTCATATCGGGCCTTAATTATTTTTATAAATAGAGGAATTATCTCAAACAAATTATTTTTTAATAAACGATTAGTCAGAACAAAAATACGTTTTTATGTAATTCGTAGGTTATAAAAATGCCATTAGTTTGTTAATTTTTTTTTTTGGAACGAACGATAGATTTGAACGGCGTTCATCTAATTCACGACTTGGGAGTTGTGTTGGTTGCCTATCGAGTACGCCGTTTCCCCACCAAGAGAAATATATTAAACTCAAATAAGTAATAAATATTAATTGAATTTTCGTATTGAATAAATATTCATTATTAATCTCGGAATATACTTAAAACGCACAAGTTTAATGCAACACTGACGTCAAATTTTTGATTATTCGTGTTTATTCCGTCAGATGAATAAATTTTTTTGTGAAAATTCAAATTCATTTGATGTGGCTTTGGTGTTTTTCATGCGCTTTCATTAGTTAAAAGAAAACGTCAGCATTATGTTGACTTTTTGGGTTTTTCTTCGAAAATTAGAAAATGACGGAGTCACGAATGTCGAGCATGACAGTAGTTAGATGTTAAGGTCTAACCAAAAATGTATGCAAAATGCAGAAAAAAGTAAAAAAATAATCATTTCACTTATCAAAACATTAATAAATAATAAACAATTGTTATCTTTAAAATGAGACCAGTATCAACTTTTTAGGACTATCCGTTTTCCCGCCCAAAATGTAACTACGGAAATTTTCCAAAAAATTGGCCCTCCAAAAAAATGTTCAACTTTGACCATCGATATCTTCTGATCGGCTGGACCGATTTTCCTTTTTTATTTCGTGATTAAGTCGCAAAAACGCATCTTTTTAGAGTTTGAGGTCTAAAACAGAAAAAGTGGCGATTTGGGGCTGTTTTTTTTTCAAAATGGCGGACGAAGTTCAAGGGGGGATGTAAATTTGGATTTAGAACAATCTTGTGTTCCTAAACATCATAAAATTATAAGATAAAATAGTGCACTTTTTCCTTGGTAAAACCCTAAGACTCTTGGATTGTAGGGCAGGATTTTCACAAATCGGGAAGCCAAAATTTTCCTTTTCAGTTTATTTCTTTCATAACTTCCTCGATTCTTGACCAATTTACCCGATAAATACACCGTTCGAAAGCTCTTTTAAAGAGCTATCGAAGTTGTTTAAGTAATAAAAACCCTCAGATGACTCCTTTACCTTCAAAAATTGACTCAAAGATCTTATGTAGCAAAACAATCTCAACTTTTTTAAAGCCCTTACACTTTTTTTAGAGGGTCGCCACTTTTCTCATAAATACCTATTATGAAGGTCAACATCCGATATAAATTTAATCAAATTCCTGAATCGTTTTCATCGAAATCTATGAAGTAGCACTAGCTTTGTTTACGATTGTGGAACAACATCAAGAAACCCCACAACAAACAATTTAACAGGCTTAGGTTGCAAAAAGAATGAAAAGTCAGCTTAAAATCAATAGTTCAGCTTAAAATGTGTATTTTAATGGAAAGTCAACAAACTGGACAGTTTGAAGGTGGAAAATATTCATGGTCATATTCAAAACAAATTTTTTCGAAGCCAACTTTTTATCATTCATGCGTCAGCTGCCTTCTTTATGGCAAGTTCAATAAATCGTGTTCGACTATAATAGGTAACAAAAGGCATAATATCGAGAAAAAAAATTATCTTTAATATAAAAAAAATCCTTTAACAGTAGCGATGAAAAAAGCGTGATTTGTTTCTGAGCGGTCGGTTCGAGAGGGGAGCTTTCTGGTGGGGGACGACGGAGTTTATAGCTCTCCCAGCTGATCCCCGGATTTCAGTCTGTGTTTGGGAGCGTTTGAGTTCTCAGTCCGTACAGCCGGCCCTTCCTTTATTTCGTTCATTTTTTCTCCCCCTCTTTTTATTAAGTTCGTTTTACTTGAGTTTTGGGCAAGTATAGCGGCTAATTTTTTCGTTGCTCCGTTATTTTTCGATTCTTTTCCAATTCTTTTATTTGGGAATGTTGACTCAAGATTTCATCTCGAACGACATTTTTAGTGAAAACACAATGGAAACTAACAGGTAAAGTGGCATCTTTTTCATATTGGGCGTGGCTTTTTTTTTAATAGTTAAATTTTTTAAACATTCTCTTTTTGCATATTTCATCATTTAAATAAACATTTTCAAACAACCACCTTTAGTTCTTACCACACTCTTGGCATTATGCAATTTGTATGTTTTCATCACTCAACCAGAATACATTCTCAATTTAAAGGCATCATCCAGAAAATAGACCAAGAATTTTGATACCTCTTGAAAAAATGAAAATTTAGAAAGTTAAAAAACTCGATTTCTTATGGTTTAATTAGTATTTAAAACGACCCTTCAATATTTAGGTCGACAATTGATTTAGGTATTTGAGCTGGGGTTAGTTGGATTAGATACCAAGGACGCTCGTGTATAAATTTTTTTTTCTTTTAAATTATTTTGACTTTCTAATTTGGAATTTATATAAAAGAGGCCTTGAAATTTCGGGATACGCCCCAGTGTTTTTGGCGCATCAAGTTTTTTAAATGGATTTTGGGAAGTTACACAAGGTTTGAAAAATCGATAAGGACACGTGGATAGTTCCTCCATTTTAACCTCAAAATTATGTCGATTGGAAATATGTTGTTTAAATTTAATCATGTGGAATTGTTGAATGTTTTGTCTTGATGAAAACCGATTAGAATGATAGCTAATAGATGTTTTGGTTTGTAGGCATTGTATGAGGAGGGTTGGACCACATAAAGAGGCCGAGTTCTCGACTCACAGCATCATGAAGGCTATGGAGAGATTCGTGCAGGCAGTGCAGGATATGGACGAAACGATCCTTGTCCCGTCGCGTTTAATGGATCTCGAAGTCGGTGATGAAAGTGATAAAGTCGAGTTGAAGCCGAAAGGGATGTCGTCGGATCTTTATAGGCTTTATACGATGGTGAACTGCGTTAAAAACGAGCTTCTTTGGGGAGCGAATCCGGTTGAGAACGAGGAAGACGAGCACCTCACGCCGGTAGGCCCCACAGCGAATACGACGACGGCGATGAAAGGACACATCAGGCGTCCATCGACCGCCTCAGTCGCCTCAACGCAGTCGGCAACGCTCAGCGACACGGACAGCGAGGCGAGCAACGAAAACGACTCGGGTATCGAAGGCGAATCGGAAACAAAGCCCGATTACACGAGATCTGTCGAAGCGAGCTTCCGTAGGCACCTTTACGGCCTCCACAGGTCTTTACGGCAGATGACCGCCGCCGCCGCCTACTTGACGAAACGTTACCAGAACGATATAGGAGCAAACATCTGATTTTAAACTAAATTTGACCGTATTTTTCCCCCTACGCCCAGTGACTTTACGTCAAATAATAAAGTAAGCTTGTGAGAGTGATTTTTCGTTGTGATAACTGTGAAGTTTTAAAACAAAATTCTTTTTTATCAAGACAAAAAGTCATTTTAGACTCATTCAAATTTTATAAACTCTTCGAGAACGCTCATATAATTTATATCAAATTAGTTTATTGTTATTCCTATATTGCAGTGACCTAGTCAAACAACACGTTTCTCAGAATTTTTAATTTTATTGTCCCCTAAATTATTATAAATTTTATGGCAACAATAGGTAACAGACCCATATTTATTGCCACCCTTTTTTGTAAATATTTGTAATATAGATGCACATCTCGTCCGTTCTGCTGGGCAGATTTCGGCGACTCGACTGTGTAGCTAGGCAATTTATATATTGTATACATTTGAATAAATCGTAAATTTCTTTTTATATCATAGAGAACTTTCTTTTTTTTTAAGGTGGCTGGATTATAGTTAGAAAGAGAATTGTACAATAATTATTTGCAAAAAGAATAATGTTGAGTTTTTTTTTTTCTAAATATTATTATTATAGCCTCCCCATAAGTGATAAAACCGTTTTGGTTTAACCATCGTTGTGTATGCCAAATAAATTGCTATTTTGTAAAAATTATTTTTATTTATCCTTCTTTTTCCGCATAGAGAAGAAAATTCCGAAAGAAAATTGACACCGAAGAATGCCCGGTGATGTTTATAAACAATCTGAGTGTGCGAAAGCAAAATTTTACGCAACTACGGCAAAAAATTGTGATGAAACAGCCTTGAAAACCGACAGCGGAAATAAAAGAAATCGAATTTACAAAAAAACCATGGCTTGCACAAATTATAGGATTTCTGTGTTTTTGAGCTTGACTATCCGAATTCTGAAATATTTGAATTTATCAGTGAAAGCGAACCTGATGCAAGAGCGATAATTATTGTCTTTTTTTAAAATCCTGCTTGGGAACTTGGTCGTTTCAAGGATGAAGAAAACGTCTCTTACGATTTAGTCAAACCGTTTTCACCTGTAACCTTTTATAAATCATTCACCCTTTAAAATCTTCATGTCGCGAAGGTCGTTTCTGTTTCATATGCTTCTTGACGATCCGGGACGCAATAATGTTACACCATAGGCGAGTATGAGTCTGTTCTACTGGCCTACTTTTGGACGTCGCACGACGCGTCTCATCGCCAGAACGCGAAGAAAACGTCGTATTAACGATTTAAATATTGGGCAAACGTCTCTATTTCTCAACTTATTAACCTTCGAGCAACCAATTGGAAGGATGCATTTTCCTCATTGGTATTGACATCTGCACTTAAAAATAATTGTAAACCTATTTTGGAGACCCCGAACTTACTTAAAAGAACTAATAATAGAAAAAATCTGTCGATGATTGATTCATAGAAACCTTAATAGTGTTAATACTATTACCTCTTCTTTTTCTGTAGGTATTATTTACATAATTTCCTCGGAATTGAGTTATATTTTTGAACTCTAGATAAATGGTGAGACTAGATTATTATCTTTAAAGAAATATGAAAGAATATATTTTTTTTTATTAATAATTTATTTCTATAAATAATAGGCACCTTAATGTAAATCGAGGTCAACAAACAAATTGTCGGATAATGAAAAACATTTAAAAAAGTACAAAAATTTTATTATTCTCTTCTCCAAGGACGTTCATCATTGGGATTTTTGTTGAGAAGTCTTTTTTTCCCAGTGTTCGGTTTTTCCCGAAGAAAGAAGAAAATGGTGGAGAAGGGAGGAAAAAAATGCGAAAATCTACCGTTGCTAAAAGGTAAAAGTGTGGTGCGTGACGGGAGGTTGGACAAAATAGAAATCGAGGGATATTGCCATTTTTCTTGGTTCCCCTTCTTTCACAAATGAGACTTGTCCGCTGATTACTCCAAATCCGTGTTAAGTAATCGGAGAGCAAAATATGTTAAATTCCAGAATGAGAAGGCGAAAATTAATAGGTTGAACTCAATTTGTGGAAAATGCTTGTCATGATTTTTACCGCAGATTTCATTTATAGACAACCTCAAGTTTAACGAATGCAGAAAAGGTGTAGAGTGTAGACTGATCTTCAAGAATCTCAATGTAAAAAGAACTGCCCTGTGTGTCCTTATTTGGCCTTTCTAGTGACTTTCCAAGTCAAATAATCAGAAGATTTGAATGTATATCATTGATTTAAGCAGTGAAGATAGTTCTTGATGGATTTGCTCATAGGGTTGAGCATGTTTGAGAGGACAAGAAGTTTTCCAAATCCTATAGTTTATCAGAGGTCAAGAGAGGTTTTTGACTCGATTCGACCGGTTATGGTCCTCCACTAATTTGCTAATTTTGATGTTTCTTTATTGTTGGTGGCTCCTCCACAGTTGTGTTTGAACTGATCGTACTAAAAGTAATCTTCATTTCTACTACTTCGAGACCCACAAAAAATTGCAGTATCATTATTTATGCTTCTCATGGAATTTGAAATTCTTCCATGCCACCACGATAGCAGTGAAAGTATTGAGACGGGGATCAGGTTAAAAAAGAAAAGGTGTCAGTCGTTTTGTTTGATTTTCGTTCGTCAAGACGATCTCTCGCCAGCACAAAAGTTCGACTTTTCGTCCCGAATTTTTTCACACGGCCAAGAATCAGGGTCGATTTTGTTTTGTTTGTTTTTTTCTATGTTTTTGCCAAAAATTACCTTAAAAAGTAGGTTAAAATTTGCTTTAAATTTTAAAATCCGGGGTCAAATGTTAATACTTTTTAACCTTCATTTTTTTGAATTTACTCCAGTTTGAGGGTGAGAATGAAAAAAAAAAATACCTGGCGGCCTCTCTAAAAAATGAAAAATAAAATGTTTAAAAGGTGATCTGACGGAAGGACGTGGTAATTTCAGAGCTGAAACTACACGTTTTCAATGAAATGAAGCTCGCATTGATCTCGATTTGCTACCGTAATCGTGACTGTTCCAGATAGCGTACACCTTTTATCTTTTTTTTCCTATTATAGGTCAGCGAGAGTGGACCGGTAGATGTTATAAAATTCCTTATACGGACGTCCGTTACAAGGAGAAATATCATTTTCACTTGTTTAGATCGCAATTCAAAAGGAAAAGGCCGAAAGTTTTTTGACCTGCGAGGTTCTATCATCGCCGCATTCTTTGAAATCTGCAGAATCCAAGGAGTCTCCTCTTTTGTTTTTTCCTTTCTTCGGGCTCAATCAGGTGGACTCTCGGGACCAACGGACGCGGATGATGAAACCATCCGAGCCTCTCGGTTTCCTTGGGTTGGGCAATCAATTCGTTCGGACATGAAACGCTTAATAACAAGAAATTCTTCATTCCTCAGATCATTTTGAAAAAATGCATCAACTAGGACCCACCGATTCTTTTGCTTTATCATTTTGTCAATAAAAAAAGTTTCCTTATTACATCACTTGCAAAAAAAATTGCGATAAAACTATCTTTGTTCTGGAGGTTATCAAGCGCTAAATGGAGCTGATCTTTTGACAAGCAAGTAGGTGTGTCCATAACGACCAATTAAATGTTACTTATTAAATTTTTTTGAAAAAATATAGGGCGACCAGTTAAAAAAATTTTGTCCGTGACTTAATAATGCGTCCGTGGGATGTCTTCATTTTTTTTTGTTTTCTAAAAAAAGCCATTTTTTCCATATCGATATTAATTAAAAACTGTAAAAAGCGGGTCAAAAGCTTAGCAATTTTTTCGACTGTTCCTTCCGTCCCTGGATATTTTGGAAGCAAAAAACAAGGACGTTTCACGTCCAAGGTGAATCGGAACTGGTCAAATTTCAGGGTGGACGGATGTTTTACGATGAGGAACGTTTTTAATAAGCGAAATTTTGAAGGAAACATCAAGGGAATTACAAAAAAATTGTCACTAACTGTTTAAAACTGAACTCATGTTATGTAAAAGGCCATAACTCATAAATAATGAGGGAAATGTGAAAAACTGCAGCATGCTTTAAATTGAGGAAGGAAAGTATAATCTTAGTTCGGTGAATGACCTCTTTTTTTTTCTAGCTCTATGTAGGTACATACCGTATCTATGATTATCTAAATCGATTAATGCATTAATGAGGTGTTTTTATAACATGTCTTATATCAGGTTTTTCTCTCTATAATGTCTTTTATGATTTTGAAATATGCAGGCTTAGAAAGCATCGGTTGGGTTGAAGTTTGTCAGTCCTGACGGGTAATTGGCAGGGTCTTCTGGAATTTCATCAAAGACGTCCCTTGTTTGCTTAAGTTTGAACCCTTTCTGCAGGAGACGTTTTAGTCAATATAGGTTTAAAGTCTTGTCTTTCTCGTTAAAAATGGTAAAGGTCCATTCAAAAAGGTCAATAAGGGACAAAATCTAACCTAAAAGTGTTCAAAATTCTTCCCATCAAAATAGGGTTCTTGGAGAGGCAGGGGATCCTCGCTTTGTCCCTCTTTTGAGCAGAGAACAAAACCAGAGTTTAAAGACTGAAAATCAACATTTGAATCTGGATCAACATCTCCAAATGAACCATCTGGAGTCTGCTTTGGCACTTCTACGGACGATGCCCACTTTCTGTGGAGAACAAAATTGCCGTCAAACCGGTCCTGTTTTTAGATAAAGAACTGTTCAATACGGTTTTTTACTTATTTTCGCATAATTTCCAAAAGCCTTGCACATCTAGGTTGTGACCTAGGCCCTAATATAAACTAATTTCAAAATCGTTCCAACAGGTTCCTGAGAAAAATGGGGCAATCTTTGTTTTTTAGTTTTCCGAACAAAAATTTGTTAATTTGCGATATTTTTCTTAATTGTTTATATAACCAGACTAGTTTGAAGTAAACGTTTTGTAAGAGTTGAACAGTTGGAACGGATGCTGGAGGAGATAGTTGAACGTGGTCGGACTCTTCTCTCAGTTGGTGTTGAGTAGGTCACGGTGTTTAGGGTCTGGGGTGGGAAAGGCGGACGGGAGCCGGGAAGCGGGCGGCGGCCCGGCCGGCATGTAGAGAGACATCCGCCCTTCGCTCCGACTATCGACTCGGTTTCGACTCGGCCAATCCGAAAGCTTGAACCTCATACGACTCGACGCCCATTGGATGCATCCCGGATCATACGATACCCTCATGTGAAACCTTTCCGCTCGTCCCTTTTTACCGCGCTCTCTGCTCAACAGCTTTCCCCCCTCGATCGTTCTATTAAAAACCATGAACAATGAACTTTTTTTCCCGCTCATCCTCCATCCTCAACGAATTTAAAACACAAAACTCGTTGGAATTTAACCCAAAATAAGGCAGGTGACAAACAAGTTTCTTAATGATTTCAACAGAGAATGGAAAAAAATTCATCTCAATGTGCAATTTCATAAAATGAAAGGGAAACATATGAGGTTGTGCTGAGAGAGATTTAGAACGATGTCACACTCTCTAAATAATTTCTTGACTTCAGCCAAACAAATTCTAGTGTAAAATAGTTTCCCTTAGAAAAACCCACATAATTTTTTAGCTTGTAGTTTCCAGGAAGTGAATTGTAGCCAAATGTTCTATGTTTAGCCGAGCTAAGATGATACAAAATTGACTTTTTTGACTACTTAGTTTTTCTTTTATTATTTTTGTCTTATACCACTTGACTAGTCTGCTCTTTTCTAATAATAATGACCAAATTGGCCTTCACGAAATGAATGAACTTGGCCTAAAAGACTTGAGAAAATCAATAAAGGCGTTTTTGACGCAAAATAGTCTTATTACGTGCACGGCTGCAGATGAGATTCCAGCCAATTGAAACGAGGGGCGCCCACGCTTCTAGCATTGACTTAAAGCTTCCCACGTGGGGCGTGGAAGGTCGCCAAAATTTGTTCGCTCTATACATAGAATATTTGAGATCACGCGATGAAATGACGTCCAAAAAATAAAAAAATTATCGCAAACAATAGATGTTCTATAACCGGAATTGAAAAGTTTATCATATTTTTCAGAGATTATAGCACGCATTTTTGACCCCCTGTGTGCCAAGGTGAACTGGATTTTTAAGATAAAAAATAAAACGAAAAACACGATGCAGTTCCTTTAAAAAAAGAAGAATTTAGCTCGCAATTTTCTCATAACAGAAACAACCTTGATTCGTTTTCTGAACAAATATTTAACTCCTCACCTGATGTTTGGAAAGAACAATTAAGTTATAAAGTTCATGAAAACAATAGGTGTCCTCATAATAAAAAAACGTTTATCAGACAGTTTAGAAATTTTTACACTGCAGGATTGTTGTGAAATTTGTTGAGGTATAGACAAAAGATGACTTGGCAGTCCAGCTTGTGGTCCAGCCAGTTGCTGCTCTGTGGTACAGAGAGAAATAGCAAAGAGACTATGAGATTGAACTTTGAAGAAGTCTTGGAATTGCAAAACTCTGTCGTTTTCTTTGGTTTCTAAATCCAGGGCCAAACTCGAGCAGAATCGCTCGCTGGAGACTGGAGAGTGAAGCAATGAAGTTGAAGAATGAAGATGCGATAATTCAAGTATGTGATTTAAACCTACACTCTTCATGTGCAGAATTTTCGGAATTAATATGCAAAGCATTGTCCCACAAAGACCCCGAAAAACGAGCAATAAATTCCAAATTATCTGTTACAACTCTCCTTTTTATTGAAGACCGTGAATCATGATTTATATTTAACGTTTTTGAAAATGACTGTTTGTCGTTTGCAATCCACTAACCTTGAATATTCCAGCGTCTAGAACGTTCCGTAGGCCGAACATGGAAAGAAGCCGGAAACGGTGAAGTGAGGGAAAAAAAGAAAATTAATGTAGCACCTTCTTTGGTTTCGGGGAAACCCCTCGAAATGGATCTGTTATTGTTCAAATTGATTTTATAATGATTTCGCACTTTTGCGTCTAATCGCCATTCAATTTTCAAATCATCATGTTTTTTGGCCCCTTTTGCTCGTTCTAAACGTTAAAAAATCGTTAGCGTCTTCATTGCGGTTTAATTGACGTTTAATTGCATAAAAATGCACTCTTGACTTTGAAAAAAAATTAAAGAGAATGAAATAATCTTGAAAAACAGGAAATTAAACTAACCGTTGTTTTTAAAGGTCGGATTGTGCTCTTTTGGCCGTTTTATAACTTGAAGAATTTACTTACCTTTTTCATTTCTGCCATTTTTGGACGTCCTTTATAGAGGCTCGATCAATTCATTGACCTCGCCTATAGGAAAATAAATTAAAATTAGTCCATTCGAACTTCCTGAATGACCCGCACGAAATTATAGTCGCGTGGCACGAGGGCACTGACTTTTTATAAATCTCATTTGATTTCAAATATAAAATCGATGGGGATAAAATAGCGAAATGAATATGAATTGCAATGCGAGAAAAAGGTGGAATAACCTTTTAAAGGAGAGGGAGACCGGCCGCACCTACTTCGTCTGGAAATTTCCTTCTGCTTCTGTAATTTTCCAAAGCCCAAGTACGCATCAGGTGCTTGCGGATTCTGTAAACAAAATTAAGTTTCTCAATCTCTTTTTTGGAATTTTTCAAACCGATTCCAAGACCAGTCCAGAGCAAAATGCTAATTTGTTAATGATGGTTGTAAACTCTTAAAAATATACTTTTAGGATTTTTTTTTCTAGATTTTATTCAAGACAAATTTGTTTCAGGTCAATACTTTATTTTCTGATGCAATTTTAAAAAAACTTTCATTTTGATAACCCAGGCGAGACTAAACCCGGTTTGTTTGAGTCCAATTTTTATGGGTGTAAAATATAATGGGTAGCTATCAATTTGGCACAAAACCAATTTCAGATTTAGAAGTTCAATTAATTATTTTCAGCCTACATGAAACTATTTTGCATATGAAAAGGGATGAGATAATATTTTGAGTGTTGAAAATCAAATTCAATGAACGGGAAGTGGTAAAAGGTTTTCGAGAAAAGATTTGCAAATTCATTTTTTAGCCTTGAATCTGATTTGAAAGATCGACGAAATGTTCAAATACGACAGGAAAACAAGCGCGTGTGAATAACAGGCTTGGCGACCATCGCACGCTTTGTTGCCGGAAACATTTTTTAACTTTTGTACAAGGACGCCTTTTCTTAAACAATATGGGAAATTTTTATTGCCACTTTAATTGAAAAATTAAAAAAAAAATTTTTTTTGCACATCTTTTAATTGATCAATTAGTTATAATCATTTTATAATTTGATTTCCTATATTTTGTGAGAATTTCGCGGCGATAACTTTTTGAACTTGTGCAATTGGGGCATCAGATAACCTCTGGACAATAAATTAAAGTTGAGGAATCCGCGATCTTTTAGCACCCTCCTCAGCAGTATCCTATTATGAGGTGTAAAGAGAAGGGATTAAAGGGCCCTTGAAGGATTTAACAAACCAGTGGTTTCTGGAAGGCAAGTGGGAATTGAGGATATTAAATTAGGGTAAAAACGCCTACTTTCTATCTTAAAAGACTTAAATTGGATTTTCCAACTTTTATGAAACAGCCGCTGGGCTAGCTAGAAACAGAAACAGATTTTGAGGCTTTTTTCGACACGACAGGCCCTTTTTAAACCATATTTCTTTCTTTAGGGCAATTAATAGGACCTTTTTAACTTGATTATTGATCCCTTCTGGACATTAGAGGTCCTTTATTTCAAGATTTCGTATAAAATAGCCTCTTATAGATTGAATGAGGGACTCTTTTTAACCATTTATACGAGATAGGCATGAGTCGTTATGAGAATTTCCCTATCCTAAAAGTGGAACACCTCCGTGGAACCTGCAAACCTTATACAGAATATCATTTTTCTTCACCACTAAAGAAAACAACTAGTAAGTATGCACTGTGAAACACAAACATAATTTGAACCAATCTTCAAGTGAAACAACAAAGCTTTTAAATATTCTGATTACGCACGTAAAACATAATTGTAGCTTACCTACAGTCACTACGATGCCAATTGTAATTTAAATTTTATTATAAAATAATAGCTGAAGAAGTTCGAGTAAAATTGCATGTATTCTACGTTGTAGCTCAAAAAATGGCTTCGATATAGGTCAGTAGTGGCCGTTTCAATAGAGAAAGTCAAAATTGAACTATTCAATTATCATCTTTCGAAAAATCGACCAATAATCCGATTGCATCTTACATAATGAGTGTTTCGAAAATGTTTTTCGGTACTTACAAATAAGATAGGTCTTCATTCTAATTTTTTTCGTTTTATGCAAATCTAAATGAAATAAAATGGTTGAAAATGCTGAGGATTTCAAGGACTTATGAGACATTGAGGAAATAATCGAAATTCCAAGCATGGGTTGAAAGCGTACAAGGTTGAGCTTCATCTTTTCCAGAACTCGAAGAGGCACTTAAATAAAAATTAAGAGAAAGCAAATTATTCCGTGGATAATTTATTCGCGGCGTCCTTTACAATTTGGGCCTACTAATTATAGGTGAATAAATCCTTGAAAAAAAGCGTTTCCTCTATGGAAAGAACTTGACCGTTTCTTCCGGACGAAGGTGGCAAAAAATGTCGAGTTATCCCCAAGGTTTACTCAATTTCATCTTAAGTACGTTTTTTTATGTTTTCCCTGTATGACTCAGAATTTTTTCTATGTTGAGATTAAAATGACTTCACTAAAATCTGATACGTAAATATTTAAAGATCCTTTGAGAGAGAATCGTCCTAGATTTGTGTTCAAACTTTCTTTTAAAAAACTGACAAAAAATAATGTTCCTTTCACATTTTTTCATTAAAAAAAGTCCTGCGACATCAGTCTGTCTTTGTAGACTTTCATTAACTAGAAGCTATTCGAGCTCTCTTGAACAAAAAGCCTTCAAAAGGAGAAAAAATTTGGAAAATGTTTTAACTTGTTAAGAAAATTTTTGAAAAAGGAAAGTTTCGAGACATTGGAAACCTTATGGCATTTTGCAGACATTAAATCATCGTGACCGACTCAAGACTTGGAGAGTCTTTCACCACTTTCTTTTGAGTTCGTAAATTGGTGGGCGGAATTGTGACGTTTCCAATAACTTCCTTTTTCGATGAAGGTTGGAGACCTTTTCCTACCTCCCACTGCAAATATTTGCACTCCAGAGGCATTTCTATAACTCGTTCACACGAAAGGTCAACTCGGCCAACAAGGAGTTCATTTCCACAACAGAAACTTGAATGTCGTCCTATCTCTCTCTTTCTTTTCGCATTAAATAAAACGGGAGCAATTAATTTCACTTGATCTCTGGTCTGGGTCAGCGAAAAGGAGATCGGAAAAAACATTCAACCGGTTGATATTAGCGCGTGATTCGAGTGTGATTCCCCCGTGGTGGCCTTCAAATACCGATACATCCTACATCGCTCCAAATATATTTAAGATTGAAAAAAAAAAAAAAAATTAAGTTAGAAAAGTGCGGATAACAGAACACTATGCTACCAAATTGAACTATTTATCACACTAAAATTTCAGGTTGATTTGTTGGTTTTGTCAGTCTATCGCTAACTCAATACGAAGACGGAAAGCATGGTAACAGTGAAAAACCAGCTTTTGAAGTTTTATATCTCGGCTCCCAGTTAACCAGTCGACTTGAAATTTTCAGGGCTTCCTATTATCGTATTAGAGAAGCTCTGTTTAAAATTTGAAGTCAATCGGTCCTCAGGGAGCCAAGATACCCTCGTTTTGCCAGGTCCAGTAAACATAAACTTGGCATCGTTCGTGAAATTTCGGGGTTTTGCATTTCGGGAAGGCTTTAGCTTGGAGGTGCAGAATCTGATGTTTGATGTTAAAGGTTTCAAACCAGCCAATGACCTAATCAGCAAAGTTATCGCAAATTGGGCTACCTATGGTATAAATCCTATGATACCGGTGTTCTAACAACTGGCATATAAATGGGATACATAATTGGCTTCTTCTTCACGATTGAGAATTTTGTTCCGCATACTCAGGCCTTGGTTGATTTGGTCATCTCGTTGGCCCCCACGTTCCCAATTAAATATGACAAAAGCCCTCGTCATCTTCCACAAACTCCCCTTCATTAATAAACTATGCTTTTTATAGGCTTCTCGAAAATTACTTCATGGAAGGCTACACTAGTCTTTGTTCTCTAGCATTCTCTGATGCCGGAGCAAAAGCTTGCCGAGAACAAACTAGTTTACTCCAAAAAAAAAAATTAACATTCCGTTATGTTTATTAAAATCCTTAATCGATAGGCCATCAGAATGTTGATTTTCGAGGTGGAAAAAAATCATCAGAAGAAGAAATAGAATATTCTAATGTCTTGTTTTTACGAAAACAGGTGCTAATAATGTCATTTCAAGGATAGTTTACGGCCTATTCCGCCTATTAGGTCATCCACAGGATTCTTTCGAAGGCCATTAATGGAGCATCTGGAAAAACGCAATCTTTTTCACGATATTTTATCGACATCCACTTAGCTAATTCCACGCAAGAGATTTCGCTCCGAAGACCGAAAAACAAAACCTCTCGATAAGGGGACGAGTGCAATCTGAAAAGATCCTTGAAAAGCGGTTTCGTTCTTTTGGGGTCGAAGAACTCCGAACGGGATGTGGGACCCCCGTTCCTGGAAATCCCGGGAATTTTCTGAGCACGTCTCTTCAGGGTCTGGGCGGGTTTCTCCATATCCAGACCAAAGTCAAGGGCATTCCTCTCACATAGAAATCCCCAAACATCATATTTTTGAAAAATTATTCAAATCAGAGTTGTCCTTGAGCAATTTTTCAGCGTTTTAATTTATGACTTTTTTGACGATCAGATAAAAATATCTGATCAAAAGCCCTCGGAATGTTCGAGAACAAAATCTAATGACAAACGATCATGTGAAAGCGAACATCATTGACATACTAGTCTAATTTGAGGTGTTCAACAGTGTTTAGAGAGGAAAAAAACGTTATATAAGATAAACAAAAATTTATTATATAATAAAAGCCATTTTGGTCATCTTTATTAACATCAGAGTGACATTTTCAATGCACTTTCCGCGTTAAAAAATGCAATAAAAGAAATCTTTTTAGGAAGAAAGTCCATGTTAATTTTTTTTTGCGTCTGATTCGGTCTTCCGTGAAGGACGCGAAGCCTTTTTGTTGACCATTTCGAGACTTCGCAGTATCCTTGAAGGATTCCACGGTTCGAAATTTGAAGAAGTAAACGGCTCACACTTCTCAGGTCTTCTTTTTATGAATAATAAGTTTTTCTTTGTGAATAAACACAATGTGCGTTTTAAATAGAAACTGCCGACATTTATTTACTTATTTTACTTTATTTACAAGGTCCACGTCCCATCATTTCAACGAATTTTTTTTTAGAAGTTACGTGTCTTGGATTTTCCTACTACAGCTATTTTAAAAATCTAAGTAAATATTACTAAGTTTTGGGCTCAAAAAAGCCTATGGAATTAATTGAAAAATTCTAGTGCATCTATTTTTCATGCTATCGCCATTAAACTTCTTTTTTAAGGCGTTTAATGGCGATTTTAAAAAGTAATTGTCCTAGAATGTTCTAATCATTTTTTCCCCACATTCCTAGAGTGATAACTTGTTATCAAGCGTTCTTTCTTTAGTTTGCCCTAGTTGGAAAAGTTGGGAGAAAAGGAAAAAAAGTTGTGAGGGTTCGGGAGCGACGGAATTTTCGACATTTCACGAAACGGGTAAATTATGAAAAACTTCGAAATCGTGGAAGTGGATTTTTTGGAGCAAAACATATTCAAACATTGCGAAATCAATGACTCGGAAGTTTTAAAAAAGGTGAATCGAGAATGGTGTTTTGGACGGTTCTCCTTGGATGCCAGACAAACAAGCAAAGCGAACAACAAAATAAAAGTTACCTGCCTACCTGTCTAGTGCTATCGGAACATTCCATAACTGGATACCTATTAGATAATCTCGACCCTGATGAACCACTTTCCTGTTACACCTGACGGTCAACTCCCTCGAACTTCCTCTCTTTTGCATGAAAGAATCTCCTTCCAAAGATTTTTTTTATTTCCCAAATAATAGCTTGCAGACGAGATAATCATAAGTAGTAATTAACATAATTAAAGTTTTTATATTGTTTATTATTCAGTGGCCCTTGACCTACACACCGGTGTGGTGTTTTCCGGCCTTCGCCCTCTTCAGGAAAAAATTTCTCGCTTCGATCGCTCTTGAAATTTTAAAAAACCATGTCCAAGAGTGTTGGTATAGAGGAGGACCCAAAATTTTGGGCTCTACAGCCTCTCCACAAACACCAAACTGGTGCTAATATTTTCAGCAAATGCAGGGCATGGTCTCAGGAGGTAGGGGGAGGGTTGAAGAGAATAAGGAAGGTAATGGGAGAATGGGGAAGGTGTTGGAAGGTTAGGGGAGGTGGGGGACGGTGGATCGAAGAGGTGAATAGTGAGGGAGGAGGTGGAGGTAGGGGGAGTATTTGTGGAGAGGTCTGTAGAGCTGCAGCAGATTTTTTTTTCTTTCGAGAAAGTATCAAATCTTTTGTTTGTTTTTTAGGGGAACTTGATCCTCTTTTGTCCAGTTTTCCGGAAAAACAGTGCCTTCCATTTTATATAGTTTCTGGATGGAGAAACGGTCATTATTCGTTGTTTTTAGAGCTTATTCATAATTTTGTCCAAAAAGGCATTGGATGGGCAAAGACAACCCAATGGAAAACATGAACCAACTACCAGGTAAACACATTGACATAATATTCCTATTATCGCACTTCCTGAAAACAAAAACGTACGGCCGAGAAATTGATGACCTTATATTTTTTATTTTTTGACCTCTTCATTTCTGCCAGATTAGATATGAAACAAGGGCGTGGAAAATAGTGACTCACTCAAAAATATTTTTCACCCTGAAAATTTTCAAAGAAAAAGGCCCGAAAACTCCGTTACATTTTAACGCCTATCTCGACAAACACTCAAATGTGACAATATTAATCGGCCGCTATTTTCTCACTAAACGGTGATATTCTATAAATAAAAAGCTTTTAATTTTAATCGGAGTCGAAAAACGAGAAATCCTCTTGAGTTTCAATTACTGGTTCCGTCTTGTTATTTTCCGCTCCAGTTCTAGAACTTTTTTGTAATTTCGGCTTTTTAATTTTTAATAACGGGGAGTAGCGACAAGTTTGACCGGAGGATTGCACAAGGCCGAGTAGAGCCTCCGCTTGCCCGCAGTACAGATTGGGCAAGAGAAGCAATACACCACGTATGTTGGGAAGCTAACGAAAATTGCATAATTTTCTACTTAGTTCTCACACCCGAGTTGTATAATGCCGTTAAAACAATGTCATCCCTTTTTATGTCAAATATTAACTAAACAACTCTGTAGATATGGGGCTTGGTGTCAATGTTCCAAAAACTTCTTTATCAAAAACAAAAACATCGAAAGTTACATAGCACGATTTTCACGCGTTCTCTGTAATTCGCAGGATTGGTTACAGCCACTCTTTTTTTTTTCTTCGGGCCACTCGTAACGGGTAGAATACGGGAAAGGTTACCCGCGTGTTTCACGAACCTGCTAAGCTAAACAACGGAAAAGCGGAAAAACCTTCGACCTTTGTATTTTGTAACCTAAACTTTTCTTCCTGGTACTTTCTCATGGCTTACCCGTAGCCGGGTAAAATGTAGGCTTCCCCTATGGTTAACTGAAGCCTGTGCCATGATGAAAATGAAAACCGTTTTTGAACCTTGTTTTTAGCCCAAACTCGTCATGAGATCGGTATGGCAGGTAGTAAAAGGGCTTTAATTCACCTACCCCACAATCTAGGTTGACTTAAGGATTTCTGCGAAGTAGCCAACATACTCCGAAGATTGCAGAAACGATAATTTGAGGTTCAGACAAAATTTTCGGTGCGTGAATTTCCATGGCTAAGGCCAACAACGTTAACTAATTTTTTCAACTATTACAATGATTTGCAAACCGGAAATTCAGATAACACGTTTTTGACATTGACTAGTGGACCTTGCTGAAATGATGATTTGCACACTTCTTTACCACGTAAAACAAAATTATTCAAAGGTTTTCAGATTTGGACCCATTGACATGAAACCGGTGAATCGACGACCTCCGAATTCTGTGCACCTTCAACTTTCCTTATTTTTTGACCTTTTTATACGACTCATTACGAAATCGCCCGCCGTCAACAATGATTTTCGTTCTTTCCTTTTTATTAATTTTAATGTAGCTCAATTTGAATTGACGCAAATCATTTTCTTTTTTTTGTTAACCTAATAAAGAAACAAATATTCAAAAAAATAATTAGGAACTTGATATGTGAAATTTAATTATGAGAAAAAATTTAAATATTTTAGATGGAAAAATTAGGGACTTATGAATTTTATTGGATTCCTTTATATTGCAACCTTGATACGTATCGAACGAAGTTCGTGTTCTAGATTCTTCTCCGATCCAATATTGGAAACCTTTCCGATGCAATGATCAAATCTTTTTTCAGATAAGAAAAAGAAATTTTTTGTAAAATGATTTTATAAAATGCAAAAATGAAAACCTTTATTCGATATTTAATAGCATTTTATAACCAAATCCCCACCAAATTTGAAAACAATGGGAAATTAGAGCATTGAGCCGTTTTATTTTTCTTTGGGGGTCTGAATATTCAGAAAGGAAGTTTATGAGAAACGCCCTGGATTGAGCCATTGTGAGCAAATTAATTTCAGCCATCAACTTTGACACCCGGTCGAACTGATTATCAATTTTCTGATTAACAAGCTTTCGAACTCTTTTCGGAATTTAGAAAACGTCCTTGCTTTCCTAATCACAGATTTCAAATTCTTCCGATTATAATGCATGTCCTATAGAAGACGAACAATGGAATATTTCTTGACAGCGGTGGTCCACTTGACATTCTTCTCCGGCGGACACGTCCTACAAAGCGATCCGTTTAGAAATCGGTCGTTTTATCCCTCAAATCGTCCTTCGAACGTAGAGTAAACAAAAAAGGCTTTGACCTAAGAAGTAAGGATCTGAGCCTTCGTATGATGACTTATTTGTTTACTATTTCTTTATAATTCGTACAAAAGATGACACGGGAGAAGGCCGAGAGATGATCGGGTTCATTACTTGGCTTCCAAAGTTCACGGCCTCCCCTTGACACCGATCACAATAATCGACTCCACAAAGGGCCCGGCCTTTCGTCCAATAGCCATTACGTTATAAAAACTGTTTCGTACTTAAGAAAAAAAAAATCTGAAAACAGCTTTCGTCGTAAAAAGCAAACGCTTGTTTTTTTGGGGTTTTGAAACGGCGACTCCTTTTGTTCGCGGTTTAATTGAGTGGTTGTGTAATGTTTGTTTTCGGCACGAAATTCTCGGCGAACTGAAATGACCGATTCCGTTTTCGAAAAAGTTCTCAGACTTCTCACAATCTGCGGGTAAACATTATTCGAAACAATATAAATTATTCTAAAATAATTGATAAATTTAACGTAATGGATACTCTGCAATTTGATATTTCTTGGTATCGTTTACTTTTTTGCGACTATTTTCCTTGTGACCAAAAACGGTGTGTTCTACTGGTCTAATTTGAATATTGAATCCATTTTTGGATATGGGGTACCTCATTACTTTAAAAGAAAATTTATAGCCCCGGGAGCCCTCACGCATCCATGGTAGGGTCGCTAAAAATACTATTTTATGCGCCTAAAATATGTCACTAGAAGCCAAAATATACACGTTTTGCCACGTACCTAATTCGCCAAGCATCTTAAAATCCATAAAATTGAGTTAAGAGGCTGATTTTTTCCCCAAGGATCTCAGCCTTACAAAAAAATTTCTCTAAACCCTGTTCCTCAAACAATCCCACTTGAGGACCTTTTTTCTCTTAAATTTTTACCAATAGTTCATTTTCCAGTATAAATTATTTTAAAATGCATAAATTCCTCTGATGAATTCATATCGTACCTGCCCTAGCATTGAATAAGATGGAAATAAAGGTCAAATTTATTAAAACTAATGCCATCTCAGGAAGGGGAATACACTTTTGCATTTAAATCTTCCAATACTATTTCCTTTTCCAATAGTGCTACTTTTTTCCCTCATTGCGTCAGTTTTTAATAAAGTCGAACAAAAGGACGTCAATGGTAGAAGAAACAATATCGACCTTGCTGAAAAAAATCGAGTCCGTAAGTACATAAAAGTACCTATATAAAAAATAGACAAAAAAAATTTTCCATTTAAGGAAAAGAAGATAGACAGGAATTACAGGTGGTGTCGTATCTTCTTTTCCTTATGGAAACGTTTAATTCATTTTTTATTTATTTATTTATTTTTTTTTTTTTTAATAAAAATAATTTTAGTTTTGATATAGATTTTAGAGGTCAGAAGAGGATCTCGGCTTTCTCTTTCGATATCGAAGCCCTTCATTCGACCTCATTGTTATCTAATGGATTCGTTACAAAAGGTTTAGGTTGGCTCATCCCACTTAAAATACCGAAAACAATGCGCATTTTGTCGAACAAATCCGATGGATTCTGCTTAAAAAGGGAAAAGTTCAATCCTGCTGTCTCCATTGTAGATTTCACCATTGACATAGTATAGCCATAAATCCATAATTAATTCAACAGGGTTGGCTTTTGAGATCTAAAATTAGAAAAAATCATTGCCCATTATGAAAATGTCAATACATACGTCATTGTCGCGTTATCAAATATGCACACCCTACAAAGCTTATAAAAGGAGACGCTCTCATTACAGTAGTTATTATTAGATCAATAGGATAAAGTTATAATTTCTACCTAAATCTGAAATCATGTTGGTCCCATGATGCTTTTTAAAAAAAATTATGATTATTAATAATTTATACTAGAAAGATGAAAATCGTTCGTTTTTATATCTTAAAAAAAAAGGGGGAAAAAATCCATTTTGCATTTTTCGGATAATTAATTATACTCTTGTATGAAATTAAAATAATTAAAAATTCTTTAAAAGCAAAAACAATTTTTTATCTACTTCGAATCATCGAAGCATGAAAAAGTTTGGATAAAATGTATTCAACTACAGAAAAGGTCATTTAAAAAATCCCACGTACGTTTAATAATTACCTACTAAATAATGGTTATTCTTTATTATTTAATACATTATGTGTGTTATTTTTATCATGCCACTGAACTCACTTGGGATGGGTGCGCTGAAAAAATGGGAAAACAAGACAAACAGCAATAACGAGCATTAATATACTTTGGAAAAAAAATTTTCTACCTGATCCTTTACTATTTGTTGAAATAGTGAAGCAGCTTTCCCCTGGAATTGGGGCCAGGCGAGGGAATTCAAGAACATTCTGGGATCCCACCCTTACCCTAGAAAGCTGTGGCAATGAAAAATCGTATTTAGTTTATTAGTAAGTTAAAAAAATTTTGATCATCAAGTCCAAGCTGAATTTAGATCTCATTGACCTATTCAAAAATGCAAATACTTTCTCAATCGAACGGATTAACTAAATAAAATGTCGATTAAAATACGCATTGAAATTCTGCCCGTAAGCATTGTTTTCTTTGCTTTTCCCCTTGACCTAATACGTTATCAAGGCGAATAGTTTCGATTCTTCAAAAATTAATTTGAAATTCTTTTTTCTTCTCGTTTTAATGCCTTGTTGCTTAGTAGATCAATGGAGGAGGTTATGTATATACCCATGTCTGAAGCCAAAGAAAAAGGCTGTTGCTTTGGAATTGCCATTGTCTATTTGATTTGAAATAAATAAATAACAAAAGTTCAAAAACGCACTTCGAAAAATATCTGCCCTTGGCTTAGAAAAGTGGTTAACTTTATTTTTTTACGTACTTATATTGGACGAGTTCCAAACGGATTTGCCAAAAATTGTGACACTTCCTATTAAAAAGAACAACCTTCTAAAAATTGACCTGGGTCGTTAACATTTAAATGTTTATCAAGCGCTCTCTTCAATTTTGTCATCGATATGACGTGTAATGAGGAAACAGCTTTCGTGGCTCAAAAATTGTTGAAAAGTATCAAATTTATTTTATTTTCTTTTTTTTTAAGGATTTTACTCTTTACTGGGCTCCTTGCGATTGTTTTCTAGTTAACCCCCAACTTAAAACAGTCGATTACCACTTTTTTGATGTATGAGGTAAGAAAAGTGACCTTCAGAGAAAATTTCAGTTCCAAAAATCCAAGTAATGAAAAACGTTTTTCTTTTGCAGGATGATGCCTCATGTTGGTTTTAACTCGGTATACTTACTCCCATACTTCAATGAGTATGTCAGTCCTCGTCTACAGTATATAGAAAATCAAATACATTTTATTCTTCTATATTTTATGATTGTATACATATTCAATGTAATTATCATCTTTAGCGCTAATCATTGAGGAGATATTCATGTAAATAGTGGGGCCTAAGCCCGGTCCCAACTCCGGGGGAAGGTCTCAGGCAGGCTACAACTGGGGGGCATCGTTGAGAAAGATTTTGTCCTCGTCTTTTCCCGTGTGTGTGATTATTGTATCTCCTATCCGTCCCCCTCCCTTCTGTGTCGGCCTCCCTGGGCAAAAATGTATAAATATCACGTATGTAATCGTAAATAAAAAAATACGCAGGTAAGAACATGTTTTTTATTGGTGCAATTGATCGAAATCATACTTAAAAGCATTGTGGTCCATTTTCTTCTATTTGGAAACTTTCAATGCATAAAATCAGAGCGCTATTTCTACAACTCATCCGATTTCAAGAGTCCGAAAATGCAGTATAGGTGCTGCTATCTTTTAAAAATATTTTGAAGTAAAATTCGGAATGAATGAACTATTCAAAGATCCCATAAGGTCAACATCACAACTGTAAGCCCGAGCAGTACGCCTCATCAACAATTATGTACTTAGCAAAAATTTCTGCAGTTTAAAATCATAAAATTTTTCTTACAAGAATAGTGAAATTCCTGAGGAAGTGGTAGCCGACTTCCCAGGTAATGATTACCCTGCAGTTCAAAATGAGCCTGTAATGGGCCAAATAACCTTTCTAGAAAGAAAAATTGACTTTTCACTCATTTTTAAGGGAGAAAAAAATCCTTTTGGATTTCCAAGTTCATCAGTAGTGCCCAGGTAATGTAATAAAACTATTTTTAAAATAAAATTTTTTATGAAGAGTTCTCAAAACCCAAAGAAAAAAAAATTGATTTTATGTACATACAAATGATTTGTTCATATTTGTTTTAAGTAGAATAAAAAGAACAAGCTAAATTTTTCAATTTAGAAGAAAAAAAAATGTATCTAGTGGTTAAAAAATAATTAAATTTTGAGGTATTACAAGAATAAATATTCTTAGATTGACAACAGATTATTGTAACAACGAGCCTAAAAACGAGAAAGGCATTTATCTTTTAAAACGGTTTCCTTTCAAAGCTTGCAAAGCTTTAGCCATGAGAGGGGCCTTTTTCTTCTTCACTGTAATTGCTGATGAAGATGAGCTGTTCCTGGAGATAGAGTGCGGCGGTGCTGGGACGGTCGTTGTGGCCTCTCCACCTGGAGTGTGCCCACCAAGAACGGCCTTCGTTAGAAGTTCGTGCTTCGATTCGGAGCTTGAAGGCCGACTTGAAGATGAGCTTGCCGTTCCGTATCTCGCCTGAAAAAAATCACATTATATCACAAAAATCAAGTATCTTCAAAAGCAAACCTGTTTTTTTGCAACGTTTCGAGGTGGTTTGACAACACTGTCTACGTATGCTAATTTTGCAGTTCTTACAGGCGTCGATTTTGCAATCGAATGGTTTATGTTTGATGTAATGGCTTTCAGTTTCTTTTCCCTTTCATCCATGCATCTCTAAAAATATTCGTTTAATCAGGGGCAAGGAAGCAGGTCAGCGGACTTACTAAGTATACATCTCGCCATGATTCCATTTCTTGACGTTGCGCTTTTTTGAAGTCTTTTCTACAATGGAATTCCCAAAGCTCATCTGTATCTTCGACCAAATAAGGATTGTAATGTTCGAGTACATAAAGTTGGTCGGCGTTCATTTTCATAAGAACGGGCTTCAAAATTGAATACGGGACGCCACCCGTAAATTCCAAAGCTAAATAAAAGACCGATTAGGATAATTCATTAAGATTTTGGTTAAGCTTACCATCAATATTTGCAGATAATAAATGAAGACATAAATTATAAAGGGAAGGTACTTGATAAAAAGATCCAGTTTTTACTCCGGAATAAACTTTTGTTCTGAAAAATAATTAAAATTAGTACCACAAAGAATTAAGGAACGCGAAGTAATACCTTAGGTTTTTAGTGGTCATGAGAGAAAACATGGTGTCCTCATCCGAGAGAGGTTTAGAGTTCCTTCGCATGTTCTCCGGGATCTGCGGAAGGGGTTTATAGTGAGGAAGGATCTCCGGGAGAGTGCTTGAGATATCGAGCTGCATCGGCTCGAGTTTGACAGGCTTAGAGAGCGCTTCGGGCATCTTAAAAGGGTCAGAGTAGCTCGGCTTTTCAGGCGAAGACGACGAACTATGAGACGACCCCCGGGACGATTTCGAGAGCGAAGGAGTCGGCTTTGTACTCGTCTCTGATGCCTTCTTTTTCTTTTTCGGGGGCGTATAAACCCCCATTAAAACATCAGCGAAACTCGCTCCTGAAAAAATAATTTAAACATTAAACCAAAATAGAGCGATGAAAAGTTACATAAAATAGTACTAATCAACTTTCATGAGATCAGACAGGCGAATATTGAATGAACTACTAAAGCATTCATGGTTATACACAAATAATAAGGCATTTTACCTAATCAAAGGTACCTATTACTCATTGCCTCAATCCCCTTGTCAAACTCTGGCTAAATAGGTGTTTTGTAAAAACGGGTCAAAATCCGTCTGAAAAGATTCTTAGCTTGCCAAAATCTGGCTGACATGGATCTTTTCTAGTCAAAAAGGCTCAAGATGTGCCTGAAGTGTCTTAGATCGTCAAACTCTCAAAGTCAAAGGCTCAACACAGGCTGAAAAGGGTCTCTAATTGTCAAAAAGAATCTTATTCTGGCGCTAAAAAGGGTCATTTCTAGCCAAAACGGGTCAAAATCTGTCTAAAAAGTGTCTTATCTTGCCAAAATGGGTCAAAATCTGGCTGAAAAGGGTCTTTTTTTGTGGAAATTGGTTCATACAGACTGAAAAGGGCATCTTGTAGCAATAGGCTCAAAAGTGCAAAATATGACTGGAAAGGGTCTTTCTTAAAAATATCTTCGAAATGGCTCTTTTCTTGTCAAAAGAAGGTTCAAAATGGGGCTAATAAGGATATTTTCTCGACAAAAATAGTTCAAACCATGATTATCTGTTTGGACCGTTATCATCCCAGTGCGTGAAAAAGGTCATCAATGCATGCCCCTACCACTACTCGATGCATAGAAACTAACCTGATTCATGGTCAATGCTGCCATCTTCGTTTCTTTCGATTTTGACTGTGGATGATTTTTTTTTGCTTTTTACATCAGCTTCTTTCTTGACTTTCTTTTCGTTTTCTTTGATCATCTCTTTAATATCGTCTTCTTTTTCCCTCGAGTTCTTTTTTTTACAGTGCGAACTTGATCGGTGTTTCTTATGACTAGATTTCGACTTATGATGAGAGCGATGTCTTCGTTCGGATTGATCGCTCGAATCGGAGTCGCTCTGCTCGCTTTCCGACTCAGAATCCGACTTCTCGCTCGACTCATCGCTTTCAGAATATCTGCGTTTGGAATCACGTTTTTTACACTTTTTCTTTTTATAATCATCGGAATCGTCTCTGTGATGCTTCTCGTGTGATCTTTTCCGTTTATGGTCTCCATTTCGATCTTTTTCCTTTTTAGGCGGTGCTACAGTCTCCTTGTCATCGCTTTCGCTTTCCGCACATTCTTCCGCGGCCACCATCGACTTCCATTTCGCGACCAGCGCTTTTGCAGCATCGCCAACTTCGCCATTGTACTTCCGCAACGAATTCACACTCCGACCTACTCCAGTCTCTTGCAGATGCTGCACCAAAATCGGCAGAACGTACAGCCTCTGAATGCACCTTATCATCTACAAAGCATTACAATTAAAATACTATCCAACTTTTTATACTTACACGTTCCGAATTTTCTGGGCATCTTTCAATATCCTTCTGGTAGTGGCGGATTTGTTCGATGAGCCCTTTACCGGACATCTTTTCTTTTCAATTTTCCAGCTACTCGGCACTAAATCTCATTTTCGACTTATCAAAAAGAAAAACAAATAAATAGATAAAAAAACACGACTAGGATTTGACTTGAAGAAAAGGAACTAAAAACAAGCGAAAGTAAAGAACGAGGAGAGAAGACCGTGGAACCAGCTGGCAGCTGATTTTTTTCCCTTATTTTTTTTTCCTTTCGTGTGTCCGGGGAAAGCCGCCGATCTCATAGCCCAGTCTGACGAGTCCTCCCCTCTCCTCGCGTCAAAACGTCATTTTCACGTTGCCCCAAAAAGCGCCGAACCTCAAAGACATCAAAATGACGTCATTAAATATCTCGAAAATTAAATAAATTTTCTATTTTTGCTAAAATTTTAACGAAAATCGAACAAAAATTTGCTTGATTTATGGCATTTATGGTCATCGATTGTGTACCAACAAACTGTATGGAAAACCCTCAAAAGGTTCTTGTTTGTCAACAAATCCATACCAATGTGCTTACCAAGAGTGTAAACAACGTGTAAACTGTGCTAAAACCAAGAACAATCTCAAAACTTGATGATTAAACTGGTTAATTAAAAAGCAATGGATCTTAGGAGACGCTATTGCGATGGACGTAAACCACTTCCTAACGATCTCATTTGTTCGAAGGATGTTTATGTGAGTATGACTTCTTCAGGCTCAACCGTGCTAACCAAGGAACAGCATCAAGCTCGTTTTTCAGACGTACCAGTCACATTTTGGCTGGGCCGTGGTAGACCAATCATGGAGGCTTACTGTAGTGATGGCCCTGGTAAAGGCTGATAGATTGTTTGCCCTCACTATAGAACTATAGGGGTCTTGGCTATTGAGAATGTCAATCAACAATAAGGGCCGATTGGCTTCTTGTGGGTCGTTTGAGTTGTGAAAGTAGTTGCAGCCTTTTGATCTGAGTGAGTTGGTAGAGGCCAAGTTGGTGGAATTGGGTGGTGAGAGCTAAGATGCTGACTGCTACAAGACCTATGGAAACCTTTGTATAGACGAATACAATAGATGAAGAAATCTTCATTTTATTGTATAGGTGACAGTGGAGCCAATAGTGTGAATTTTAATTTTGACTGATCTTAGAAAAGGAGCCCCATTGGTGTTTTTTTTTGTTTGTCTTTATTTATTACATATTTAACTAATTATAAGTTATAATTGGGTCTGTCGGATGGAGTATAAGTGATGCTTTGTTGTTTGTTAATTGGTGACACTTGCTGTACTCCAGATTAGACCTTCAAAAGCCTTTAATTCATTGCTTTTTGCTGAACTTTGGGATGGTTTTAATTTGTCTTCTTTTCCAGCTCAGAGCAATCGACACTCTAAGAGAACATAATTCCAAAGTACACCGCCTGGACAGATTCAGCCCTGAAATTAAACAATACATCTTCAAAAATTGTGTACAGGATTCAGCTGGCCGTTCTATAAATGGAAAAGGTTAGCTTTAAGAAAAAGGTTTTTTTTTTTATAAAGAAATGTTTTCATTTTTTTCCACAGCCGTATCGTCCAACGTTCAACTTCTACTCTTGCAGCTTCAAAAAAGCATTTACAAACATGACTGGAGTGCGACTGCTCGTTGTATTCAATATTTGATCGATCAGAATGCCCTCATTTATCCCGTCATTTGTAAAGTAAGTTGTGTATAGAATATTGTGCAATTTTAAAATAAAATTTATAGAGTATAATATTGACTCTTATGTGCCATCCAAACTCAACTCGTCAGCATCTAGATGACTTTTTGGAGTAAGAATATTTATATTTTTTGGTTCAATTATATTTAATTAATTATTTAGATTGTATCTTTGTTTACGAACGTCTGAGGAGAAGCATAATTTTCTGATCGACGTCTTAAAACTCCCGCCGCAGATAAGACAGTGGAACGCTCAGAAATTCGCTACTGACATAGAGGAACAAGAATCCAGTGATGAGGAATAAATAAATTTATATTTTTTGCGTTTTAACTTTTTTTGGAACTCATGGCATCTTTCCCACCCTGTGCCACACGTTGATTTTTGATAATGGAAACACATTAGTTTTTTTAAATTTATTTCTTATAAATCAATTATGCTATTTTACATTTTTAAAGCATTTCACAATCTCAATTTTTTTTTTCATTTTTGAAAGCTAGCAATCTCTCCTTTCGGTAGCAAACCTTTGGTATTTAAATATTACATTGAAACAAGCTTTTGACTAGATTTGTGACAACCTTCCAAACCCGCTTATTTATCACCTCAGCAATGTTTTTATATAAATTATATATAAAACGTACAATATTATAATTTATTTTTCATTTATTTTTGGGGGGCATTTATATATACCGGGTTGTATTTACACACTATCATAGAAGCGGTCACACCTTTTAAAGTGCTTTGAAAATAAAAGTGCTTAAAACACATTTAAAAACGAAAAACAAGCATAAAGGGAAAACTAGTATATAAAAATATATATACGAAAACGCAGTGGTTTAAATTTTTTTTTGTAAAATAAATTTTTTTACTGTTTTTGAGTGGACACTTCACTCGATGTGATATGCGATGTTGAAGGGTTGTTAAAAATTAAAGAACACCCTGTAAATAAACGTGCCCGATCACTACAAAGTGATTTACAAAATCCGAAGTGTCGGAATTTCTAGCAAAACCTTTTTTCTAGCACTGCCCTACTTAACAATACAGAAAATATACAATGGACGTTAAACATTTTTTATGTCATATCAACAACCTTCTTCCCATCTATTTTTAAAAGTGTAAAATATTTACAAAAAAGCAGTGAAATCAAAATTTGAAGAAACACAAATTCAACAGCGGGTGCAGACTACATGAACGGAATTCTTAAAAAGTGCATTTGAGCAATTTTTAAAAATACAGCGAAAGGGTCTTTTCGGTCTAAACAGACAATTTTCTTTTTCTGACAAATGATTTGATATGTTGTTAGATATAATAAATAGGGAGACATTTAGACATCTAAAATTTTGTTTCCAAAAAAATGAATAAACCAAAAGATTTCCAGCAAGGCACTAAAACTGTGAGTCAATCCTTTTTATTGCTTTTTATTGAAATAAAAACTATTACCACAATTTAACCTTTTTTTGTAAAGTTGTTCATGAAGCGCCAGAAATGAAATTTATTAAAAAAAATGAAAAAAATTAGGAAATAAATTGACTAGTTGAAAGCAAAGCTTAATTATAACGCTGACAGAAGCAAGAACTAAAGAAAAATGACATATACAAATTTATTTAGAATAAAATTATATACAACATAAAACAGGATATATAGGTCAGGAATTTTTTTTAAATGTATTTTTTCATTTTTTGTATACAGTTTTAAAAAAAAGTCTGATTTTGTTTGTGATGTTTACTGAAGGTGCATCGTGACCCAGACGACGGCTCTAGGGTGGACGAGTCCTCCGATTTCGCAGTTGACGGTTCTGCTTTCGCCGTTGATGACGAAAAGGGCCTCATTGGCGGGTGTGACCATGAAGTGACCGAAGACTCCAGAGGCGGCGATCGCACGATTCGGATTTCCCCATTGAGCCAAAGAAGGCTCCATCGCTTTTCCGACTCCGGTGATCATTTCGACTTTACCCGTGAGGAGGTTGAGGAAAAGGATGTCCTCTTTATCGACAGCGCTAGCATAAAGGTCGTATCCGTGGGTCGTCTGCGACGGGTAGAACGTCACATCGCTGATATTCAACGTTGTTTTCACATCAAACATAAACTTCAACCCAGTTTCTGAAATGACAAAGTTATAAGCCATAATGTCAACATATCAAGGACAGTATTGGAAAACTTTTGCGCGAAATAATCTCCATGAATGCTTGAAAATTACAAACCTGTGATGCTTTGGACGACTAGGACGACACCAGTTGTTGCACTATCCACAGTGACGACGGTCCTTGAGTTCGGAGCGATTCTTGGTACTCCCACAAGTTCTGGCTTCTGGGAAATTATCGAGTCTGTCAAAGCATCCATTACGACTTGCCCTGTGGCCCTTCCAGTGACTGCTTCCTCACATTCCAAAATAACAAATCCATCTAAACAAATTTAAAATTAAATCTCTCCTATGAAACATTAACTTACATAAAGCGCTGAACTGCATAGAACGTGGAACACAGTTATAAGGAGTCAAATCGATACTTCGAACGTATCGCATATTCGCCAGGTCTAATTTGTATAGCCCACGTTGATTTGTATGCGAGACATAGCCATATTGGAATACATGAGACATATCCTAGAACATATTAGAAGTAAGGTCAAAAGTAAAGAAGAATCGTTACCTGAATTGGAGGCATGAATAAATCTTTGACAAGGTCGAATTGTCCGTCGATGGGTTCAGGGTGGACTGTATGATGTTTCCGTTTTTGGGAAGCGTCTCTTATGACTTGGATAGTTTTGATACCTTGGTTGGTCTTACTTCTCCAATTGAGAACCCAAACTTGATCTAAGTGAGGGACATAATGCAGTGCAACAGGTCGCTTGTCAGTAACGACGACCTGAAAAAAATCGTTTTTGTTTAAATTTTTTAAGATTTTTTTTAACTTACGTCGACGACGACCATCTGAATTTTGCTGATGACGAGTACACGGTCTTTCATGGGCTGTGTGACGTAGACGTATCTGTTGGCGACGTTGATCGCCTGCCCCCAGCTGCAGTTGACACCTTTGTCGCCGCAGACGTATTCTTGTGTTCCTGGGATAATGTCCGTCGACTGGATCTGGTGGTAGAGTCTGCACGCATTTGGCTCATAAACGGATACTCCCCAGTCATGGAATGAGAAAAACCTCCTTTCTTCATTCGGAGCAGCTATTAAAGCAAAACGAAATTATTTTTCTTAAAAATATCATTTCTTAAAGTCCTTCAACAATGATGGTCCAAAAGTTAACCTTCAAATTCTAACCTTTTCAAATTTCAATCCATTAGTAGCGTGATTTTGACCACTAATAGCAGCACATTGTTGAAAGAACGAACTTATTTTTTCTCTCTCACAGTGTTTTGTTGTATTTTTAATTAACGAAAACAGGTTTCAATCAAATTGGTTCATTGTAAACATTCTTATCGATTAAAAAAAAAAAAGCCACTTGTTTGACCTGGCTTGAATAAAACAAGTACAAAATGAAAGTTGGCCCATCTGGAACATTAGAATAGCTTTTTTTAAAACAAAAGGGAAAAGGGCCATTGTGAATTACCAGCTGTAAAATGTATTGACTATTGTTTAGCCTAACGATTTTCCTCCTCCTATTTCTCGTCCAATTTTTTTTTCTTTATAAATTTTCTTAGTGGAGATAACTTCAAAAAGTTTGATAATGTTTGAGTTTTTAGCTCGCGAGAACTTTATTTTAATTTGCGAAACTCGTTTTTGAAACGAGGGGGAGTGGAGGGGTCTGATAAAAGTTCGCTATTTGACAAGAAATTTCCACCTTCGAGCAACCCCCTTCTTGCTTTTTCCACAGAGAAGTCTCGTTAAAAGTGATTAAAGCTCATAATCGCAACGCTGAAAATTTCCTAACTGAAATTAAATTTAAATTAAAATAAAATTTAAAAAAAATCCGTGACGCAGTGCGTCTCACTCTAGCTCCAAAGGGAGTTCCAAAGGAAGGAAGCTATTGCGGCTGGTGCGATGGAGGCTCCGGGGTCATAAAATTTACATACTTATAATAAAATTCACTTTTAGGTCTGATTCTTAAATGAAATTTTTTAAAAGGCTATTCCCACCATGGGCTATTTACCTGACCCCAAAGACATAAACAAATTCTACCAGCGAAATTTGAAGAAATGACATTTTGAAGTATTTGAGCAGTAAAAAGTTTGGCTGTTTTTAAAAGATCGTCTAACAGTCTAAAAACTACAAATTCTAACGTTTTAACCCTTAAAAATTACTTTAAAAAACTCGTTTATAAATCAACTTTTTTTTAACCTGCTTTTTCCCTGATTAAAACTTTGAAGAGTTCTTCAACAATGGCTTAATCAACGTATACTTTTTTTTTCACCCCAGTGATCCCCCCTTAACAAATTCAACCACATTTTTGTACGCACCAATGAACCTTCTTGAGGGGTAAAAAATGTGAAAGAAAAGTTGGTAAAAGATAAGGAAGTCGTCTGAGAAAACTTACTTGGCGTCGGCTCCTCTTGGACTATTAGGGACGATATATCACGCGTTACACCCCCGATATTGGTCGCCTGACACATATAAGCGCCCGTATCCGCGTAGGCGATGTTATGTACACGAAGCTCCGTCCCATTTCCGATCAAAATGTACTTGTTGTTCCCAGCCGCCAATTTAAGCGGCTCGTCATTTTTCAACCATTCCACCTGAAAAAGAAAGAAAAACGGCCTAAGCTTTTAACTCTCATCCCACTCAACCCTATTCGGGAAACTGGACGTCAGCGGTCGACCGCATCGGGTTTAGCAAAATCTCTGTAAACTTGTCGAAACTTGTTTTCGTTTCGTAGGGGATGGGATTTGATTCGTTAAAAGAGGTGGGATTCAAAGTTTACCCTATTCAAACTGATAGCTATATAACTCTATAAAGTAAACCCTAAGCATAATTCATACCTTCTTTATTTATAACAAATTTAAAGCGTTTAAACTCATTTAAAATGGTGGCGTCCTGGGAAATATGTGTAGGGCAAACTTATTTCACGGTTTCACGCAACCTGAGTTTTTTTTCTATCTTTTGAAAATGTTGAGTTTACAGTGAAGAACTGGGGCTCTAATTAGCCTGTTTGCACTAAGCTCGAGTTTTTTTTTTTAAATAAAGAGCGAAACTAAAAACCTTTTCTACTGCCCTAGATTGACTGTTTTCATGTTCGTTTTAAAAAAAAAAACTTTGAACGTTTAGTGTCCTTTGTTGTAGCAATAAGCCTTTCCGTATTGTTCAAGTTTGCCCCTTTTTCTGTATAAAACTGTTTTCAGGAATGGAGAAAAACTCTCGATTTAAAAGTTGCTCGAAAAGTTGGGTAATGAAATTGGGACGATAAGTCAGGTCGGCTTAACCCCGGGATGGTTCGAGTCCCTTTGGAATTGAACTTAACAGTTTGGGCCTGGGATTAACATGTGGATTTCAACTGTAAACTATATTGAACATTATATCAACCAATTTGAGGAATAAGTTTCTTCAACTTTTGACGTAGAACCGACGTCTCGTGATAGACGAGAGCGTAATTGCATTTACATCGATCTGAATGCGTGATCGCTTCTTAAACTTGACAACACGGAAACTTTTTCGATGTCCGAATCTTCTGAGAATTTTTTTCGTAGTAAATAGAATATTCCAAATATACATGTCCGAAGACCACCAAGTTCCCTCTTAAGGTTCACACATATGGTGTGAGTTTATGTCAACCTTTTTAAGGGTCATTTTTTCTTCTTTAAAGTGATTCTTAGAAGTGTCCCCACCTTAGTACGGCAGTTGGACAGAGGGAAGGGGAAAAAAATTTGGTGACCAAACACAAAATAATCTCATTTCTGATTTGCTTTCAGTGTGATCGATATCCTCAGTTTAGGTAAGCGCTATTTATTAATTAATAGTCTTTAAGTAGGTGGTCTACATCGCACGGTTTTTGTGGGGGATCAAAGCCCTCATACTTAAGAGTATACAAACCTTAGGGAAAGGCTCTCCAATTACATGGCAGAACATTGAAGCTTCTTCTCCTGGTCTTCTAGATTGAATTCTTGGGGTTACTTTTACTTCGGGTATGGCTGTGAAAGATGACGTTAAAATTGTATAAATGGGAAAAAGTCTGTACTTACTGTGTACAGTCAGGACGTGTGTCTGCGTGATATCAGTATTCCTTTGGGCGTGACAGGTGTAGTTTCCAGCGTGTAGAAGTTGGATTCTGGTCAAATAGAGGCTTCCGTCTGCGAAAACGCGGACGTCTTCTTCGGTCAAAAGGGCGAGATCTTGATCGTTCCTTCTCCATACGAGTGGTGGCGGAGGGGTCCCTGAAACGTCGCATTTGATTTCCACGTTGTCTCCAACTCTTGCTGAAAGGTGATTCACTTCCAACGCTTTATCCAGAGAAACGACAGAAAGACCTGAGAGAGGATTTACGGTTATTTAAAGAATTTACTGATTTTAAGACATGCTCGTGCACTTAATTGGACTCTTCATTATATTTTACATCCAGGGTTATATTTCAGCGTTAATCGTCCCAGGGAAAGTTTGAAACTTTTAATAAACAATTTATTAGTCCGGGGCTCTTTAACCGTTTCGAGGAGTTCGCCTTCATAATGAACACCGGAGGGCCGAGTAAACTACTTTATTTGGAAAAGGGTGTTGGGTGCGAGGAGGTTTTGGGGCTTGAGAACAGGGTTTGCTCAGAGGGTGTTGATTACTTCTATCGTCGAGATTACAAGGAATCGATCGGACTCCCTTCATTCCCTTCACCGCCTGTCTTTCCCGATGAAGATTCCCAACTTGAGTCCGTTAAGAGCAGTTCAAAAGGAAGACTTTTAGGATTAAATTATCCATCGCTTTCATTTTTAAATCTTATAAGTCATAAGGCAACTAAAGTCAAAATTCTTAGTTTTTCTTGTCTCTAGGACCTAAATAACTAAAAATTTGGTCGTTTTTAGGTTCTGAAAAATTGCGACAGATACCAGCTATAAAATGGCTAGAATCGGAACAGTGCTTTTTGCTTTTAGGGTAGGATTTTTTGGGCTGAAAGTTCAAGTACTTGATTTTCTTCAGGTGGAGAATGTCCCATATTGTTCACCACTGACGAGTATCTCCTGAGTCAAGGAACTCATTTTCCATTGACATTGTGTTTATTGAGTACCTAATTACAAAAGTTATTACTCTTGTTTCAGATTTCTTCTTTTTTTTGGGGGGGGTTAGAGCTGTACTGACGATATGGAGGACACCGAATTTCGCAGGAAAAATTTGGAAAATCAGATGTCAACTCGCAAAAGAATTTTAAAGCTCTTGGGCAATCAAATTGACCAATTTTGCTGCGACGAAGAAAGTTGTTACAAGTTGAAGTTAATGAAAAATCGATTAGAAGTACTCAATGACGACTACTATTCTCTATTCAAGCAACACGAAGAACTGATCGAGTATGAAACTCAAAGTTGCTGTGCAAGTTACGTTGATTTCATGAAGAGGCTCGATGAGCTTTCGTGGCTTATTCAATCAAACTTAAACAGACAACAAAAGAAGTAGCAACTATAACAAAATATGACGTTATAGCTGTCATAAATAAAATATCACTTCTACTGATTAAATTTTTCTTTCTCCTTCAAAATCCCCAACCATTGATGCTGTTCTAAAATTAAAGAGTTTTAGGATTAAACTGGTAAATACGAAGATAACCGAGTGACTTAGCGAATAAGTCGAAAATATGAAGAATCATTTATATAAAAATAATTTAGAAAATTTAAAGAAATGAAAAAACAACTAACCCTTTGTATTTAAACAATAAAAGCAATAGAAAAAAAAAAGTTGTTGTTGAAACGTTTGAAGAGCATGAAAAAAAAAGAAGGAGGGGGCATTGAAGGAAGGAAGCCCCTATCTACTAGCATGGATGGCAAATTCTTCTAACAAGAATAAATTACACAGGAGGTAATTTAACTTATATTTTGAAGGTATTCTAATATCGACGTTCTCTCTGATATTTTGAGCCTTGTGGCCTGGGGGGCAAAACACATTTTAATAAAGTGCTGGGACAGGTCGAGAAATGCCTCGAGAATTTATAAGTATTTATCATCTGTACTCGGGTCCTCATTAGTTGTTTATCAGCCGGAAGATGGATCTTCGACCTAAAAGGGAGTTGACAGAGACTTTAATAACAGGCGTGTTTAGAATGCCATCCTTTCTCGAAATATAATGTCCGAACGCCGAAGAATTTCTGTTTACCACCCAGAGGCTTGGCAGCTCTTTTCCATTTCTAAAACTTTTAGCTGATTTTCAAAGGAAATGAAGCTACGGTCGGTGCGACGGTGGCTCTGGGCTCTGGAGATCAGGGCGTTCTGGGGATCACAAAAATGACTGGGGACTTTTTTTTCCTTCTCTGCGGATTTCCAGAGGAAAGCAGGCTATTGAGGTCGGCCTCAAAGTAGGCTTTCGGCTTAGAGGGTTTTTTTTCCTTCCTACATAAATCGTAAATTAAACAAGTTTCGATTTAAACTAAAACAAAGGATGTAATTCGACAATGGGGGCATTTCGCTTAATATTCTAACAACGTCGACGTCATTAGGCACGTCTGATGTTTACAAACCATAAAGACAAAACCAACCAACCGACCATTGTCGACGTAATTATGTTTTGTGTATTATGACTCAAATAATGGTTAAAAATACTGCATTATCATTGCTAGGAACCCATTGGTTTTTGTATAATATATTTGAAACGAGATATTTTTTGATGTTGAAACACGCTTAATTTGGATTACACGTTTTTCGTTTTCAAGCACGATTAACCACTCACGAGGGAAAGTGTTAAATCACACATTTCCCTTCCTCCAGCGTAAACAAGGGAGGCGTGGCGCGAAAACGAACCTACTCATATTTCAAATATGGTAATTTTAATCAATGCACGAATTCAGCAGTAAACATTTGTTTTAATTATGAGAGTATTCGGGATATTAAAAGAATTTCTGAGCAGAGGCGGAGAGCTGAAGACATGCCCTTTATTGGCGGTTCGGAGCCGATAATTCTCAAATTCAGAAGAGGCGAAATATTCAGGCGATATCCCATGACAAGAATAAGTGGATGAATATTATAGATTTTCTCTCTTCGTCTTCTAACCCTTCATAACTCCCTTTTTTTCCACATCTTTTTTCATATTCAAATATAAATATGCCGCTGGCTCAGAAAGTGCTTATGTCATATGCCTTGGAATGGAGCGATAAATATAAAATGACTGAATTAGCCGTTTTTGTGGAGGTGACGATAAAGTTATCGAATAGACATATCAAAGGAAGTTTACATGATGCGGTATCTGAAAAAATTAAAAATGTTATAGTGTTGGCCTGACTGAAAAAGTGAGGAATAAGCTTAATATAACCCGATTAGTTTGAGTGCAAAGTGCTTATGTAGGTTTAGGACGAAGATTATGTACAATCCGTTGGCCGCTTAGTCCCCATCATCACTACATATTATATGTATCAAAAGGGGTTTTAAATTAAAGGGACGGCTCCTTCAGGGGTGAATATTTATCGCTAATTCGACCCCAAGGGTGTGAATATGTTAGACATCCCTTGATCCACTAATGGACAACTTTCCCCACGGACACGAGCGGAATACATCAAGCGGGGGGATTGAACTAACTAGCGGAAAAGAAGTTGAAACTTGGAAGAAAACTCGATTTGAGAATTAAAACCTGTCGGGGAATCTCATGCGTTCTAAACATAGAAACGTTCCGGACAACATTTATCTGGAGGTTCAGACTTACTGTACAACTTACTGAAGGCCGAATAAAACTCATTGACCGAAAGGAGGCCATCTTGGTCGGAATCGTCGTAACGAAGCATGTCGCTGAGGGAGCATCCATCAGAAAGAGTATTTAGGTGTTCTTGGTCTGAAATCTATTTGGGAATTCGTAAATGCCTTATTAGTGACAACGTCTTACTTTCTGCAGTTCAGCCTTATCAAGATGGTCATCACCGTTGAGGTCATAATAAGTAAACATCGTGCTCACGAGATATTCTTTCCCACTCCTTACCCTTTCTTCACTCGTGCTTTTAGACTGTTTTAAAAGATTATCCTGTAAAATGGCAAATTTTAGTTCTCCATCCTTTGAAATTAAAAAATCAACAGAATGCTACAAAGGTCTAAAATTATCCCAGAGATTAAATTAAAGTGATGCTGAGAGGAAAAAAAAATCTTTCTCCGCGTTTTCTCAAAGAGTTTTTAATACATAAAAAGGAAGTTGTTCAGGGAAAAAGGGACTGTTGAAACCGAATGAGTTATCACAGGTAATGCTGAGTTGACTTGGAAGTACTCAAGGCTTGACTTTTTTCCCCACTTGTCTTTTGATTTTAAAATAATTTCGTGAGGCGAAAAAAGAGAACAAAAAGGGGAAAACCGCCTCTTATTTTTCTCCGAACAAGCGTTTACCAAACAAATATTTGCTCTGCTGAGTAGGTATACATTGTGGTAAGTGTATTAAACTCTAATATCGGTCTTCGATTTCAATGAATATGTTGATTTTAAAAACCTTCATCATGTCGTATTTTTGAAGAGAGCATTCTTGAATTTTATCTTCGTTTTCGTCTTCGTCTGAATCTTCTTCGACTTCTCGGACAGTTTTGGTGGTTGAGGGCTCCGCTGTGGTCGTTTCGACCGACCTTTCCGTTATTTCATCTTTGAAAAAATTGACATTTAGGTCGTTTGAGAATATAAAATAAAAACCTTTTTGGAGGCACTTGAAAGCGTGGTCGACTGATATTTTTTCGCCCTGGAGGCACGAGGCTCTATGAAGCGAACAGTGGTTCTCGTAAAGCTTTCCATCAGATCCGCAAACTGGGCTTTTATGATGCGGACATTCGTCAACACAGACGCATCTAGCTAGTCCCGACCTGACACGACATTCTTGCCCTTTCGCGCAATATTTGACCAAACAAGGATCTTGCCAGAAAAAAAAAAAAGTTAGCAAACTCTAAAGTGCGTAGGATAAGGATGGGGGGATGAAATATTGAACTTACTTTGTTCTGTGATTGATGAGGGATTCCCTTCATCGTAGTCAACGACCGGAGGATACGTACTTGCCACCCCTCCTACATCTTCGTCCTCATCCTTCAAACTTTTGGACCACTAAAAAACCACAAAAATAATACACAAATTTTTCAGAAAAATCATTCTACCTTAAAGTGAGCTTGTTGTGATTGTGCGACCAGGCTTGTCAGGAGCAGTGATACCCACAAAAGCTCCATTGGGCACTGAAAAAGACATCAATAATTAATATCATCAAATGCAACTTTTTAATGGCAATCCCCCACCAATATAATTTCCCTTTTGAAAAAGATACGCCCTGATAACTAATATGGTTTCTTGTTATCTTGTTACGGGAGAGTTTCAATTTTCAACCGTTCTGGTGTCTTTAGGGAGGCCTTATTCAAGGTAAAATAAGTTAATTAGGGAACCCACAACGTCCCAACGTTAAAAAAAGTAATTTTTTAAAAATAAATCTTGAGTTATTTTGACTTGGTAATTGAAAGGATTTGAATAATTAAAAGAATCAGTTAATGAAGAGAGGATCCTTTTAGATAATCCTTTGCCAAAATAAGGGCGGAAAAAGAAAGAATTTTTTTTTACGTTTCTCAATTAAAACGTTTCGTTCTGACAGGTAAAACTTTGCTGTTTTCCTCTTCCTAATTTCTGTCAACACATCTTCATCAAAAGTTTGCCATTCTTGATGTGTTTAGTCGTTGAACAAAACAGGAGGAGGGGTAGGAAGAAAGGCCTTTCTTCGGGACTGGATGTACACGTCGAGTTCAAAGGGTATGAACCTAATTAACCTCCTGCTAACTTTCGCCCTTACCCTACCAGTCCCATCTCTCACGCTTAAAACTCGATCCCTTTTAACGCAAAACCTAATGCATAGTCAAAATCGCGGCTTTTTTCATCCAACTTTTAGCGGATTTCCGGAGGAAAGCAGGCTATTGGGGCCGGCCTCACGGCGGCTTTCGGCTTAGAGGCTTATATATTCGTGATCAGGACGATCTCCTGATCACGAAAATATAGGTCATTCCCAAAGTTGGCGATATATATATATATATATATATATATATATATATATATATATATATATATATTTATATATATATGTACCGACGCGATAACTGAGCTAGGATTGTTTGAATTAAACGAGACTTGGTATTTAGAGCTTTTGTCTCACCAGGTAGAAGCCTATTGAAAATGGCTTGAATCGAGAAAGCGGTTCTGGTACTTCGCTTAGGGCATAAAGGGCATTTCGTGATTTTCTCGGAACCTGAAGGTTTGAGATGGTTAAAAATCGTGACGGGAAAGTCCTAGGGGCCGAGGATCATAGTTAATAGCAGTTTTAACTATGAGAAAAGAGAAAGCGGTTCTGGTACTTCGCTTAGGGCATAAAGGGCATTTTCGTGATTTTCTCGGAACCTGAAGGTTTGAGATGGTTAAAAATCGTGACGGGAAAGTCCTAGGGGCCGAGGATCATAGTTAATAGCAGTTCAAATTTCAAAATCGGTTCTGGGACTTGTCTAAGGGGCCTAAATAGATTTTCGTTATTTTCTTGTAACCTTAAGGTTTAAGATGGTTGAAAATCGTAATGGGAATGTCTGATGATCCGCAGACCGTATTAAGAACGGTTCAAAACACCGAAGATGTTCTGGGACCCATGCTATGGGGCCAAAATGGAATTTCGTGATTTCTTCGACACCGGAAAGTTTGAGATGGTTGGAAATGGTGACGGAAATATATTATGGCCCAAGGACCATAGTAGAAGACAGTTGAAATCGCCTAAGCGGTTCCTGGTACTTCGCTTAGGGCATAAAGGGCATTTTCGTGATTTTCTCGGAACCTGAAGGTTTGAGATGGTTAAAAATCGTGACGGGAAAGTCCTAGGGGCCGAAGATCATAGTTAATAGCAGTTCAAATTTCAAAATCGGTTCTGGGACTTGTTTAAGGGGCCTAAATGGAATTTCGTGATTTTCTTGCAACCTTAAAGTTTGAGATGGTTGGAAATGGTGACGGAAACATAATATTATGGCCCGAGGACCATAGTAGAAGACAGTTGAAATCGCCTAAGAGGTTCTGGGACTCTCCTGAGGGACTTAAATGGAATTTCGTCATCTTTGGAAATAAGAGCAGGAGATGGTCGAAATCGATTATAGGAGCGGGGGGGATAATTAGGACATCAAAGATAGGCTTAGGGAAGGCCTTTCCGGAGGAAATCCGCTGCTTCTCGAGGCTGCCTCGAGGCTTTTTTTTTTCTAGAATGCAGGTGTTGCTGACATGTTTCGGCCGTATAGAAAACTTTAGTATAAACCTTCACGAATTCTTCGTACCCTTATCAAGGTGACACAGGCTTACTTTGTAAACAAGGCTTTTTTCTCCTTTCTAGTACCTCTTTATAATCCGACCCACATACAACCTATAAAAAGATGAATGTTTGGTTGGTTTCTTCCTTCAAATAAATGGCCTGAAAAAGTTTGATGCTTTTTTGATTTAACCAAAATTTACGAGAAAAACCGACATTTTTTCTGGTTCATGGACAAACAATCAATTTAAACCGGAAATAAAAATTCATTTTTTCATAGATTTTGGACGGGAAGACATTTTTGTTTTTTGCGTCGCTGATTACGAATCTGAGGTTTGGTTCGAAGGTCTACTTTGACCATTGATATCTGCCAAACGGCTGGCCCAAATTGGACAAATGATTAATGAATTTTGAGCACATTTTATGAGATTTGATTTTGAACTTAGTGCTCAAGTCGCTGAAATTCATATTTTTGAAGATAAAGCAAAAAAGTGACAAAATTTTGCGTTTTTAACAAGGTTCCGAGCAAAACTATTGTTAGGAAACCTCAGATTCGTAATCAGCGACCAAAAAACTTGTTTTTAGACCAAGAAAAGCGACGAAGGATTTTAGTGACGTTTTCTTCTTATCGAGGCTGCGTCTTTAATGATTTAAAAATAATTGTTTAAAAAAAATCTGTAGTTGACAATAAAATATTCTGAAAAATTGTTTTAATAATTTTATTTTCGAGGAAAAAATGTTTGGAGGGACGGTCGTCGAGTTTAATTACAATTACACGTACGTGATATTGATTACGAGCGTTATTCCTAATTTGAGTAAAATTTGTTCAGCGGTGGGCGTTAACGAGTTAACGTTGGTGTCAGCGGCTCATTGTTTTGTCGAAAACCCGAACCCGAGTTTAGTCACTTTCCATATCCTGAACAGCGACGGTAAATACGATACGAACAAAGTGAGTCAAATATTTATCCATCCTAATTACGTTGAGAAGAAAAGAAACGACATCGCGTTGGTAAAGTCGATGAAGGCTTTTCGGGTGGAGTTCCTCTCTTTGCCGCAGACGCCCTTCGAGGAAGGAGACGAGTGCATTATAGCGGGATACGGTTCGCTTTCGGAAGAAGAAGACGAGAAGAATCCGAAGCTTTCCGTTTTGCATGTGACGCCTTATAAAAGGGAGATATGCCGCTACGTGACGAACGAGACGGCAAATTTGATCTGCCTCGGTTCGTTAGGCCCAGTCGGACCCTGTCACGGCGACTCGGGAGGTCCGCTTGTCTGCAAACGTCGAATTACGGCGATACTCTCGAGGGGCGTCACCGTCGGCCAAGGATGCGGCTACTCCATGTTCAGCATCATGTTTTACGAAGACTTATACTGGCATTTAAATTGGATCAAAACGACTTTACTCGAAATTAACCGCTCCACTTCACCGAAATTAACAACTTTATTAATTGTTATTTCATTAACGAATAAAACATCTGCTTAAATTAAAACACCGTTTAATACTCGAAAGTACTCCATTTGCACTTTTAAAAGACTAAAGCGATGAATCGGCTTTTTACTTCTCGACAAGGAATCTAGTTCATTAATAGCTCTGTTAACTTTGAGACTTAATTCCATTAATTAAAGATTGTCTTTACTCAAAAAGAATTAGGTATTAATTATTATGATGTGGTATTCAACATTAATAAAGGAGAACTTTATTCAGGGATGTTGGACTAAACTCGCGTTTTTTCAGCTAAATGTTAAACGATTGACTTGAAATTTTAAGGGCTTTTTCTATTCACCTATCTTCACGGGTAGGGCATTAGGAGCCTCCCCCAAAATTTCGGTAAAACAATAACGATCTTCACCAAATTTGCACCATATGTAGGGTAGGGCGTGAGGAGGTTATGGCTAGGCGCTGCAGCGTTCCGGCTACCCCAAAATTGGAGATTTTGGTAAAACCATACCGATCTTCTTTTAAATTCAACAGTTTAAAAATTCTTCGAAAAGGAATTTTATGTATAAAAATTTATTTTTTAGAATCCCTTTGACAATGGGGCTTTGTACTCTTTGAAAGATGTAAAACAACCTTTTTTATCCTTTCATGTCGTTATTTTTATTAGGGGGATTTGTTGTTTTCTTCAGTAGTTACACTGGCCCAAGAGATCAACGTTAAGGTCAGGGTTGGGGTTGCCAGGACCGACTAAAATCGATCGCGGGGAGCGTCACGCGACGCGCCTCTTCCCCACACACACAACTCTACTTCTCCCCTATTAATTCAATGCAGCAAAAGTTAAACGGCGTAAAAGTTTTTTTTTCCCCGAACCCCCACTCCAATCGTAACTCGTCAGATAAACCAGGAGAACAGCAATAAAAGTTATTCGGAAAAGGGTTTTTGTGGTCATTTTTACGAGTCGACGAATCTATCGGAAATTGGAATCAAAAACGATCATTACCTTTTTATTTGTTTATTTTATTCCATGAGATTTTTCCCTGAAAAGTGTCAAATGAACGCGTTTTGGTTACATTTCACAGGCGGCCATAAAACGAAATAAAGAGCCCGAGACAATTTAAGAATGTGGCATTAAAACGAATTTATACTCTTTCATAATTAAAACTGTGATTGGTGTGGGGAGAGTAGAGAATGGAGGAATTGCGAAATAAAACGTAGAAAATTGAGTTAGTATTCCCGGAGCGGCAGTGTCCGACCCGAGATGGCCATTAACGTGATATGTCGTTTTCAAACTGCTCGGGACTTTCAGTCGTCTGGGACACAGAGACAAAAATATTTCCTCCAATGTAATAAAATGTAATTGGCCCCACGCCTCTAAACCGACATTTTTAAAATATCCAAAAACGTGAAGAAAAGATGTATGACTTTTTTTTCTGAACGTACAATGAAACCTTTGATGGAATTTCAAAGCTTTTGGAATTCTTGATTCGCAATGAATCGAGAAGTTATGAACTTTGTTCACTGAGGTTTCCAATAATGGTACCCAATCAACTCGCAAAGTGTTCCAAGCGTTTTTTTTCTCTCAAAGGGATCAAACAGGTATTCCGCAAAAAGTGATTTTCCAGTCATTTTCGAATTTCAATTTTTTCTCCTCCGGTCACGTTTCAGAAAGCAAATTTTCACACGATTACGCTAATGGGGAAAGAGGATTTTTTCAAGCGAAATTTAATTATTTTCTAAAGCCCACACGAAAAACTGATTGAGGATTGTCAAGGGTCGAAAAACAAGCGTAAAATCGACTTTAATCTATTGCGGTTGATGTTGCTAAATCTTCCCCAACACGCCCTCTTAAACCGAAAACCATAGTACAAAGCGATTAATAAGCCAGTACTAATTAACCAATAATAGATACTCGACTAGATAAATTCCAACTGTTGGCATCAATTTTCCTAAGCGCCTTCAGGCCTTAGAAAAACCTCATTTTAATGATGACATGGGAATCCTTTAATGGAGATCACTTGAGGGACGTTTTGGACGTCGTTATGGCCCTGTTTACTCAACGAACATCAATCATGTCGACTACAGGGTTCAAGATAAGAAAATTAATACAAAAACTCTCCTTCCCTGAATTAATGAGATCATAAATGAATTTGCTAGCAAAATCAATGTTTTCACATGATTACTCAAAATGTCATAAAATAAAGAGGCAGAAAGACAGTAGATTTGCGGATTGTCATAAGAAGAATTTTCCCTTTTCTGTCTCCTCTTAATCTTATCTTGGGAATGTAACATTTAAGCTACACGAAGGATCCTCTCGTGATCCAGACAATCTTGACGTTGATGAAGTGCGCTACCATCAACTCACATTTGTTTTCTCCTTCATTTCCTTTCTTTTTTCCCCTTTTTCCCGCCCCGAAATGTTTTATTCCTCGAATATATCGACTTTTGACTTTTAATGAATGTTTAATTAAAAGAGGCATCTGTTTGTTTATAATTAAAAGTAGTATTTGCATTTTATGCAAAACGTTTTTGAACTTCCAACTATTTTGGGAGTAAATGTGGCTAAATGTTTTATTCTCTCGTCTAAAAAAAGGGGTCGTTGGAAACCTCTGAATGAGTGTAATGGGATTTTGATGGTTGAAACTTGTTCATAAGTCGTGAGGGCGTTTGCATGATTCATCAATCATTTACTTACTACGTATTCCCTAAAAATAGTTTTATTAACTTTCAAAGAAAGTTATTGGATTACCCTCGAACACAAGATTGTGGAAGGGGTCAAACAGACCCCGTAGGGTTAATCTGACCTTCGATCTTAATCGGACATGAAATTCACCGAGTACCTTGCGCCATTTTTTTCCTTTTTGACCTCATGAGGTTAGGGTATCTAGGAACACTGTAGCGTTCCGCTCTGCCAATGGAAAGCTCGGCAGAAAAACCCGATCTTCTGTACCAAAGTTCAACCATATACAATAGTATTGTCAGGAAGTTAAGGCTAGGAACCTCGGCAGCGTTCCGCCCTGCCAATGGAGAGAACCTTCATTTTGAGAAAGTTCCATTTTTGGAGGTACCTCCTCCTTTACTACCAGACCCAGTTGAGACTTTTTTTTTCTCTTTCAACAAAATCAATTATAAAGTGTAGCCTGTTTTTTAAAAGCCCTAATCTAACTGTTTGGAAGAAAGGCATGGGAGTTTATGTTTGATTGTTTCAACAGTCCGTGTAATTAAACCGGAATACCTCGGTACAACTTTTCTGATTAGAGTGACACATTCAAGTGTCGGGTGGTGCGGGGGAGCGAGGGGGGAAATGCGGTCAGATAGACCTTCCAAAGCTACCATGTTTGCGCGATCGTTCCCACAAATTCCAGCCGATTAATTCCTGCATAGACCGTGACAGACCAATCTACATCGTGAATAGTTGAACAATAAAATATCAAGTTTAAAACAAACCAGGAAAACTTGATTCGAGGAATTGAAATTTATAGGGCAGGGGGAAGGAGGGAGGGTACAGTATAACCTGAGGTTTAAAGTTTTTAATTGCTATTAGAACTGACTCGAGGAAGGGCAGGTGAAATAAAACGGCCCGGGGAAATCTATCGCATGAGCGCCCATCCATTTTCTTCGCCCAAACCCTTCAGAAAAAACTTAAAAAACTGGAGAAAAATAAAGCTCTTTTTTAAGTCCGAAAAAGAATTGAAACCTCAAACCTTAAAGATATTGTTCTCGGTAGAAAGAAAACGCCGGTTCTAGGCCAGGCGAGGGGAGGAGAAAGAGGAGGAGGAGCAAATGAACAATGAGCTCCTCCTCCTCCCCTCGCCTGGCCTAGAACCGGCGTTTTACTTCTACTGTCCTCGCCCTGTCAAAAACCATAGTATTCGTCAGTTCATAAAAATGGGTAAAAAAAAATTAGTGCCAGGGTCCAGCCCAGCATTCAGTGTATTCTTCCCCATTGGCCCTATCTGATCAAGCTGCAAACCTTAAGAAAAGCAAGTTGTCTGCATGAGGGCGTCGTCGCACCTTCTTTTTAAGTTTTCAAATTCAAAGTTTTGACGAACAAGCTCGGTTTACATAAACATAAATCCTAAATATCTAGACAAGGTAAAACACCTTAATAGTCTTAATTCATCATGAAGTTAGAAGTCGCAATTAAAATAAATTATGATGAAAATAGTCAACTTTCATCTTCCTTCAACGAAAAATAGAGATTTAACCGAAAAGGTAGGTGTAATAAATGAAAGAAGAAAACGATATAAATGAGAATGGGAGGCAATCAAATTTCCAAAGGTAAATCAAGGGGTTGAGCTACGGGCGGATATTCGGAAGACAAAGATGCGCCCTAATTTGGGACTAATTCCTTTCAAATTGTCTGGACGGTATTTAACCTCCGATCCCTTTTTCGACCCCCCGGAAGCCCTCTTTCGCTCCTCCCATAGTTAACCCTATCTCCTCGAGTTTCCTCTTTTTACACCCCCCTTTACCGTTTTTCACACTTTATAAATGCCCTTTCCATGTACACTTTCAAATGGCTTTCCAACAAAATAGCTCCAATCCTTTTGAAAATCCTTATTTTTAAATTATAGCATATTGATTATTAAAAGGCCCTTAATGAACATCAACTTTTTTGTCGTGATTAAAAAAGGCATTTCGTTTGACTTTAGGATTGGCCCAAGATTAATGAAGCCATAAACCTTTTTTGCCCAACTTAAAATTGTTTTAATTATTTTTTAAAGCTTTTAAAGCGACAAAACTATTTATTGAAGTTTTTTGAATTTTACGAATTTTTTAAAACTCTTAAATCCTTTTATTTTTCGACATTTTCATTTTTTTTATTTTGAGAAAAACATTATTTTTGTTCAATATAAAGTCAGAAATGAAAGAAAGAATTGATTAATAAATAATATTTTGATTTATATACCCTTTCAATATGGAAGCCCTAATTGGATTTATGCCTTATCGCTTCTTTGAATTCATCAAGAAGCTATCGAAATAAAAAAAACCTTCTTTCAGGTTTTTGATCAAAAACAAATATTTGAGGAATAGAAAGTTTTTTTTTGCTTTAAAAGCTTATTGACCGAGAAGCTCTAGTTTCGATGTGGAAGTTGAGGTCGAGGTATTCTCCAGTGACGTTGAAAACGGTCCTTTTAACAAGGGATTTTACTGGAAGGGAACCTTCTTCGAAAGTTCCAATTAACACTGTGTTTAGACTACTTTAATTAAGTAACCTCCTTCAGCTTACTTTTCATTTTGTCTATTATCCTCCCTTTTCACCCCTTTTGTTTATCTAGGCGTTCGATTGTTTTCTTTCAAAGGAGACCAACGGGTTTCGTAATATCGGTGAACGAGCCAGTAAACCAACTAAAACTCGAGCCTATATCCCTAGGGTGTGAATTGAGACCCAGGACTTGTCAAGTAATCAACCCTGTAGTACCAAACCTGGTGCAAAACTGATTTTGAACATCATTCGCACCCTCCCCGTCGTTCCTAATTACTTCTTACTCCTCATTGCTGGGGATGGTTGGCTAGCTATGCAATGAGTCCTCGGTTGTGTGAAGTCTAACTCCATTGCTGGAGTTGGTTGGATGCACTACGGCTATCTAGGTGATTAGACCTTTGAAGCCCACAGTTCGTTGCTGGTATTGGTTAAGAGTTTGCTGGTTTGGCTGCACCACGGAGGCACAAAGTCTGCAGTCGCTGAGGTTGGGTGCTTGCTCAGGAAGGTGATGTACATATGGTGGGTCTCCATTCGTTGTTTGTCGAATAAAACCGGATTTTCAGAACACCTCACCAGGTAGAGATTGAAAATGTGATTTAAAAAATCAAAATTTCATGTAATTTAGGAACTTTCACCTCTGTTTTAGTGTTTAAGCCCCGTGAAAATCCGGTCAAAGTGTTATTTACGCCGTGTTCGCTCCCGGGGCAAATCGATCAGAAAGCTCTTTGATCGCAATCGCTCACTCGCATTTATTCCGGGGTATATCCTGTTTGGGGAAGGGTTCCTTCTTTCCTCATTTGTCAAGGGAGTTTCTTAAAAATCTATAGGTAATTGAATCTAGGAAGAAGGAAAAAAAAAGGCGATTGACCTTTTCTCTCATCCCTTTTACCGTCGCACTCCTCCCCCGATCCGCCATCCGAGAGAAAAGGGTGTCTTTCATTTCTTATCTATCAGGCTCCGAAAATGGATTTATTCCCTTCCACTTCCCTCCTCTTCTATCCTTTTTTCTCTCTATCCCCCTTGTTCGGAGAAAAACGGAAGATCCGCTCCCGTTTCGGGTCGATTACTCCTTAACCTGTATCTGATTTTTCAGTCGAGAATTTATAAAATAAGATAAAAATCGATCAAAACTTTCAAATCACTTTAGTCATAAAACAATCGTTTTGGCGTCTATTTTAATTTTTAAAGGGTGCGAAATGGATTTTAATATCTTCCAATAACAATTCAAGCTTCAGGGGAAACAACACATTTTGCATTTGGGCCGAGAGAGAGAAAATTTTATTTTTCTCCGTTATTACGCTGCAGACATAGGGGGCTGAGTAATGAGTCTCTCATTAGAACCCATTCCAGGTTTTCCCATTAAAAATTTTTCAACAAATGTTTAGAATAGTATATAGTAAATGAATTAATTTAAGAAAGCAAATTTTATTGTTTTAGAAAGTAAAATAATGGAAAAGTATTTTTGTTGGTTAATAAATTTTGTACTTTTTAAATAAAAAGGGAAACACTTTTAACAGTTCCATGATGAAAATTGTAAACAAAAAAAAATTTTGAGTCAACTTTTTTCTCACTTTCACACCTGTATTAAAAAAATATGAGGTAACACCGTGCCGCAAGGCTTGAAAACTTTGTTCCTCCCTTCTTCCCCTTTCAAGTTTTTAAAGAAGACATCAATCCCGACCGCATTTTCCGACGCCTCCTTTGACAAACAACTTTTTTCTCTCTCCCCCTTTTCTCCAAATATAAATTTCGTTGTAACTCAACGTTTTGAGACTCGTGTAACTTTTCGAAGTGGAATATTATTAAAATGGCTGTTGTACTAAGTGCGTTGACGAGAGAGAAGGACGAGGTTGTTAATTACATCCATTAGAGCAGATAATAACCGGCTCAAACTCCGTCCTCCGTTAACTAAGAGGCCTAAAGCCCATGCCGGGAGCATTGTTTCCACGACGGAGCCTTAACGCCCATACCAAAACTGATATCAGATGACAATTACGAACCGACTTTATCGATCCACAAACACAAAATATCGAAGAGCCAAATAAAGGTTAAAACGAATAGACTTAGCTTAAGCCTGTTCTAAACCTAAAGGTGTTCGCATACTTTATCTAACAGATGGCGTTGATTTTCACTTTTAGTTCACGTTCTGTCCACTTGGGTGAAAATAATAGATGTTGTAGTTGCAGGCCTATAAACCTGAAATTTATAAATTAATAAATAAATCGAGCTAAAATGATCATTCACAATCAGGCATTTATTTTGGAGAAAAAGGTACAATTTGCAGAAAAGTATCAAAATCAAGCTAAAATTCACGACTTTATTCCCCTTGATTACCTAACCAGCTCACCTCTATTACCCCAAAAACCCATCAATACCCTAAATACCTTCAAAATCATTTCAACAACAGAAAATATCGAATAGCGTCCAAATCAAGGTTAAAACGAACAATTGAGCGATAAAGTTTATCGCTAAAGTAAACAAAGAACTCACGAAACAAGAACTAAAACAGAAGTATAGCTAACTCAGTTAGGCGACGTGATACTTCCGGCTTCTTTACCTGTAAACAGTGAAAGCCACTTAAGAAAATTAGCATTTTAAAAGAAAAATTTTGCCAAAAGACAAATCTGCAACAGGTTTTTTGAAGTTGAGAAACATATTTTTGGAAAGTTAGAAGCGAAGACGTCTTTTCGGGTTTTTTTCCTCTCCTGACCTAAAAATGTCCCTTTTTGTGGATGATTTAATTCCGATAAAAGGTCCCTTAGGTGCCTCTCCCGGTTCATTTAACGGACCAGAGTTAGATGATTCCGCTCTGCAAGGACCACTCTTATCCGTTCGGGAAACGAAATCGAATTATCAGCATCCCCTTTTCACTCTTTCTTTTCGCCTCCTTTTTTTTTCTCTTCTATACTCAAGCTAAGTGCGTTACGGCCAGTTAGTGCTGAAGGATAAAATGACTCGCTATTTTTTAAGGGCTTTATTCTCACGTCTAGAATTTTAACTTCCTCAAAAAAAGGAAGTTACTTTGGGTCAAGAAATATCGTAGTGTTAAAATGAAAGAAGTTGCTTTTGCAGCTTTATTCATAAAAAAAAATTAAAATGAGATTTTTAAAGTTTTCTCTACATGAATTTTAAAATAAAATAATGAAAAATCCTTTTCATAGAATTCGTTCTAATTTGATTTTAATGAAGTCTTATTCAGACAAAAAATTTCTTTACGAGTTTTTCTGATCAGAAAGGCACGAGGAAAAAAATAACGAGTTTATTTTGGTAGAAAAACAGAGGGAAAAAAGTTAGTAATTTAACTTGAAAGAGACAAGAATGACTATAAAAGGTTAAAAGTTTAAAAATAAAATAAAAAGGAGAACATAATTAAGACTTGACGTTCCAAGAGAATCTTTCCTACTCTTAATTTGTCCAATGTAAACTGGGGAGTTGTTTGTTGAAGCTTTTCAGGAGGTTTCGCTCTTAGAAAATATACCGACCATGAGGTAACTTTTTGACTTCATTTCGGATTTGTCATTTAGGAGATTAGAGGAGAGGTCCTCGAAATGGTTTTCATTAAATTAATTGAGGATTTCAAAAGCTGTCGATAAGCAATTATTTTGTAAAATCCAATATTTAATGTCAATCTTTTTAACTTTCTCAAAAAGAGTATTTTCGCCATATACAGGGGTCCAAACCAGATCTTTTATAATGGAATTAACAGTTGGAGCTGGATATTTTTTAGACAAACTTGAATTTTTTTTTAAAGGAAAAAATGTTTATTTTGTTTTATGAAATGTTATTTCAGATGGGAAGTGTACGAGGAAGGGAAGTATGCAAAACGTTTTATTATAATAAGAAAATAATTTTGAACAAGGGAACGTGTGAAAGAAAAATGAATCTAAAAAAGTATTATTTCCATCTCATGACAAAGCCCGGGTTTAATTTATCTTCGTATTTTTGAAAAAGGTGAGCAGTGATGCGTTATGAATCTCCTCTTTTTTACCCGAGACGAGGGACGAGTGTAGTCGGAGAGTGGAAAATCCGGAGTTCATGCCTTAAAAGTCAACATACGTTTCAACTTATTGACTTAGTGAGGCTCAAAAAAATTTCTTTCTTTTAATATTTATTCATATGCAAAGCTCGAAGTTGACGGTGAAGCTCCCACTCGGCCTGTAAGCGAGTCAACTCGTCAAACAGAGAAAACCTTCTGGGAACGCTCCCTAATCTCATTCTCTTGTCATCAAACACCGTCTGATGGTTTTGGGCGGATCGAAATGCAAACAAAAGGATCCTCTTCGACTCCTATTCGTAACGGGGCCCCCACTAAGGTCGACCCACTTAAACGTTTGTTGAAGGACTTCAACCGTCAAGACATTGTTGTTTTTAACTTAAAATGCGACATACAAATTATATCGGAGGGGCGAGTTAACATCATCGCCCCAAACGCAAATGTTTGACTTACCAATGAGAAAACACGTCAACCATTTTCCGTTCATTTGCAAAATTAACCACACAAAATGAAAACAACGGAAATCATTTATCAGATTAAAAGAACAGGAAACTCCTTGAAAAACAAACCTCAAGTGTTTGCTCATTACTCGTGGAAAAAGATCAAAAACGAGAATTTTATTTTAAAAGTGGTTAAAATAAAGCTCGTTAAGGTTCAAAATCATCTAAAAGAAAAGGGCCAAATTCAAGCTATTTAGAAAAAAAAAAAAAAAAGCTCAAATCTACTCGTAAAAATGGCTCGAAATAAGGAAGTCTCAAAAATTAAGTGCTCGAGGATTCTCAATTTTAAAGGTTGCTATAAATGGTTGAAAAAGGCTCTGAATCATGCTTAAAATGTCTATATTTGATGTAGATCAAAGGGCTTCTCAAAAATCGCCAAATGAAGCTAAAAGCTATCATTTTACAGAAAAAGGCTAACTCGATTCGTTTCCAAAATCATAGGGGACTCTCTTACCCTGGTCCATGGAGACCAGCTTCCTCTTCGATCCACTTAAGGTATGACCCACAAACGACATTTTGGCAACTTTCGATCCTCTTGATAAAATATTTAATACACTTAATTTTTACTTCGAAAAATTATTTTCTGGCGAGCAAATTCACTTTTTTATTCCAACAAAATGAACTGAAAGGTTGCCAACGACTGAAACCTACCTATGGGGGACATACATTTTATTTTTCACGTCGTTTCCACGTATTTTTTCATCCGAAAATCTTTTTCTTTGTATGGTAATCCTGTTTTTCTCGATTCTCACGTTTTATTTTTTTGCTCTGAAACATGACGTGTGAACTTTATGTTAAATTCATGAGGGTAAAAATAAGTATCGGTGGTTTTTGGACATGATTATGAGGCAAGAAACCGAATCAAAGTTTTATCTGATTCATATGATGATGTGCTAAGGGAATGAAAGGTATAACCAAAGGGACTTCAAGGAACGTGTCTTTTTTTTTTTCTTGAAAACTCTAATTTTCTTTTTCTGTTTATAAAGAAAAAAAAAATTCGTAAAAGAAAGAGGTGGCTCGATAAAAGTAATAATTTACATGTGAACATAACGTTCTTTTAGGTGCATTAAAGTGTTTTAAAACACGCCATTTTCATGCAATTTTTAAACTAAAAGGCTTTGATATTAAGTTACTTTAAATTACCCCTTTGGGACGATGAGCTGGGAAAGTTTTTCATTTTTTTTTCTTTCAACTTATCCTTCATCTGGAACACGGTTGTAATTCTTTCATTTGTAAAAAAGGGTCGTCACGCGAAGTGGAAACGAGAAAGATAAATCAGTCAAAAAAAAAAAAAAAGTGACATTGCGAAATAATTGTCTTTCAGATTTCGCCTGAGAAAAGTAAAACTCTGCACCTCAAGTCTTCGATTTTAGCGGATTTCCGGAGGAAAGCAGGCTATTGCGGTCGGCCTCACGGAGGCTTTCGGCTTAGAGGCTTATATATTCGTAATCAGGACGATCTCCTGAGCACGAAAATATAGGTCATTCCAAACCTAGGGATATATATATATTTAGAGCTCTTGTGACACCAGCTATTTTTCTTTCATTTTTGAGTTCTTAAAAAAAAAAAATTAAAAAAAAATAAAAAATTTGAATGAAAAAATCCAGAAAAGTGCATAGTTTTAAAATCGATTCCAAAGAATATTGTAATCTAGAGAACGTTAAATAATACATTTTCCCTAACAACTAGAGTTTAGACCATAAAGCGTGGAAACAACCCTTTTTTTACAGCCTGGAATTTATTTATTTTTATTCCTTCAAAGCAAAAACATTTCAAGCTCTTTTTCTCGAATTAAAGGTTTTTTTTAATCCTCTTTGTTCCAAATTAAAGGATTTTTTAATAAAATAAAACTTTAGTAATAAAAAAATCTTTTTAATTAAATTTTTTTTAAAAGAATTCAATTAATAAAATGTGTTTTTGAAAATGAATTCATTATGAATTTTAAGGCGTTTTGATTATCCCTCCGAAAAGGTAATTTAAACCAGACCTTTCTGTAATTCCTTGAAATTACGTGTTATCCAGTTTCTACGTGAGTTTCCTGCACGGAGCTCCTCCTTCCTCAGGGCTGTCCGCCTTAATGAGTTCCTCTCCGGACTTTGCAAGTTTCTACCGCGTTCACCCCTTTAGGTAAGGGCAGAGAGGGGGGGGGGTGAAGGGCAATTCCAACAGAGACACAATCCCAACAAGGTGGTAGTCGGAGGGGGTAAAACCCTTAACATAGTTAGATTTGATTACGCAATTCCCGCAGTATCCGTTTTAACTTTCGTCCAAGTAATAATAATAAAATTTTATTTGACTTTATAAGTTTCTAAAGATTCTATTGGGCCGATAGAACTTTTTAGGTTTTAAAAAGTGAAAGTGGTTTAACAAAGTTTAGGACCAAAGGTCTGGTAGTTATGGAAGTGGAGAACTTTCTCAAAAATTTAATGAAAGTCGTAGTTTTCTGCCGAAATTTCCATTTTTGGTGGGGCGGAACGCTGCCGTATTCCTAGTCATAATCTCCTAAGGCTCCTACCCTGCATATGGTGAAAAAGATCAGTGGTTGTCTACCAAAATTTTTGGTGGGGCGGAACACTGCCGCGTTCCTAACCTCCTTAGGCCCTACTCTATATGTGGCGTAAATTTGATTAAGATTGGTGGTTTTTTATCAATGGGGTAATAGAATAACTTTCTTTTTGAAAAAGTTATAAATGATAGAGGTTCTGAATTGGTTTAATCGGAAGTGTAGTCAGGAGTGCTCCAGACGGATTACTGAAGGGTAATTTCGTCTCATCGAGCGGCTTTTGTTTCTGAGTCATCAGGGCCTGCATTCAGAAACACGGAAGACAATCGGGGGTAGTTAACGGCCCTCAAACTGCAGAGGTAGAAAAAAAAAGCCTTTTTCTCAATATTTCATCCAGTTTTTAATACAGTTCCTTATCTCGGACCTTTTCGGTTGAATTCGAAAAGGTAAAAAGGAAGCGTGGGCAACGAAAGGGTGAGGTAGAAAAGCGCTCCCCCTCTTATCAGACTCGAGAAGATGGAAAACGAGAGAGGAAAGAGAAGGGAGTGCTTTGGATATTCCCATGAGCAGTCGAGTAACAAATCTATACCAGAATCCACTCCCACTTCCCAATTTCGCCACCTAAAATATCGCTCTTAATTTAAAATTATAATGACCCAGACTACCGCAAATGAAATAAATTGTTAATAATTTGAAGATTTCGATATTGTGGAATGAATTGTATTCTATTTTTGGAATTCTACTAGACAAGTTCTATTGATTCTAGCGTTTGCTGCATTTCTAATCTAAAATACACAACATTTTCATTTAAACTATAACTTAGTTAGTGAATTCTCGAGTTTATCCTTGACGGTTGTAAATTCGGTTTTCAAAAGGCGTGGAATAGGAAATAAGGGGAAGGGAGGTATCAAATTACAGGTAAATTAATCGGTCTTAATTCAAATAAGGCCGCGTTTCTCCAATTCCTTTTGTTCACCATACTCTCGATAGGACGGACGGTAACAAGACCCAAACGTCTGCGGATTTGCAACTTGATTGATAATAAACTGCTTAGTAAATAACCGCTTTGGTAATCCAGCTGGAATTTATCACTTGTTAACCAGTAAACCCCTCCTTTTATGTAATTTACAACTAGCGACTCGATTTATGCGAATGTGGAGCGCAGCTCGGGAAATTTGTGTTTTTTATTTAACAAAAACTAGAAAATAAAATTCAATTGAGTCTTGACTTTATCGAGCAATAAATAACGAATTTCGAGGCTTTTCCCAGCGGCCGGAATCCCGCAATGTTCGCGAGTATAATCACGGCAACATGGAAAATCAGGACGCATTATCACACGAGGGAATAATAAACGGGAGGATACTTGACCACAGTTTAGCCGATTACCAGCGGTGAATAAGTGCCTCTTGACACAATTCTTTCTCTATTATTTTAAATATTTTTCTCTTGTTTCCTGGATACTATCGATTTATCGTTTACGTCAAAAGACCTTCTTGAATCATTCTGGCCGACTGGGGCAAATAATATTTATTCATAACATCTGGATATCCTGCTATAAATCCAGAAAATATTTCAGATTCTTTTTACCCAAAACTGCAACTAAAGAACATTTTGATTTTAACTAGAATATAGAATCGTTATTTTAATTGCTAAAATAATGACCAACTAAAATTGTCAATTTAAGGAAATTTAATTATAAACAGCAAAAGGGCCTAAAAGGGTCGTCGAGGTCTTTATTGGAGGGCCTTTTATACTCGGACGATCCGAAAATTGTGGGCGAAGGAGAAAAGAGTGGTACGCCACAAAGAAGAAAAAATGTTTGAAAGGATTTAATATATTCCGGACGAAAGAACAAAGGGAAACGTTTCCGTAGATATCTAAACAGCCTGAAGGATGGAGTTTGAGAGGGAAAAAAGGAGAGAAAGAGCCTGAAAAAGAGGAACTTAGTTCTCAAAGTCCTTTTTAATAAATTCCACTTAATAAAGAGCCAGAACGTCTAACCTCTGTTCAACCACACCCCAACCAATAACACTTAGGGGAACGGCCCAAAAGTTTTCGCCGAACAAAAAAGAAAAAAAACCTTCCAATTTCTTCAATTCAATATTTTTTCAACAATTTTAGAAACTATTTCTGGTTTTTGTAATCCACTGAATAACTAAGGGTGGAAAAAAGAGGATTTATTATTTTAAGACAAAAAAATTCAGAGGGTGAATATCGAACATACATAATCTGGCAATAAAATAAGAAATGGGTTAAAACAAGGGTAGAGGCTTAGGCGTTACATAGAATAGGAGAGTCCCTTCCGGACACAAATCTTCCCCGGTTCACTCCATACCCAAATCCCCCCACCCTCGCACACACGCGGACGCTGATCTCCGGAGCTTTCACGGTAAAAAATAGGAGGCAGGTAGAAGGGGGAGAGGATTTCCGAGTACAGAGACAATAGAGTAATGGGGTGTACTCTTCCTGAGTATGAGAGAGGGTAAAAAAAAGAGATAAAATCTGTACATGCATCATTGGTTTCAACTCAGTGAAAGGCTCTATACAGACACTAGATAAATCCAACCGTTAAAAAAACTTGTTAAATTACCCCAACAAAAACTAAAATTCCAAATGATCGTCCAACTGTATATTGTTTACTAATGTCATAAGCGGAGGTTAGCTCTAATTCTCCTTGATTGTTCTATTCGATTAAACTTGTGCTCAAAGTAGCCTCTGTATTGAAGTTGAAGCTAATAGTATAACGACTTGTGATAATAAACCAGCGTGAAATTTAGGAAGTTTGCGTATGACAGGTTCGACCCTAATTCTATCAATTAAATTGATACAACTTTTTGGCCTAATTGAGTTCTTAACTAAACAATTAACATAGTTGATGGTGGTCAAAACTTCCATAAAAGTTGGTTTAAAAAGGGCGATCAATCTAATAAGGTGTCGGATTGGAAGGGACCTTTTCAAGATTTTAAAACGAAAAGCTTTTATTCTTCCAAACATAGTAAACTCCTAAGCAACCTCGGGAAGAAGACCATTTCTTTCTCAAAAGCCTAGATACTCCATCCCATACTTTTGACGAAATAAGCCCTTCAACTCCGAAAAAAGCTCCTATAAAATAAGTTAGTACCTAATGAGATTTTTATTGAATATCTATTAAAGGATATTCTTTTGTGTTGGGAAACCATTGTTTAAAGATGGAATAATTTGGACTAATATGCGCGAAGTATTGATTTACAATTAAAGGGCGAGAGGGAAGGACTTTGGTCCAAGATGAAGGAGCTTCGGTTATTTATTAGAGGAGTCAAGGCCGCAATCCATTAGAGGTCCCTTCGCCCACCCCATCTCGGCTAAGTGGCCTCCCTTCCGACTTACACATTCTGCCTTCTACCTTATTCTAATCAACGCCAATCAACCAAAGCAACGCCCTTTCAACTCGCCTTTTCATTTCCACAATAAAAAGTGCTTTTCCGTGTCAAAAGGCAACTTTCGATTCGATAATTGGAAATGTTTCTATTGAAATTAAAGTAAAAAAGTTGAGTTGAATTAAGGTCAGGAACATGCACTCTAGACTGCTTTAATTCCAGCAGTCCGTTGAAGTGAAAATTATTAAAAATAAAATCCTGGCATAGCAAAAATTTATCACCTTTGTAGGTAATGAAAAACATTTTATTACCTCGCGTTATAGGAGTGGTTAAATAACTTAATTAGGTTACCTCAGAGGGCACGATTATGTCGGCTTCTTACCTGAAACAATAATAAAACTATTAACAAAGTCATTTCATTTCCATTCGAACAAATAAAGCCTTTAAGTTTATACGTAGCCATAAATTTCATCTAATCAAGTATAGAAGGGAAACATTAATTAAAACCTTATAGGGAGGGTAAAAGGAGTTATAACACCCGTGTCGTTTTCGCTTAGTATGGAAATTAGCTGGAGGGTTACCTACTAACAGTGTAAAACTTTATTACAGTCTTAATATGATTATTTATTAATCATTAACAAAGCAAAATATAATATTATTTTATGTAATTTTAGCCTTAAAACACCTAAGGCCTATTTCATCAATGCTGAAAATCAATCCCCTTCTTAAAATTTTAATATAGCAACCTACGATCATGTGAACCCTTGACTTCTGAGCCTAATATCTCCAAGCAAATAGGTCCAAAGCAGCACTGCTGGTCACAGGTCAAGAGGAACTTTCTTACTTCTGGCTATAAAAAACGTGATCCACAAAGCGTCCTGATCATTTGTGACCTTCATTCCTTTCTCAAAGAAATCAGTAAAGATGTAAGATTTTCTGGTTTAAACGGATTTTCTCACTTGATTAACTTATATCATGATAAGTGGACAGGGAGAATTGGAATCGAATCGCTTGGGTCGTAAAATTATCTTGATTGAGGGAACGCTTATGTAGTTTTCTGTGAAGGGGACACGTCTTCGTAGTTTATCTCAGCCAATTTATAAGATTGGCGTATTTTATTTCCTCCGGAGCTAATCCGAAGCATCATTCTCAATTTGGGTTTCTTGTAGGGTGGATTTCCAATTTCCGAAAACGGTTGATTAGGTTCGGACTTAGTGAGGGGGCGTTGATCGTTTTAGACGTTTTCGAAATTCAAGATGTAAAAATAATAAGAGGGAAAACGTTTGTTTGATACTTAGCGTAATTGATGTTTGAAATAATACGAAAGGAAAACAGAGAAACCATGTTTACATCAAATAAGGGGTGATCGTCGCATGAGGGGCTTTCCGTTAGTTCTGTTAATTTGACATTGTTGTCCTTTCATTAGCAAACTCCCTTTGAAATTAATATCACGAAACAAAAATATATCCATTTACCACAAAAAGTGTTCAATATTCAATTTATTTAAACAAAAACGTATAAAGTATTTTTTTCGTGTTCATTTCTTATGGTGACTTTATAAGTCGCCCGCATGGCTACATTTCAAGATTAGACCACGAGAAAAAGTGAATTAAAACGGACCCCTTTTTTTGATGGTCCAACATAGAAAACCACTTTCAACCCCCGTAATAAAGCCCGTTAAGGCCTCCCTTCATACTCGTAGATGCAGGCTTCACCCTGTTTTTTATCTCTTTATACTCTTTAAAAGTAAATAAATTGTATCATGAAAATAAAGATTACAAGCGACCAAATTAAATAAGGGTATATTTAATTAAAATTAACCCTTTTCTAGTAGTAGTTGATTGGGAAATGGAATCTTTTGATTTGGGGAAATTGATCTCAGGGGTTAGACCCAAGTTTCTTTCCTATGGAGGAAGATTGAAAGCCTAGGAATTGACAAGAAGATCAAATACCAAAGATGGCACCAGTGACATTATCAACTTTTGGATTCGTTTTATTAGATATGATTTGGCTTCATGCATCTTTGCATTTTTTAATGCTTTTTCAAGTTTGAAAAGTTTTGAGAGAAAAGTTTGTATTGGTCTAGACATAGCTTTAATAATATAGTGACAAATTTCGTGGAAAAAGTTTATCCGAAGAGTTTCTGGCTTTGGAAAGTGACGTTTGTAGGTCACCATCGAGTGGGGTGTGGTCAGGACATGTGATACGCTCTTAACAGCCCCTCAATTAAACCAGTTGCGTCAGAAAAGGGATTGAAAGAGACCCCCGGAAAATCCTCCCCACGCTTATCAACAATCGAGAAAATGACCGTTTGAGTGGAGGAGAACAATACGCGGACTTCCCTTCCTTGTTTTTTTGATTGGAAACGGACAGTTGGAAGGGGGGAAAGGGTGGAGGAGGATGAGGGTGCATTGAAACCCCCACTCTTCGAACTTTTCGAAATCTATCCTTCCAAGTTTCTAATTAAGGTTATAAAATACCCTCAGTTCACCGTCACCCCCTTTTCACCACGGTTTTGTTAACCTTATAAACCTTTGAAAACCCCAACAAAAGAAGTTATTCAAACTTTGATCGGCTTAACTTCATTTCACTGATTTTAATTAACCTCAATAAACAATTCGATTTGTTGAATTTAAAAAAAAAATGTCACGCGTTTTTATATGCATGGAAAAGCCAGTGATCTCACGAAATGGAATTTCTCTTCTTCCCCCAAACGAGGAAATCCCCTTCCAAACAGAAACTGATCCTCGACTAAATGGATGCCTCGAGAATCACTAAGCCTTTTTATCCTCCTCCCGAGAAGCCAATATTTTTATTTTTTTAAATTTTACCGATGCCCGTCTTTTTTCGATGTTTCAGAAAAGGGTTGAAGATTAAACGCTTCTAATTAAGAGAAGGCTTGTTTGATGGGTTAATTAACTCGGTTCGTATAAATCACGGACGGATGTGACATTTTGATGCCATCATACGAATACGAGACATCATACACTAATAAACATTCTCGGCTTTCTACTTGATAAATATTTTGATCCTCATTTCTCAAATTCTATTTTAAAAGGTAGTTATGGAAGAGGAACCCTCGGAACTCAGAAAGTCGCTTTTCCACAGACTATCCATTGGCTAGGAGGAACGCTGCCGAGTTCGTAGCCCCTGGTGTTAGTGAAGAGGTCTATAGAGCGCCAAATTGAGGAAGTTCGAGTTATTGGTCGCCGCCATTCTTAAGGAGAAAATATTAGAAATTCTGGTTTCTTCGGCCTCTTTTACAGCAATTTTATGATTTTCGGATTCGAAAATTGATTTTATAGGGGCCTTGATCTTAATCACGATAATTAATTCGGTATGCAGATTTTACTTTACGACCTCGTCGTCTTTCCTTTTTTCCTCCCTCCGTTTAATAACCACCTTCTTTAATGACTTATTTCCTTTTGTAGCCCTTATTTGCATTTCAAAAGAAACGGAGGGAGATTTTCACCCTTTTTTTCACCGCCGTCTTTTGAGAGATCCCAATGCGGAAACAAAGAGAGACAACAGAGGTTGACGTTTAAAGGGGGAATTTTATCCATCGTCCGCTATTTTCCTCATTTCCACACAATCTTCTATAACAATCAAATTGGGTTTTTTCTCGGGGTCCTTTTCGTAACTTTTTACAAGATCGGGGTCGAGGAGATAGAGGAAAAACAAGGAAGCCTCTCCAATAGCTTGTCTTTTATATTGAATTCTTTTAGCCTTTACCATTCCTTTTTTTCTCACTCAAGTATAAAGAAGCCAAATTTTCCTGTTTTATTTAGTTTCTTTACCTCATAAAATATTCAAAAGTATAAAGTTCAACCCCAAGTATCGATCACGGTTTAAAACCAGTTTATGTTAAAAAAATATTTTTTGGAAAATTTGAATATTTGAGATGCCGCATAATGAAGATAATTAGCCGACGAATGAGAGGAAATGACACCGAGGGACTCGAGAGATGAAATTTTAAGGGTTGAAGTGGTGTTGTGCGGGGTTGCTAGTCCCATACAATATTGAGGAGTAAGTTAATATCCCAGCGGGAATAGAGGTCCCTTCCTCCCTTCTTCGCAACCTTCAAAATTTATAATTTAGTCAAGTCCACAAACGCGGATGAAAAATTTATCAGCACAGAAAGCAGTGATGATTTTTTTAATCAGACTCCGGTTGTTTGAGGATTTTCAACAAGGAAATTCTCAAATATTGAAATAAAGTTTATATTTTTCAATGAAAAAGTATCAAGGGTATTACAAGATATTGGCAGGAGGTACTTAAACGTCAAGAAAAGAAATTATGTCTTCTTTTTTGTTTTCGGTTGAGGGGATTACGCAATATTTTATTCTTGAAGACCGTTATTAAAATGGGGGGAAAAAGAGCCAGGAAAAAAATCGTTCTGAAATATTTTCGTTCGAGATTTAAAGCGTCCGGAGTTTCCTTAATCTCATTCTTTTTAACATCTTTTCTGGTCTGATGGTTTTCCTCGTTTTCTTTTTTTCTTTTTTTTTTCACGGCTATCCCTTCGTTCCTAAACGCTGTAATCGTTGTTTCCCTTATCTTAAACGTCTCTCATTGAACGATAAGGGTGTATACTTGGAATAATAAATATGCAAAATGGTCGACGACATTTTGAAGATTTAAAAGTAAAAAGTTATCTTAAATATTTGGTAAATAAAATGTTAACTTAGGAATGAAATGTACTTTTTTTTTTAAAACCGTAAGAAAAATCATTTAACCTTCTTCCCCTCACCTTCCTTTTACTTCGGAGATCCTTTTAAAATGGAAATTTTCCCTCTGACATCGTAGCTTTTCTAAGGGTAAACGGGGGAAGATTTGCTTCCCAAGACGGGAATTACGGGCCCCCCTTTGTGCTCCCCAAACTTGCCGAGGCCCACAGGATCCTTACGTCTTTTAATAGCTAAGGGGGTTTCCATCAAGTTCAACCCGCCTTCCCGACCTCCCCGCGTTTTCCGAAACAAAGAGTAATTTGGATTACAAAGATTTCGCACCCAAAAGAGGGAAAAGGGTCCCCTAATTGTATGAATCGTTTAACTTTTCGCTCTTTTGAAGAAAATGGAAAAAGTGAGAGACAATTTTCGGTGTCTGATTTCATTGACACCCTTTTTCACCTGCTTAATATTATAATCACACAGCATCTTGGGAACGGGTGGATATTAGGACAAAATGTTCAAAATTAGTGGAAAACTCCAATATCCAGTGAGGCCAAAGGTTGAGATTTTCCCTATATCTAAGTACTTGTAGCCCAAATTTCGTTGAATCCAGTCCACATTTGTTTTTGTTTTTTTTTTTTTTTTTTGAGTTTCCGGAGGAGATAGGAGCTATTAAGGTCGGTCTCTAGGATGCTTTCAGGTCTGATGGTGATAGACGTAGAACGTTGAGTTTCCGGAGGAGATAGGAGCTATTAAGGTCGGTCTCTAGGATGCTTTCAGGTCTGATGGTGATAGACGTAGAAAAGTTTATTTTGGCTATTGACAAGCTGTGTTGTGAGCTGAAGTTGTGTTTCAATATTTGTCTGAATTGGGTATTGTTCAATAGGCTTATATCTTTTTTTTATGAAATTGATTACCTGGGGATATTTGCATTTTGAATTATATATGGCTTTTATTTTATGGATAATCCCGAGGAATTTATTATTTCGATCGTTGATAACTTGCCTCGAAAAGCAATAATGGGAGCGAAGAGGTCCGGGAGGCCGAGGCTAAACATTTATACCGGATTTCATACAGTGCACAATCCTGCCCTTTCATTTTCTCCCCCGGCCCCGAAAAACAATGGAATAATTTAGTCCAACCTATCTCCTCCAACCCCCCTTCTCTCGTTTCATCATACATATTTTATCATACCCACTCTGCTTTATTACACGACATAGATTTTAAAGGGAGGGTATCCATTTACCCCGAAATAATGCGAGATGAGTAATGGAGTTGAACCTTTTTTTGTAAGACGGGTGTTTGTTATTTTCCGAGGCGTCATTCTCGAATTGCACGTAGGCACTGGCAAAATTCCATCGGGCAGAGGACCAGCATTGGTGCGGACAGGGCATCACAAATCAAACACTCTGCCACCTATTCAGGAGAATCAAGCCTCCCATTAAAACCATCTGTTTACCCTAGTGAAAACTCGAAACCACAAACCACTTTTCAGATAACAATTTGGAGACGAAATGATACTAAAAATGAAGGATATCCCATCCCCTTTGTTTTCTGTCCAATTAATTAAGTGAGAATCACGATAAAGCAAAACAAGGGGGTTGTGGGACTGACGGAGAGGACTTAGGGCTCTTAAGTAGAATCGCTTTGTTGAACGTTACCTCCCTAAAGCAACTAGAAGATCCCTTTACTGTAGGAGTAGTTATGGTTAAGAGAGGCGAGGGGACTCTGCGGGCTTGGATGACGGCGAACGGGTGGGGATAGACTAGAAGGGGGCTTAAAGGACACTCGAGGGAATCCTTATCCCGTAGCTATACATAACAGATGTACCATACACAAGAGAAGCCCAATAGCGTCTTCTAAGCGTCGGAAGACAGATTATCTCAAATTTATCAAACTTTAATCCATCACATCTCTATAAAAAGAGAATGCCGAAACGAGAACGTAAGCCTATATAAAGGATATTTGAATATTGGACGTTTTACGGATTGTTTTTATTTCCAAGTTGGCTTTATATCTCCCATTTGACTCATTCTGCTCTTCAGAACTGCGTCATAAAAAGATTCTTCACCCTTCAATCCTTTTATTTCTTTTCTTGTCAAACGTTTTTCGCCACCCTATTCTTTATAAAGGGATCAGGACAGTTTTTAACGATTTTTTTTTCTTCTTCTAAGCGGATTTCCGCAAGAAAGCAGGCTAGGTTGGTTTTCGGCTTTGAGGCCAAATCAAGGGAAATTTTTGAGGAAGATTCTGGTCCAATCTGTATAAAAATTTACACAATAACGCAGCAAACACAATAATCACCAAAACCACCTAAAACCACCCAAATCACCAAAATCGCCCAAACCACCAAAATCATTCAAACCCAAATTACCTAAATCACCCAAACTGCCCAAACCATGTATTACACCTGAATCCAGCAAAACCACAGAAACTAATCAAACCACCCTCTCCAATGGCTAATATGAATACATATTGTAGTGGCGGGGAAGTTGATATCATAACTTTTTCCGGCTGATGTAGACGTAGGTTTTAACACGAAGTGTTTTTTTGTAAGGATTCATTATATATTATAAGGGTGAGGCCGCGTTCCGCCCATTAAATGGGCAGGTCTGTAAAAAAAAACACTTTTTGAGTAAGTTCCAGTTTTGGGAGTTCCGCTTCCATAACGACCAAAACAGATTTTTTCTTCAAAAAGAATTTTCGCTTAGAATTTGCGAGTGATACGTGTTTGAGGGAAATCGTCAAAAGAAAAAGGGGGTTGCGTGAAGGCGGGGGGTCGGAATTGTCGTGTCGCGGCCGTGTTTGGAATGAAAACTTCGCCACTTTGTCTCCTCCGGGCTATTGTTTTAACGGGTTTCCTGGAAATTATCCCGGCGGTGGGAGGCGACAGAGCCGGAGAATTTCTCGCGGGTTTTCGGTGTCGGGTGTAAAACAAACGGGAAAAAAACCACCGGCGAGGTCGGCGGGGTCTGAGGGGAAAAGAACGCTGATTTGGACAATGGGAAAGGCCAAACCACAAAGGCCTGAGGATTATCGGCCTGAAAACGTCCTCATTTCTCTTTCCCGCACCTCCCCACCCCACACCCGCCATAGCAACCTACGTAGTAGCCCAACAATAATCATTAAAATGTTTTTTTAGGGAAAAAAAAGATTACCTGAACAAAGGACTTTAAGCCATAAAAGGCGGCTTAAAAAAAATTCAAATATTCAATCTTTTAAATAAACTCCATCCATAGAAAACGAAGCAAAAAACTCAAGTTGACTGGCCTAATAATTATTTTACTTGATCGTATCGATCCAATAGAGTTAGTGAATTGGGCCAAGTGACGATTTGAGAGCCACTGCTATTAAGTCCCTAACTTAATTACAAGATTAATGCCAATTTCTCCATTATCTATCAATAATGCAGTTTGGAATTCAATAAATTTGTGTTTATTTTGGCCTACTTGTAGAAGGTTCAGTTTTGAAAAGGAAAGAAAAAACTGAATTTTTTCCTCAAATAAAATATTCGACTCTTTTACGTTTGAAAAGAGTCGTTTAGAGGAGATTTGGGAATAATTAACGGCCAGGATAATTGATCATTCAAGCAAGATTGATTGCTCGATTATTTCATGGTTTCAGAAAGTTCTATGGGAGGTTGAATAAAAAAAGGTAGTGGGAAGTGGAGGGAAAAAAATTCTATGCGATTTTGAATAAGTGTCCTCATTCGCGGGCTCAATTAGTATGCACGATGTGGAGGGCCCGGTTCCGTACGGAGGCCCTCACAAAATCAATAATTCATTTTCAATCTTTTCAAAGAGCAATTTTTACCCAAATTTACTCTCTCTTTTCAGAAGCAATCATCGCCGAAAAGAAATTAGTGTAAAATTTCCATCGCTTTTTTCCCCGTTAGCAAACCTCGATTTATCCAAGTTGTTAGAACAAGTTTTATTTATCCACTTTTTGTGATATTTATTCACGAGAATTATGTGAAATTCAGTAAACATTTGTTTTCGGCGATTTTTAGCGGATTTTTTAAAATTTAATTTACTTCTTGTCAAAATATTTAATTAATTCTAATGATAAACATTAAAACTTTTCCGGATTTTCGACATGTGAAGAGGTATAAACCGATTCGAATACCACTAAACCTTTGAAATCTCATCCAGAAGGGGATATCAATTCTAAATTGTTAAAATGGAACTAATCACCATATTCTCTAATCGGCTTTTCCAAAGATTTCGGGAGCCCGAGGGCCCTACACATATAACAACCATATTGCCCACTGGAGGGAGTGAAAATTCCTTTATTAGTTTTGACCCTTCTCTAATCTCATTGTTTAAAAAAAAAAAGATTAAACTTTTTTTGCGGATTTTTTTTTAATTAAAAATAGCACAGAAGGATGAGACCCTGCAATCCCTCAAAGTGTGGCTTTTGACATAGTTGCCATTTTGGATAATTTATCGCAAATTGGACAACTTTGTTGAGCATAATCTGGCAACTCTGCAATCCCACAAAGTTTGGCTTTAGATATTGTTGCCATTTTGGACAATTTATCGCAAATCGGACAACTTTGTTGGGCTTAATCTGGCAACACTGATGATGATTAGGTAGATAGGACTAAAGAGTCAAAAATAGGCACGGTAGTGTCTTGTAAGATCGGAAACCTTATACTTGAAAATGATTCAATTTTCCAAAAATAGTTGATAGGAAGGATAATTATCAAAAGTCTGAAGAACTGGGCAGAATGTTCGATATTTTTCAACCCAGAAAATTTATTTTTCAAACTGCGCTTTTAGACGTTTTTGGTGATAAAAACGAATCCGATATAAAGTCGCTTAGATAAACCCGCAACACCTACATGTTTTGAAAAATGGTTGCTTTTTCGCCGTAAAGTTTCCCACTAGTCATAGTACATTAAGGTTTTCACTGCAAAAGGATTAAAAACTCGTTGGATTATTTATTTACAAAAAAGGAAAGGGAGAAAAAAAAAGCACTTTTGAAATTGCCGGAAGTAATTTAAAAGGACGATTAAACCTAATTTGCCGTAACGATTCACCTCGACTAAATAATCAGAAAGTGGGTGGGGCCGAGTAGCCAACTTTAGAAATTAGTAGATAGCCCGTGTTTTCACAAAAGGGGAACCCCTTATTCATAAATTTCAACCCCCACTCTTCCTCTCATATATAAAACTTTCAGGAAATAAGCATACATAGTAGAATGAGAGTGAAGCGGGAACGCCCCAGGGGGTGATTACATCCTTGAATAATGTCCTTCCTAAAAGCCGAAAACAAATAATTGTTTTAAAATCGCCATTTTTAAAAGCTTTTTTTTCTCTCTCTGAAAGACGTAATTAGAACTAAATGAAGTGCTAAACTATAGCAAGATACAATCTATCTACTCTAAATTACTTCTTGATTTCCTGAAAGCGGGGAATTTCCTGTAAAACAAAGGACTCTTATTCTCACAAAAGGCTCGTTTATTTACGCTTTTCTTTTGTCCCAACATACACAAAAAATACGAACTTTTAACCAATTGAAGTTATAAGGGTGATACATTACTTTTTCATAGTTTATCTCCAAAAGGTTTATCTCTATGTAGATAAAAGAGGTAACAACGTGCCCTAGACATTCAGTGACACTTAAGATTTCACCTCCCCCATTTTTGTACCACTAAATCTTTTTTTATCGCTAAGGTAACGCATAAAATTGTTCAAACAAAATTTTAAAAAAAGTTAAATCACTTTAAAAAGTTGAAAGGTAAAGTTGGGAAATAACAATTTAATACCTGATGGGATAAGTACTTTTTAAAGATAAGGTATTAGGACAGGAGATAAGGAATATAACTGGCAGGCTTAACTAGCATTCAGACTCGTGGAAAATTTACAATTCTAATTAAATCTTTCCACTTTTCCCAGCTCATCAAAATATGAATTCGCTAAAATGGAAAAATGAGGGTCAATGAATTATCTAATTATAAAGAGGGGGAAAAGTATCTGGAGTAAGCCTCATCTTAATTCTGAAAATTATGAAAAATTGATGTTTTCAAATATTAAGGATCAGAAAAGGTTAAAGAGGAAATAAAAGAGTGCGGCTATATTTTTTTGTCTGTTTTAAGGTTATAAAAAGGCAGAGTCCATAATAAAAAAAAATTTTACGGCCTTTTTTTAAGTGCCCTATTATATGAGGATAAACCTTAAAAAATTATACGAGGTACAAACTTCCCATTATTTCACATTGTATTTTCAAGGAAGAGAGAAAAGAAAAGAAGATATAAAAACAAACGACGAGTCTCTAAGGAAGGGGGTGGGAGTAGAGGACCGTCAGCTTCACTCGCATCTTGGTTTTCGTCCCGGGTCACCATGGTAACTCCCCTTTTTGGTAGAAGGTGAGGCCCGCTGCAATTTAGAGTCAGACTCGAGTTTATTGCCAGTGGCCCGGGTCGGGGGGTACAAAACTGTTGTCATCAATCCAAACCTTCCCCCCTCCCCCCTCTCTCGTCCAACATCCCCCTTTTGGTCCTTCCAAAGCGCCACAAGCCTCGCGTACACAATTCTTTCTTTATCTACAGCCTCCGAACGGAAAAATCTCCCCCTCTTCAACTTCACCCCTTTTCTTTATTTCTTGAGCCATCATAATGAGAAAATTTAAAATTAAGTGCAATATAATCTCTTTTTTCTCTTTATTTCTCCTCGAAAAATCTGGTTTAAGAACCTAAGTAATTAAAATTTTCTTTTTTGTTAGCAAAACGGAGTTATTTTTTACCCTGTAATCCAGTGAATCCTTTAAGTGAATCCCATAAACATTAATAAAAATTCAGAGCTCTACAGACTTTTCCAGAACCACCAAAACGCCCACACACTTTCATCTATCATCCACCACCCTACACCACCTACGTCATCCTCGCGCTCCCACCTTCCCAACTTCACCACATACTTCACAAAATCTACCTCACCACTTAACACCTCCCCGGATATTCCCCAACCTCCTAATACCTTCAATCTAATATCCTGGTCTCCTGAGTCTTTATTGTAAAAAGGCCCAAACCAGAGTGAATAAATTGGGCTATTTCGATAAATCCCACATCTGGCAACATTGGTCCTAATCTGTCTAAAAGGTCTATTTAAAAAGGCCCCAAAGTGGTCCATTTAAAAAGGTCCAAAAGTAAGGACCCATCTTGATCACCAAATACCCTACTAACCATAGGGTCATTTTGACCCCATGACCTCTCCTAAAAAAAGCGGGATGAGGGCGAAATATAATCTTTCTTTTAAGTTCAGTTTCCCCATTTTCGATAATTTATAGTTAAAAGAAAAAGGCCTAGTCTGATTGTTATGGAGGTGGAACCCCTAAAACGGGACCTTACTCAAAAATTGGGTTCTCAACAAACCTGTCCATTGGCTGGGCGGAACGTTCCCTCGTTCCTAGCTCCAACCTCCTAAGGAACTACCGCGTTTCTATTTGCCCCAACATCCTAAGAGTTTGTGGTGATTTGTTGAAAATCGGGGTTTTTTCAGTCAAACTCTCCATTTGGTGGGGCGGAACGCTGCCGCATTCTCCCAACCTCCTAAGGGCCTACCCTGTAAGGTCAGATTGACCAACCTTGACTTCTCCCCGAAATCGCGGTATGAGGGTAATACAATATCTTTCGTTTTGGAATTTCAGTTTTTCCTATTTTCAATAATTTTGAGTTAAAAAAATAAATAAATAACCTTTACTCAATGCCTTTTTGTAGGCGAAAAAACAACCATTTTGCCGGACTGTTAGGTTTTGCGGGTTTATCTAACGTTAGAGCGAGAGACCCGCAAAACCGAAAAGTCGTGCGGGTTTAATCTAATGCGAAACCCCGTTTTTCGATGATTATTTCGTTTCCCTTCCTAGTATAACATTGAACAAATTAGGTAGGGTAAAAAGTTAGAAATTTCCCCATGTCTGTTCCACGCCGAATAAGCGGATCATACGTAGAAAACAGACAAAAGGGGTGAGGGGTAGATAATTACTATAGTAACTAATTAGACAGCAAAGCTTTGCGACGTTCAAGCCAAGCATTGAAAAGCCTGTTTGGAATTGAATTTGACGCATACGCTCCAGAAGATCGGGATAAATTAACATTTATCAATAAACGCATATATTAGTGGGTGGGAGGAGTCCAGAGAGAAAGTGAGGGGGGCTATTATTAACCTGCCACTGGCAGAATGTTGTTTTTGAATTAATTCCCTGTAGCGTATTCAATGGCATGAACCGCTCGGCTTCTACAGTAAACATTCTCACCGTCATAGGCCAATTAATGATTAATATCTTAATTAAGGAGGGGAAGGTCTGCATAAATAGAATGGTATTAATATTCATTCTCGCCGGACCAGACACTAACACTAAAGCCATTGAATAAACAAAAGGAAAAGGGGGTGGATCTTGTTAATTTAATCGAAAATCCGACACCTCCTGAGGCTTAAACACCCAATGAAATTTAGACGATTAACGTAATGATGTGTCAGAAAACGGTAAAAGATTAGATGAATCCTGACAATGACATATGAGGCTGTTTACAGACGGTTGCTTCTCCTGTCCTATGCTGGAATTGTTTGTAACCTGATAAACGGGAGAGGGATCGGTAAGTAAGTGAGGAGGGGGCTTCGAGCTAATCTGCCAGCGTACAGTACAAACATAGGGTTCTCCCCCTCTGCAAATCGGCAGAGGGAGATTCGACCAACAAAGAAAGGATAGGCCGGCTATTGTCCACCTCGCCCAAAAACAAATCCCGGTTTATTTAATTCAAAATTCGTTATATAAAATATAGCCAGATTTTGAGCACAAAGATAGCACGACTGCAAATCATTTCAGGCTTAGCGATGAAAATGGCAAAAAAAAAGGATTAAACCTTGATTTATTGTTTAAAAAAATGAAATAAAAGGCTTCAAACGCGTAAATTCAAATAACCTTAATGGATTATTACTTCCATTATTATCAATTAGCTAATAAGGTTCAAGAACAGAAGATTGACAGACTTTTGGATTTAAGTCCAAAATTAATTCATTTAAGGCTTACAAAACGTCAAATTTATTAGATAAATCAAGATGAGGGTGGCACTTTTTTGTTGGGCCTTGTTTAAAAAAGAACGCGACCATCTGAGCCCTTCGTTTATCGAAGAGTATACGGTGGGATAGGACATTTGGCCGCAGGTAGGTCCCCATGCGACCATGCCATAAACGTAGCCTGAACAAAGCAGAGGACTCCCGGAGTCACCATGGCAAACATCCCCATTCGATCCCCTACCGCAGACCTGTTTACGCTCTTCGAGATGATCGACGCATCTCCATTTGGGACTCCTGCAAAGAGCTTTCTCGCATTCTTTATCATCCAGGATGTCAATATCGTATACTTTGACTATCTCAACGTGGTTCTTATTTAATCCCCAGCTCGCCACGTGGCATTTCGTAACATTCACGTTTTTCAAAGCTGGCAATAATTTCACGTTATCGGTTATCAAAAATTCATTCTTTAAAACATATAGACCGTAATCGTGTGACCATCCGAAGCCAAAATCTTGGCATTTTTCGTGGTGGAACATTTCTTTGACGTATCTGATCTGTTTCGATTTGGCATCGCCTGCTTGGACCAGATATTCTTCAGGTTTGAAAGCAAGAAATTGAAAAGTTGGTGAAAATTCGCCAGTGCAATGACACATAGTGAGGACGTGAAGGCTGGTTATCAATGATCCGACGCAGATATGAACGTTTTCCTTAATCGACTGAATGCTTACCGCGAAATAAAACAAGGATTGATCCACCATTGTTGAAAGTTACGAAAATCAGGTGTTGCTAAAGTTTAGCGGGTAATGTTGTAAAAGAATGCTCAGCTCAAGTTTACTAACTTTGGGGAGTACGTGACCGATTTTCAATTAGCAACTTAGAAGAGGACACGTTTTTCGCTTCCACCGTTTCTTCAATGCCATCCGGCCATTTTCCGAGGAAGAAGCAATATCTTTACAATGGGAAGCCGTCGGGAGAGAGGATAGAAAAGAATGGAAGCAGTTTTTCTTCCACCCCTCGCCTTTTCCCTTTCACGGTAATCCACAGAGGGTACCTTCCAAATGGATTTATAGAGTATTGATGACCCATTATTAGACTTACCATTATCTTGTAAGTCCCTATTTTACTTGACACTGTTAAATAAATGATTTTTTTTTTCGTCGGAAAGGCGAAATTGGAATTCGGGAACAGTTTTCATGGCAATCGTTTCTGATGTTAGAAGTGTACGCCAAAGAGAGTGCTCTCCCGGGAAATTGCCCTCTTTTCTTCCCCCCTCCCTTCGCCTTTTCGGCCCCCAAACCTTTTTGAGCGACAACACCACTTCCCGATTTCTCACCCCGCTATCATCACACGACAGATATTATTAAGTTCCCCTTGAATCGAGTTAAACCCTGAGAGAAGTGGAGTGCCTCCTGTAATTGAGGCACTATGGCCTCCATATTCAGTAGTGGTAAAATAAAGGTGAATAAATGAAAAATTTTAAATTAATATGGAAAAAGGTATTACAGAAGTGAAGGCCATCCAAACCGCCCAAATCAGCCAAACCACCCTAACCACTCTTACAGCCCAAAACTAACCAGGCCAACCGACCAAACTGCTAAAACCATCCAAATCACCCAAACCACTATAACAGGCCAACGCACCCAAACCTGCCTCAAACACCCAACACGCCCAAATCAACCAAACCACTATTACAGCCCAAAACACTCAAACCACAACAACAGACCAAACTGCCAAAACTACCCAAATCACTCAAACCTGCCAAACCACACTAACCACTATTACAGCCCAAAACACCCAAACCAGGCCAATCGACCAAACTGCCCAAACCACCCAAATCACCCAAACCACACAAATCAGGCAAACCACGTCAACCCACCAAACTGCCCGAACCACCAGAATCACCCAAACCATCCAAAAACCACATAACAGGCCAATCCGCTCTAATCAGAAAAGCCAACCAAACTGCCCGATACCAAATTTTCTGCCTGAAAACACAAAATCGATATTTCGAAACCCAATTTCTCTTCCTCTTTTATTTCTAATCAAAAAGTCTAACTTGTGTTTTCTTTCATAAACACGGATTATAAGATGAGAGGGATTTTGAAGCCAGGTTATCGACTGGTCAGAAACTTTGTCTTGGTGGTTTCCCTTGCGGTCATTTCCTCTGTCCGTCCGACCGGATATAACTATCCTCAGGCCGACAGTTCTACAAACTTATTAAACCTGGACGTCCTGATATAACTGCCTCAATCGAAAAGGACAATCTCATTTCTCCACCCTTTTCCCCTCTTTTTCTTCCTATGAATAAAAAAACTTTTAACCAAGTAAATTTAATCGAATATCTGGATCTAAACGATTTCTCAACTGGGTCAAACGAACCCCCTCTCATCCTCAAAATCGAGTTCGGACCTCTTTGGTACCTTCAATGGCCCTTTGTAAAACCCGGAGTTATTTCTCAGTTTGAAATGCAAAAAGAGTTAAGAATCTAAAAGTTTGAAATAAAAGAGACGAGGGAGGGTAGAGAGGCTGTCTTATTTATCCAGTCCAATTTCAGGCTCCTCTCTTTACAAATACTCTTTTCTTTGTCTTTTCTCGACAATATTTTGCCTTAATCTCTCCTTTCTTCTCCTCTTTTTTCCGTTTGCTCGAGAATAATGTAATTGAGGAAAGTTTTAACCATGAATGTCAATATTGTCTTCATGATTTCTTAATTAAATTAAAACATTGCGAAATAATTGAAGCAAAAATTAGTAACACGATACTTAGTCCTCGTTAATTTCGCACATTAACTCCCAAGACAAGAGATAAAATTCAATATTCGTGCGATCCCTTTCCATGTCGGAAAACATTTTTTTAAACTTCAGTCAGTCAATAAGCCCTGAGATTCCCACGCGAGTAGAAAGTTTGAATTTAACTTTAAGATTTCGTGTAGTAGAGAGGAAAAGTTTAAAAAGTAGTTTGTCACTGTTCTTTGTCAAAGTTTCGAGGGCAAAAAATGCTAACACAAGAGGTATCTTCCCTTGTGAATCCTGTAGTTTTGTACACGACAGTAAAACCTTTGACGTTGGACTTAAAACGACTGTCCGTGACGTGAATTTCTGTTTTTTTCCCCTCTCTCTTCGCGTAACACGTAAATAAATCCTGAGGAGTTCCATGAACCCGTACTAAATCAGGATGTCTTCTACCCCTTTTAACTTATATCAGATTTTCACAGAAACTTTTTCGTTTTAACTCGAAAAAAAGCCTTCTCGCAAATAAAAGATGACGATTCGTATGTGAGGTTTTCATTATTCTAAAAGGACGAGACTGGTTTCCCTCGTTCAGAGAAATGGAAGAACAATGTCTGAAATTTGTTGTTTAAAAAAGCGAAGATGCCAATCTGGAAAAACATTGTGGTCAGAAATTCACAAAATTCCTTATATTTTTGTTTTCTAGGGCGTGAAATTCAAAAATCGATGGACGTGATGTCCTTAACTGAACCGATACTCCGGAATTCTTACACCCCACCAACTTCACGATAAAGTTACAATTTTATTCGTTTTTTATATATAAATTAATTTTAATTACCAGCAACGAACTGGATACATAAAAATAAATTGAAAGTGATTCAAATTTAATTGTATATTTTAGCTTAAATTGGTTATCGGCCCGAAATTAATCCGGATCGTTTGATTTGCATTATACAATCATTTGTTTATCTACGGTCGTCCTAAATACACCCAGAGATGAGCATATTCGTAATCATAAATACATTCAATTACGAATACTGTAGTAATCGCATTATTTTGAATATGATTATGACTACATTTTAAATATTTTTAAGAAAAATCATCATAAGGGCGGTAGTTGAGTAATCAACTCAAAAAAGACATCGACTTGAAATTTTCAGGATTTTTTTTTTCCATCAAGAGTTGTTCCTTCAACAAACAGGGAGCTGAGATGGCCTTTTTGAGTTACCGTATTAGCCAACATCATTGTTTTAGACAACAGAAATTTAAAAAAAAACTCTTTTACCTCTGGAACTCCGAAAAAGGGAGAGATTTTGAGGAAATAGGGCGGATGAGAGAACACTTCCTTCCACATAACGCCCGGAGAAGTAGCGGCTCCGCTCGTAACTTTTCGAGCTGTCAAAATCGAGGAAATAAACCATCTCTCCTGACGGCTTTTCTGACGGAAAGAATGAATGCTCGCTGACCCAGGATAAAAAGAGATATCACCATAAAAACAATATTGACGTTTTTTAAATTAAGTACCTCTTTTCCTTCTAGAAATCACCTGGATAATTAAACGTAGAAGGAAGAAAATCTAACGATAGATTTCCAAGTCACTGATATTTTCAACGATTCAATGAACAATTAATCTACATAAAGTTTTACAATATTTACAATATAAACAAAGTAAGTGATCCATAAAATTAATTGATTCTTCTCACAAAGTACTTTTTTTTCCTTTAAACTTTTAATGTTTAACTAAAAAATAAGCCAGAGATAAAACTCATTAGAGCACCTTATCCTTTAAAATGAATCTTTTTTATTAGGAAATTTTTTTAAAGAGATGCTAGTTCATTAAAGGGTATGGAGAATTTGCGGGTATATAAAAAAAGCAATTACACAAAGTTGTTCTTTAGTAATCCACTGGCCAAAAGGGCTTTTTTAGGAAGGATGTGCAAAATAAACAAGAGAGAGGGGAAAAAAAGGACTTCTCGTTTTCCCAGGATAGAAATGGAAGTCACGACATCCTCTGGAGAATTAGATTCTTTTGAAAACAGCATAACGTCTTTTATTCCGATCACCTAATTTTGGATCAAAAATATTATTGGTCTTGGAAAACAAGTTGAAGAATACCAAGTTCTTTTCCTTGATAGTGATGACAGTTTTAATTTATTTTATAATTGCTGTTTTTTTCAAAAGAGGATTTTTTCTGTTAAAATACACAACATAGATAAGGCGAAAGATGTTCTAATTAAGGCTAAATTAAACGACAAAAAAAAGTGATAAGGAGTTAATTATAGAGCTTATGCTTTTCCTGAAAGTTAATTTAAAACGTAAAAAAGAGTTCGTCAAATTGGTGGAAATAGTTGTGTTTTGGAACAAAAAGGGGTAGAAATAAGAGAGAAAAGGGGTTCGCCTAAAATATTAACGGTCGGTTTAACACTGCGGACGCACCGGCCGCAACTGTTTAAACACTTGCCCGAAAGGGGGCTTTCTCTCAACTATAAACTTCGGACGGACTTAGGTACCGGCTGAGGGCCACGACAAAGAAATTCCACGAGTTTATAGAGTTACTTGATCCCTCAGTGACTATTAAAGTAGGCTTATGAAAATTAATTTCGTGCCCGAAAAGTCGAAAGCTCTTTTTCTTTCGAGAACATGAAATCGCAGTTTTAAGGGCTCGAGGAAGTGTAGAAAGCCGTGAAATCCTTAGTACGGTCGGACAGGTAAAGGCGTAAAAAACGAATGCTACCTTGGGACTCGAAGGATCGATTTTCAGAACCTAGAAAGGGCCGAGCGCTACTAAAAGGATCCTAGAACTTATTGCACTCGCAATTACCATTTATTTTTATCGCCTTTCGCCTCGACATAAAATTTAAACAATAAAAGTCTTCTCTCTTTTAGCATAAAACCGTCCAAATAATTAGCGTACTGGAATAAAAGCACTAAGGGTTTTCATTAAGTCGCCATCTTGAATTGAAGGTGCTAATTTACGATCTTTTTCCACCCCACATTAACTACTTAACGAAGAAGTAAAATTTAAAAAAAAAAAGCCTCGAGGCAGCCTCGAGAAGCAGCGGATTTCCTCCGGAAAGGCCTTCCCTAATCCTATCTTTGATGTCCTAGTCCCCCCCCCGCCGCGCCTAGTTTGTCCTAGTTTGCCTTGATGTCCAAGTTTCCCGCCCCAGTCCCTCAGGAGAGTTGGGATTCTCGGTTCTGGGGAACCGCTTAGGCAATTTCTACTGTCTTCTACTATGGTCCTCGGGTCATAATATGTTTCCGTCACCATTTCCAAACATCTCAAACTTTACGGTATCGAAGAAATCACGGAATTCCATTTAGGCCCCTTAGCATGGGCCCCAGAACATCTTCCGTGATTTGAACCGTTCTTAATATGGTCTGCGGATCATCAGACATTCCCATCACGATTTTCAACCATCTCAAACCTTCAGGTTCCGAGAAAATCACGAAAATGCCCTTTATGCCCTAAGCGAAGTACCAGAACCGCTTTCTCGATTCAAGCCATTTTCAATAGGCTTCTACCTGGTGAAACAAAAGCTCTAAATACCAAGTCTCGTTTAATTCAAACAATCCTAGCTCGAGTTATCGCGTCGGTACATATATAAATATATAAATAAATAATATATATATATATATATATATATATATATATAATATATATATATATATATATATATATATATATATATATATATATATATATATATATATATATATATCCTCAGGTTTGGAATGACCTATATTTTCGTGATCAGGAGATCGTCCTGATTACGAATATATAAGCCTCCGAAAGCAGAAAGCCGCCGTGAGGCCGGCCCCAATAGCCTGCTTTCCTCCGGAAATCCGCTAAAAATGTTTTTAGCTAAAGAATCAGTGTTGCCAGTCTACTTAAGAAATAGAAAGAAAAGACAAAATATTGGATAAGATGGAAGACAAAGATGAGGTTCAAGGTCCTCAATTTTCCCATTATAAATAATGACATGGCCGCCGTTCTTTCGTCCTTCAAAAGCCAGGCTCTTCAAGCTCATCCTCCCCATTAGGAACTGTTGACAAGAAACCACGTTTTTTCCAAATAATAGTTGATTTGAAATTGTTGAAAATTTTATCTTTGATTTTCGAGATGTTTATTTGTGATTGTGATGCAAAAAGGCAGGAAATTGTCTCCTTCGGAAAGATCAATTAAATAACTTAAGCTCCCGCCCGATCAATATTCAATAGGTAAAAGGGAGGTGGGGTTTAGGCGTTAGTAATTAAATAATCAAGGGAGGGGGGGAGGTAATAGGAAAGCATAATGTCTCATAGTTTATCGGTATTGGCACGGCTGCCTTTTCAGACGTCCTCGTGAATTAGTCCGGTCACGTTCTAGTGTCATCAGCAACCCGGGGGCCACGTGGCGGTGAGGAAGAGAGGGGAAGGCAGAAAAACCTGGGTCATATTAATCACACCCCCTCCCACCCCAACTCTGACAGTATTCATGTTGATAAATCAACCTTCCTCTCCACAATGTCCCCGAGGTCCCTTCAACTATCTTCAAACAGTTACTGGGTTACAATGGAGGGGAAAAAGGTGAAAAAACAAAATGAGATTTCTTTTATTTTTTCCAAATCTTTTCTTCTCACAAAATTTTTTTTTAAATTTTTAAAAAATTTAGATTTTAAGTTCCTTAAAAGGAATTTATAATGAAGTCCTTATATAACTGGGCTTTTATGACAAAGGTACTTGTATAAATGTTTTGGTTGGAGTTTAGTGGTGCATGCCGGAGGTGCCAGGTGAACAAACTTTAGAGACTAAAGGGTAACAAGCAGCAATCAACAGCTTGTTTACAAGAGAGCAACTAGACAAGGATGGCAAATTAACATTTTGAAAAAAAAGAAGAGACTATTCCTGAAGTATCCTTACTTGATATCTGACAATTTTATAAGACAAAAGGGGTTATATATCGATCGGGTTTATGCGGGAAATGTGGTCTAGATTTTCCGAACCGTTAAATCTAAACCTCTTCTCCTTTACCGTTGGTTTTCCAACAACTTATTTACGACCTAGGAGCGTTGTTTATAGGAAAAGGTGGGTCTTTGTGCGTAATTTATGTCGACAGATGTTTTTTTCGGGGCGAACAAAAAAATTTTTATTTTTGAGCATAGTTAACACCCAAAAAAAGCAAAAACTGAGATTATTTACTGCTTAATACATTATTTTGAGGTGCTTCGTGCTGTAGTAGATAAGGTGGAAGGCTCCCTACTGGTTAAATTCTTAATATTCTACACAGGGGTCCTAGGATCGACTCCCACGTTGGGGAGCAACCATTCTGGAAAATTGGGCTTTTCAAAAGCAGCCAGAATTGGAAGGAAATCTGGCAACTCTGGTCCAATCTTTATTGTTAAAAGAGCCCAAATTAGGGTTGCCAGATTGGGCGATAAATCGCACATTGGGCTGTTTCAAAAGTAGCAGGACCTTCAGGATATAGCGATGTAGCCCAGTGGTTAGGGTAACAAGTTAGGGGTACGAAATAGGGTATCAAGGATCAGATTTGCCACAGTACAATACTTCTAGGCATAAAAAATTGCATTCAAAAGTTTAAAGTTTCATATTTCCCACCTATCTTGGCTCTGGCCCTTGATATATCCCTAAGTACACCCACTAACTCACAATGGCACCTATCCGCCCTATAGAATTAAAAATTTTATATAATTTATTGTCAGGCACAGAAAAACAAGTGTTTTCTGGAATCCAGCCAACTAAAAACTACCCGATCTGTATATTTTACACCCTCAAGAGCGAAAAAAAAAAAGTATGATTGAAATATTTTCGCGAATTTATGTATAGAGATAAGGAGAGGGAAAAAAAAGTACTTTATTCATTTTGAAGAACCTTTCGTCTATAGTATAAAAAAAGGAATATATGATTCATATCAGCCTTTTTTTCCAATATAAAGACACCTGACTCCTTTTATATATTCAATTTTAATAAAAGAAGTATATATTTCGTTCTCTTTTGATAAGGAATGATTCCCTTTAGCCTCTTTAAGATTACCATATCCGTTGATATAGAGTCTGAAGGCGTAAATTGAGGATTTTCATTTGTCTAATTACCTTTTCTTCCCTACCGGGACCGCTCTACAAATTAAAGCAGCGTGTAAATAATTTTCCAACCCCCGTGTGTTTTCCGCTAGGGCGTGGGGGGTTTCTCGGGAAAAATAAATGAATTTTAAATTCTCCTGCCTCCCTCAAAAGTCTAATGGTCTACAAATTGGATTAGAAGATGTTTTACGCCCTTTTTTCTCTCTATTTTAAGCATTTTTATGTTGATGCGTTTATAACTCATTAGGGCTTAGTCTTGTTTGGCGTTTTATCATAGTTAAAAAAACTTTTTAATAACCAAAACTTTTTTTAAGTCAAGGGCTATTTTATGCTCTCTAATTAAAAAATGGCGTACATCATATTTTGACAGCCTCGACCATTAACAATACTGAACGATCATAACAATTTTGAAAATATTACAGAGGTAAGAGATGTGAAAAGTCCGTTTTAGAAGGATTGGTATGGATTTAAGGGTGAGAGAGGTAATGAGTGTAGTTTGTATGCAGGATTCGGAGCAAAGGGGACGTGAGATGGGTTGGGGGGAAGGGTGGGGCAAGCCTGTAAATACAGAAAGGTCTTAACTGGAATGAAAAGTAAGCCCCTCTAGAAGTGAGGGGCCCGGGGCGAGGGGCATCGGCAATCGTTTAGCATAACATCGAATATGACGAGAGGTAAGATGTATTCTATATATTCAAGTTGATGCTTCCTCGGCTAAATCGAGCAGAACAAATATTACAACGCCCCTCTTCCTTTGCCTCGGGCCACTCAAGCAAACGGTAAGGGGAGGAAATCTGCCTTGATCGGAACAAATCTATAAAACTTGAATTTTTCGAATGAAATCGTTAAAAATTGAGTTCGTGAAAATCGTCAGAAATTGGCCTAAAATTCACAACAGAAGTATTGATCTCGGTCGTATAAGGCGATGATGGGAATAAAATGAAACGTCACGCAACACGCCTAATGAACCTCCTTCCTTTTTTTCCGGCTGCCTTCTTACATTTCTTGTATCTCCTTAAGACCCGACCTTATTTTCTATTCTTATCATTTTTACATCGTTAGCATTCCAATCTTTTTCCAAAAGAAAAAATTGAATATTTCAATAATAAAGAAAATGAGAAAGATACAATAAAATTTGACCCAGATAAAATTCCAATAATATATTCAATTCTCCTATAACAGGAAATTTGCACCTCGATGCTAGAGGATTTGCATAAATAGCTTGTTAACATGCTTTCCCTCAACTGACATAGTAATGTGAAAATTATAAAATTAACAACGATTTCATCGTGAAATATTATTTTTAAATCTAGAGGGACGAAACTCCATCAATTTTCTTTCCCTAAACGTAAAAATGTTCACAAAAACAGCCAATTTCCGTCTGAAAACAATTTAATTTAGAGACCAAAAAATTCTTTTTTCCGTATAAAAACATTGTTAAAAATATGGAAACAATGACGAAAAAACTGAAAATTTTAGTCCAAAAGAACTGAAATCTAGGAAAAGGGAGTCTTGTTATGAAACAACACCTAAACTGAAAGTTTCCATATAAAAAAACACTAAAATGAATGGGAAAAAGGGTCTTGCCCTATGACCGGCTGTCCTTAGGGGATTTCCCGGCATCCCAGTGGCCCTATTTCAAAAAGAAAGGTTTACTCATAGCAAAAGGACACCTTTTAATTTACTTACTCGAAAAAACACATGAAGATCAATATTTTAAGGGAGCGTTGAATGAGTATATGATAAGAAAAAAGTTCTGCCAAGTATTTCATATTCTTCGTTATTATAATACCTACACAATGAGAAGGCTTTAGGCTTAAGAGTCAACTTTTGAATGTAAGAGTTGAAGCCTCTATTGACACTTGAGGATTACTTTATTCCAGAAGATAATATTAGTTGGAAGTTCGTGTAAATGGAGAAGTTTTTAAGAGATAATAAGAAAAGAAAACAAAGAAAATGACTTTAAAATTTTTCAATTATATGAAAAATGTTTTTTAACCTTTCTATACGCTTGTTCCGATGAAGAAAAAAATAGAAGCGAATAAGGATAGAAATTTTTTTTTAGCGCAAAGGGCCCGTTGGAGCGTAACATCCATCCCACGCTACCGCACGCACGGTTGTTAAATGGAAAATTAATCACTCTCGACGGAAAAGTAATTTTTTATTCGCGAAATTATCTATTCGCTCGGAGCGCTCGTCCGGGCGGACGGCTGGGACTTTGTGAGCGCGAGACGAGAGATTGATGATCTGTTTTATCAAGGCTACGCCGATATTTTGTCACTTTTTCCTCTCGGACGCTGTTGACACGCCTCGAAAAGCATTTGTTTCAATTTTTCTACATTTTTAATTAACTAATTTAAATTTTCAATCAAAGCGAAACCTTTTAAGTCCATCCCTGCAACTAATAGGCTAAAAGGTTTTGCGGTTTTGAGTTGTTTGGTTTTATCATACGTGATAGTATGATGACGCTGGTTTTGACTGAAAAACGTGTGTTTCCCACAGAAAAGGGCTTTAGCGTTTTAAGTTTTGTAAATAAATCGAAAACTAGGCTACCTAGCAACAATAACTATTCAAATTTTCTTCATAAGACAATATGGAGGAGCCTCATTTTGTGGTTTTTAAAGGAAATCTGATTCGGTGCACTTTGGAGCCTTTTTCGTCATAAACCTCAAAATCGAAGCAATTTTTCATTTAAAAAACCTCAATATTAACATTTGAAGGCTATTTTTCGTCAAAAACCTTAGAATCAACATTTTACGAGCCAAATTTTCGTCAAAAACCTCAAAAGCAACATTTATAAAGCCAACATTACTAAAGCCCAATATTCTTCAGAAAAACCGAGACATTTTTCGTCGTAAACAGTCAACCCTAATTATAAAGCCATTTCGTCAAAAAACCTAAAAATCAAGGTTTTATGAGTCCATTTTTCGTCATAAACCTTAAAATGAACGTTTTAAGACAGTTTTTCGTCATGAACCTCACAAGTCATAATCAAAGCCAATTTTAGTCAAATAAAAAACCCTCAAAATCAAGGTTTTAAGAGCCAAATTTTCGTCAAAATCGCAAAATTAAGGTCTGAAGAGTCATTTTTTATGTATAAACCACATTTTTAGTCAAAAAAAAAAAATAAATAAATAAATAAATAAAAATAAATAAAAAAAAAAAAAAATAAACGCAACATTAAAATTTAAGGCTATTTTTCGTCAAAAAACTCAAAATCGACGTTTTAAGTGCCTAGTCTCAACCGACTGGATTGTTTTCGAAAGAAATAATAAAATGGTAAGATTGATTAGATTCGATCTTTTAAAAAAATAAAAAGCAATATTATTGCTAAAGACTTTTATTTTTCTTGAAGATTTAGGTCATAAGCGAATCGTTTGATATACCAGTGTGTGTAACGGGTGGCTATCTGAGATCTCATTTCCGCGCCGGCACTTTCGTTCCTTCCCGGCCTCCCCGGTCCGTTTTCATCCCCCTCCCACCCATCATCCTATGAATCATCCATACTCGACTCCCTTCGTTTTCGTTTTTACGAACTTCACTGGCTTCGCCCCCCTTCAGAAAAACGCTTCCGACCGTGCGAATTCACGATTGTCGCGATAACAACCGTTTTTTATGCATAATTGCTGATTCCGATAACGAATTTCAAAGTTGGCCAAAATTGCTTCGAATTTTATTCAAAGCTGTCAAACGTTGGAAGCCACCGTTGAATTCGTAATACTCATACGCTGTGCGTTCAGCCACTCCATAGAATGTTAAACAAGCGACCCCTTCAGCTAAAGCTCGTTTTCACATGTTTTCGTCTATAGAGAGACGTTTTGAAATCAAATTTCTCCCTCTCCTGAATGATTGAAGACGCCAACCCAAAACGAAGACTGACAATGAAGTCGAGAGTAATAAAAAATTGATTTTTTATTTCATTTCCTAATCGATTTTTTTTCCTTTTCCGCCTCAGGGTAAAACCACCCCAACGTTGTTTACTGCAAGGGAGTTCCCCCTTTTTAATCGATATTTTATAACATCAACAGTTTTTAAACTAAAATTTGGATCCTCTGTATCGAAAAGGGTTTTTCAAATTTGCTTTTCCGAATCAAATAAACAAACTTTATATCAATCAAGACGGCTCAAAAGCGTATGTATTTACTTTACGCCCACCTTTGAATCGTTCAAATAAAAGGTTTTCCTTTAGAAAGCAGTAAAAAAAAGAATTGAAGTCTCAAGTATACAAAGCCCAACACATTCCTAGAAGCTTTCACAGGATCCATTTCGAATCGGACATTATTGGCTATTTTGTACACACAAAAAAAATCAATCCAAGTATCAACTTTCGAGAGCGAACTTTTTCCATTCTTTTTTTTCCGCCTAAGCCCGAAACCCGTGACAACGTCAGGTTAAACCAGTTGAAGACTCAAGGTGTCAAATACAGGGTTCGCGCTTATTCCTTTTTTTCCCCGGTTTGAAGTGGTTAAACTTTAATTCCTCTCTTCCTTTGGCCTCTCTTTTCTTGACAAGGACATCCAATATTTATGAAATATAGGATTGGAAAGAGGGAAAATACAACTTGGACGAATATTTTATCGACACCGAAATTATTCAAATGAATGTTTTAGACACGGATGAATGATGGTAGAAACCGATGATTAATTAAAACCCTATCATTACCAAATAATGTCAATAATTGCTTTTTGGGTCGTTGGCCTGAGAGAAGAACTACAGTCCACTTTAGGAGGGTTTTTGATGTTTCCAAAAAATGATGAAGAAAGATGAATTCTGACGAAAAAATACGGTGATTCCCCATCAAAAAATTTTAGACCAAGCCTTTTTAATTATTTTTTAAATGTCTAGCGAGCAAGGAAAAATTAATCATTGTTTCAACCCTCCGCCCTTTTTTTCCGCGTGAAACATAAACCAAAAGTGATAAATCATTATTTTTCTTCGTTCAGAACAAACTTTGTTTTCAATCAATTTCCATTAGACACCTTCAACCCTTTTTTTTTGTCCCATTTATAGTTGTAGCTCTTGATCAAAAGAGTAAAACAAAGAAAGGATAAAAAGATAAGAGCACCGATTTGTTCCAACTTGCAGCCTCTGTAAAAAAGAAGAATAAAAAGAAAAAAATCGATTTTTATTATTTATCTAATAATAAAACATTGATTTTCGGAAAGGATGTGTGACATTTATCACTTTTCTTTAAATATTTCAGTGCCTTATCAATTTTTTATGAAGACTTATCCTAATGCACATGATCAATCCCAATACAAATGATCTGTTTGCAGTTATAATTTCTTGGAAAACCATGGATGTATCATGAGGGGAAATAAATTAAATTACCATGACATAATTTTCCAGCGTATTAACACGTTGCCCTGGGTAACGAATCCCCTTTGATTATATCCTGGGTCAAATCCCTTCTAAATTGGATTTTTATAAGATACTTTTCTTGGTCAAAACAAAACATAAATATAAACAAAGTTGTATATAAATAAGGTTTTGATTTAAATTATTTATTAAATTTAAATAAAAGTTGAATAAATAGTTTATTTGATATGACGTACCTGGTGTGTGGTGAAACTTAAAAGATCGTCTGAAAAACCAGCTGTTGTGGTATGGAAAAAAATTTAAGGGTCTCCGCGATGAGTAATAATGAGTCAAGGTTTCTACCCTCACTTGCACAACCCGATCCACGACTGATATTGAAGGGTTTTCTCCATGGAGGGGGACTAAGTACGAAAGTCGAACGCTAGGCTTCACCACAGTCTTCGCGTTTTCCGAACTCTGCCACCAACGTTCGCCCACCCCCACACAACCCACAAACCGCCCCTTAAGAAAAGTTATTAGCAAAAACTAATTTACTACCTTTGAAGGGCTCTCATGGGATAGATTTTCTCTATCTCGGTTATACTCGTACTTTGGAAATCACGTTTCGTATCCTATTAATTAAGCCCCTTTATGACTGGGTTCGTTTAAATTTGAAAACGCACTGAGTTCTTTTATCCCAATGTTTTTCAAAACAAAAATGCTTTGAATATTTTTTTTATAAAAATAAAGCGACATAATAATCGTGTTCCTTAATTAGTCACGTGAACCGGATCGTCCTAGAGTAAAATTATTTCCTCTCTTCCTTTTGAAGTGACTAAAGGCTTCGGAGTAGGAGACTCATATTAGATGAAATTTGAGGGACGACCTCGCTCAAGGCCAAGATGGGAATGAAGCGAAATTACGAGCTCGAAATCATCTTCAGGGGAATGATTATAGCGTTTTAATAAGCACAACTCATAAGAGACTGAATATGTATTCTGAGAGCGATTTTTTCCTAATGCATTCTTGATAGTTTCTAGGAAAATAACCTAATAGGCACCTACCAAAGTACTAACAACGATAGATGAGGTTATGATTGATTAGGTTTGGAAATGGACCAAGGAGGGTTCGTAGCATCGAATTCTTTAAGTTTTTTTCCGGTATACTAAAGGCCCTCAAAAAAAGATTTGAACCCTTGGATTTACGTTTTAAAGGGCAAAAATGACTTTTCTTGTGGACTGATTTTTTTGTGTGATGTAATTTAAAAAGAAAAAAAAAAGGGGGGGGGGGTTACAAAATAATTTTTTTTATACAATAGATATATAGGACCTAATTAAATACGATAGCTGTGCAATGACATTATTTCTAAACATCCGTCGGTTTATTTAGAAAGATGAAAAAAAGACAATAGGTTTAATTTATAAATTACACCAATTAAAAGTAATGGAATGACAATGGGAGTGTTTCAACATTTATTTCCTGGAAGATTGATTCGATTTAGAGGATTTTCCCCATGGTCATACTCATGGTTTATTTAAAGGTTACTGAAGATGCAATTAACTGAGTTATATATGTTTTATTTTCAAAATTAAAAGCTTCGGGATCATTTTTCGTCTGTTGATTGTGTCGATAAATTTTTAATCTATTTGAAGGAGTCGTTTAAAAATTTTATTATTTAGAGTTTAGAGGGAGTTTTTAATCTAATTTTCCAAAGTGGTGGAAATAAAACGGGGAAGAGAACTCGAAATTGATTTTCAAGCGACTCAATCAAATCTTTACTTCCGATTGGATTGATTCCCTCTGGTTCAAACGGGTCTATAAAACATGCAGAAAACTATTTCCGTACCGTAATAAGGATTTCAGGCAGCTCTGCTTCCATTTCAATAAAACGAGCAAAAAATAAAGGTTCTTCAAATTTTTGTTTTTTCAAATTTAATGGTTAAATGAAGTCCCCAAGAAGCATTAATATGTAGTCCCTTTTCTCCCGGAAATTGTTTAAATCATGTACGTCGATATTTACTCAAGAACTCAGAATTAGGCAACTGACTTGTGAGTAACCTATAAACCATCATTTCTCCCGCCCCAACATTTGGACCCCGATTTTCATCTATTTTTTTGGGCACAATGGGCCCTTTGGCCTTCTAACATCGATTTCATTCCTTTGCTTGGTTTTTATCCTTTTAGGCACTAGGGGCCCATTTGACTAGATACTACTCCTTTATGACAATGAAGGCCCTTTTTAGCTTGGTTTTTGATCCTATTTGGGCACTAGGGGCGATTTTGACTAGATTTTGTTCTTTTACGACAAAGTGGTACCTTTTTAACTGTATGTTTGATCCTTTTTAGACCCTAGGTTCCCTGGATTTTGCTTCTTTAGGGAAAAAAGGGGCTCTTTTTAGCTTGATTTTTGATACTTTTTAGACATGTTGGTCTCTTTGAGCACAAAATAGTTTTATAATAAAATTCCATCTTTACCTACATGTGCCGTCCATGTTTATTTTCCACCAGTGTTCGTTACCTTCTCAATATTTTCATTAATTTTCTTTTGTTATTTTGTGTAAAATAATGTTTTTAGGAAACAATGAAATGGAAAGGTGAAATTGGTTTGTTCCAGTTTCACCAGTGCATCATAAAGCATTCTTGAGCCGTTGAATTGAAAAAGGCCAAACAATGTGTAGAACGGTGTATTCAATAAAAGACGACAAAAGCATCCGGAAATGAAGGAAAAATATTTTTTATTTTCGTTTAATATTTTTTTTTTACTCTCTCTCTCCTAATAAATCCAGAAGTTGGAACGGTAAATTTAATTTAGATTGGGAACGAGTCCGGGAATAACTTGTATGACGAGATGATCGGGAGGATGCCCTATAATCAACGACGAACTTGAGAAGTCGTAGAACGTTTCTCCCACCTTCTTCGGGACGTCTTGGGAAAAACTTTGATGGATGAAAGACCGCCCCAGTCATGTTTTCAACGCTATTGGTATCGCTGGCGTTTGCCGGTTCAGGTACTTTATTTTTTGTTTTCTTCTTCTTCAAACTACAATAAGCCCTAATAATTTAAAGATTTAAGTCAGCTTGATTGAAAATTACTTTTAAATAAGGCAATATCTTGAATTTCCGCAAATTCATCTTTTCCTATCTTATCACAAGAATTTGCATTATGTATTACATCAAACTATTTACACCATCTCGCCCTAATGCCTTCCTGAGTAATCAAACCGCAAAATAGTAAATTTTGCTTCCTCACCGAAAGTAGTGAAGCTATGTGGTCTTGCAAGAGGTCCAAACATTTTTGGTCCTCCAAAATTAAAATTTCCACTTCTTTTTGGCATTTTAGATGATTCTGAACAAATTTTTTACCGACTTGAAATTTTGCGGGGGTTTTCTTTACAAGAGGATGCCAAATTTAGAGTCGATCGGTCGACACTGAGCTGAAAAAACGTGTCCCCTCATAGGTACTCAATTTTTTTCCACAAATTTCCCTAATTTTATCCCTAAAATCAGGACGAATTCAAGACGATTGGTCCAAGCTGAGAAATCGTTATATCCTTTTAGAGTATGAGAGGAGACTCTATAGACTGATGGAAAACTGATTGGCTTGAAAGAAGAAACCCTGAAAATTTCAAGTCTATTGGTGCATAGAGAAGTAGGTTTTGAATTTTTCGGGTAGAGTTTGTTAAGTATTACTCAATTATCTTTTCTATAGCGTTAAACGTTTAAATTACAAGGTTTTACTAGAGCGAACAAAGACCTTACTACGATTTTCTTCGGGTTTCTGTGCCCAAAACGACACTGAAGCGATTAAAACGTTTTCTTAATGCATTGAAAAATTAAACTTGCGCCTTGGAGCGATTTTCCGTGGACACATTGAAAATTGCCCCGACCTTCATACCTCTTTTAAGTCTGACGTAAATAATTACTCATTTAAAACCTTTCAAGATTTAAGATAAACGTACGTACATAAAGGAAAGAAAAATCTTTTGCATTTAGTGCCATCTTGTAGGGAAAAAACTCAAAACAAGCCGATTTTACGACAAACTTTTTTTTTTCCAGGTTATGGAGTTGTTATTGATACAAAATTGGAATTGCCGAACCCGTCATTTTTAACATCGGAAGGTGAAAGGATAACGATGGATTCAAGTTTGAGCCCAAAAATAATCAAAGCTTTTTACGAAGTCAATTTTGTTCCAGTTTCTCGGCCCGAGTACGAGACGAACAATATAGCGACTGTAAGCCATAAACGATGCCCGTACTCGAAAGACCTCTGCAAATATCTTTATTTCGTTCCCTCGAAAATTTCAACCGTTCAAAAAATCGAGGAGATGATCGAAGAAAACAAAGAAAGCGAGGTTCCCGTCATTCAGGGACTCGTGAGCAAAGCGGACGAAGAGAGCGTCATGAGGAAAGTGAACGAGACGTTATACAGTCAGGTCAACAAAGTCGTCAATTTGACCACCATAGACCGAATAGACAGAAACGATACTGACGTGCCTGTCTACACTGGGACAATAGACACGCAGCAAGTTCTTAAGAAGCCTGAAGACAACTACGCCCAACACAGACCACCATCCAGGCCATATTATCATTACCCTCCACCCACCTTTCCCAACTATCAGTGGACCTCTAACTCAGGATCATACAACAACCCCTGCCTTCAAGGACCCTGCCACTGGAGAACACCTTTTTCATCTTCAATAACAAAATAGTTATTCACTTTAATATCGAAAATTAATATAGTTTTATTTATTACCTGTTGATAAAATGTACAGGAAATTTTTTTTTGTCCAATAAAATGCAGAATTGTAAGGAAAAAAATAATATGTATTTTTAAAGGTAAAAAAGTTATATTTCACAATCAAAACAAAGTTTATAACTAAAATTCTGTAACGAAAAAGGTACGTAAATAATACAATTTAAGCGGATTTTTGTTTTAAAATTAAAGGCACGCTTGCCAACCATTAAAAAGAGCACTAAGGTTGGCTGGATCAGTCGCCTTATTTATGAGGTAATTCACTTGTCCTTCGACTCCGGTCGTACTGCCTTCTTCTCGCCCTTCAAACTTCTGCTTGAGCCTCTGGAGCGCCCACAACGCCAAACTGTTCAACTCCTCGGAAGACTTTTCTTCTAAAAATTAAAATTCTGACAAAGATTACAGGGAGACAAACCTGAGTCGACAGTGCTGTTCATTTTAATTTCGTCCGACTGTAAATTTTGGGCTTTTGTAGGATCTATTGTCCAAGTGTAAAGAGGATCATAAAGAAGAACTTCAAGCGTTGTTAAAATCGGCTCTTGGCATTTTCTGAGCACTTGGACAGTCTCTTCACAGCAGCGGCGAAAAACTCCTTCAACCCCAGTCACTCCCATTCCATCGACAATATCCCTAGTAAGCCTAAAAGGCACAGTTTCCGGTGTCGGCAATATTTGTGCTTGTTCAAACGCAATACCTGATCAAATAATTAAAACAATAAAAAAAAATGAATTACTCCTCACCAAAATCTATATGAATGACTTCAGCAGTTTTGAGGTCAAGCAGAATATTCATTGCATGCCTGTCACCTATTCCAAGAATATATCCAATCATGGAATTCGTTGCAATGCTATAAATCAAACAGTACGGTTAAGAAGGCATAAAAAAATTTCAAATACCTTCTAGTGTAAGCAAGGCGGCTTTCAAACCATAAAGACGGAGTGGGGAACTTTTCTGTAAAAAAATGTCTAAAGACAGGCTTCATCCTATGACAAAGTGCTTGGTAAACTTTCAACTTAATTTCTGCACTCCTTCAAACAAACAAAAATTAAAACAAAAACTATCAATTGAAGTGAAATTTACTTGTCCTTGACTTCATTCAATTTTCTTCGGCAGTCCATAGGGCTCATATCTTGAGGACGGTATTTTTTGTGGGCACCTTGCATAGAGGAATGTCCAGCAAGGTATTCTCCAAGGGGCATTGTGTTGTTCACCCACTCGATGATGCCACTTCTTTGTGACAGCGGGACAACCTGATTCAAATTTAGAATAGATACTGCAAACATGACATTACCTTATAGGTCCTAATAAGAAGCTTCCTGCATGCAGTCTGATCTTCACTTCGAAGCAAAATATTCATAACCTTAAAAACCTGCTGCATCACAGCATCCTGCCTCAAATCATCCTTTCCTTTAACGAGCTGCTCTCTTGATACACCATCCGAACAAATGCATTTTACTTTCTTAGGCTGATTTATGCCACCAATCAAAGAATAGACTTCCTCAAATCCTTTTATGTCTAAAAATCATTTACAAAAAGAACAAACGAAACACTGATAGCCTACAAACGATATCCGAGTAGTTCCCGGATGGATTGATTGGAATGTTGATGGTAGCACAAGGTAAATTTTTTAAATCTTTTAACTTCCGAATGGGTTCATTGATAGGAACTTTGTAGTCTCCGGGATTCATGTTTTGCGACATTTTGCAGTTTGCGAGACTGATGTAGCTCAAAAAGAGGTTGTCCATTTTCACTATAATATCCTTAACTTTTTCCTCTTTCAACAATAACTTGTACAATTTTCTAAAAAAAAATTTTTAATTTTTTATGAAGTATTGCCAACTTACATGGCACCACGGATTCGCGGTTTTAAACTTTCAAGTGGCCGTTTCTTTGGCGCAGTTTCACGGTATAGCTCATCTTTATGAGAATTCACCAATGCCAAGATTGTAGGGAGCGCATGATATGGATGTTCTTTACAGCAAGTCACTAACAAACAAAAAATTTAAATATTAGAACTGAAAAATAACTTACAAATAATATCGTTGAGCATCATAGAAAAAGGAAGGTTATCGTCCGTAATTCTGGCTGCTAGTTGCGGCAGGACAATTATGAACTTATGTGAAGATACTTTCTTTATAAGGTTTTGTACTTCATTCATATCTTTGATCTGAGATGACGAGTTCAACCATAAAGAAACAAACCGAAACATTTTCAAGTCATTCGACTCCCCTTCTCCGTAGATCAAGCATTTCAAATAATGTCTGAAAATTGAGTCAAAATTTCAAAACCAACACTATCACTTACATGATGGAAAATTGCAAATAAAAGCTCATTTTATCTTTTATGTTTTGCAATTCTTTGTCAGCAAGTTTTACTTGGACCGCATATGACTTTTCCGCTTTTAAATAATCGCAGTCCTTTTTTATCAAACCAGATTTTTCTCCTTTGAATTCATTCAACTTTTTCTTACTCAAATCTGTATTTTGTCGCTAAAATTTGAATTAAGACAAATAATTAAGTTTTTTAAAAATTACCAGTTCATTAAATTCTGTTGAATTAATGTATTGTTTTAATCTCAAGTATTCTGCATATGAATATTTTCCAAGACATTCTGCAGCGGAATGTAATTCTTTGGGAGTATTGTCTTTCGCATCTAATTTTTCTTTGGCCTAGAAAAAGTAGAAATAAAAATAATTACAAGCTAATTTATTACTGTCATAAAATATTTGTCCATGATCATCTGAATAGGTTCCGACTTGGAATCAGCCATCCATGATCCATAAGTAAGCAAACTCTCGATTAGTATCGACGGCTCAGTTTTGTTTTTTTCATCCATTAGATTTTTCATAAGATACCTTTAAAAAAATTATTAAAAATAATCAAATTAGTTTGACTACTTTGCTCGAGATGTGTCCCCAGTCTTCCACGAAAGTTGGGCAATTTTCATGTTTATTTTATCGACGACATTTTTATCTGGTTTTATATTCAAAACGTTATTTAGACACCTTTGGGCAATCAAATATGATTCAGATTGTGTCGCTTTTTCTGCCATATTAAGCCAAACTTCAGGCAGATTATCGCGTTTGACTAGAAGGCCTCTTTGAAAGTAAATCGGCTCGAAATCGATCCATCGGCCAGACTCGTTTCTCCACCTCAATGTTTCATTTCCTTCGCATCCCAAATCTTCGATCTCTCGAAGGATGCGAAGTCGAGAAAGCGGTTCATAGATGCTATTCGCAACTTCGAGACTGGCATGTTCCAAATTTGAGATCACTAAATCCCTAGAGTGATTTACAAACTGTAAAGCTGTAGTGACATCTTTGTTTTTTATGGCTTTCAATGCTCCATAGATTGATCCGCTGTATGTTTCTAAAATAGAGGATGAGCAAGAAACTGATTACAAACCAATGAGAACCTTCTTTTGGAATGAGTGACCAATCAGCTAATCTCCAAGCACAATCATAATCTGGCTGTGAGCTATTTGAAGCACGCATAGCAGTATTAAGCCTTCCATTAAATCTCAGGGCATTAATCAAGTCTATAATTAACAAATTCATTAAAAATTTAACCATAAAATAATCAAAACCTTGATTAAAATTCGGGTCTTGGTTTATTTCACATTCTTCAATTACTTTCGGCCAAAGACCCATTTGTGAATAAAACTTAATACGTCCTGAGGGTTCAACCAAACGGATGTCCCCGCAACCATAAACAGCATCAAACTCTCCAATTTCTTTATATGCCTAGAAAATTTGAAAAAATAATAAAACATGAAAAAAGAGGATTTTACCTCCCAAAGAAGATTTTGAAGATTTGTAGCCTCTGAAGGTTTTATGAGACATATTTTCTCTAAAGGTGACAAATTTAAAGCATGTTCAGGGATTTCGGATGAGCTAAAAAAAAAAAGTTTTACCTACATAGGAAATATTTTTATACCTTAATGTTTTTTCAATCCATAATTCGGCATAAAGGACTGAAGTGAAATATGCATTGCAGAATTGGGCAGCTCGGGCTGCATACAAATAATCAAGTTCAAGAAATCTTTTCAACCTAGAAAAAGAAAATTTTATTAACTTTTTGATAGTTCCAAGGTGGTTCCAACCTACTTGATTTCTGAAACTGTTTCTTCCTGCCGATAAAAATTGATAACCTTCAGCATACATTGGACAGACGCTCGATTTAAATAAACGTCTAAAATTATAAATAAATAAAAAAGATCAAAAACTTAAAGAATTCAGACCATTTTCAACGTCATGAGATTCATTTAACAAATCGAAATGATGTTTAAAAAATGAATTAATCATATTTTCGATTTTTGACGTTAATTCTTCATCGTTTTGTTTCAAAAGTTTGTAGACTAAATAAGGGAATATTTCTTCAGCAACATTGACCTGAAGAGATCGTTAAGTATGGAAAATTATAATATTTGGCAAACCTGAGATTTGACGATTTTGATAAGGGAGTGTAAATAGGTTTTTTGTTCAAATGAGGATAAAATTGATATGACCAAGTTGACAATCCATTCTTCATGTGTGCATTTGTTGGTCGGACACCAGTTGGATAAACCAACAAATATGTCATTGGATGGGGTCAAATTTTGAGGTTTCTTTGTTTTTTTGACTTTCGGAAAGAAAGGAAAGATATAACATTTTTCTTGAATCGTCAAGGAATCTTTGATGTCGAATCCTTCCCGTGTGTTGAAAAGTTCAACGAAGACGGATGCAGTTGAAGAGATCAAATCAGGATCGTTATTCACCTGAAATCTTCATTTTATGCATAAAAAATTAAATTGTATTACCAAAAGGGGTAAAAGAAGATGAACGATTTTCAAAATAAATGAAGGTTTCGAATGAGATTCTGGCATCAAAACCAGCGTCGAGAGATCACAAGGGCCAATTTCACCAAGACATTGAGCAGCCAATTTAGAAATCTAAACATAATTTAAAATAAAATTTAACTTCAGAAAAATTAACTGACCTCTTGATTTTTACAAGTGGCTAATCTGACTAAAGAAATAATCAAGCGATGGATTAAACTTTGCCTGCAGTCCTCAGAAAATCCTCTAGACATTTTTAATCCTTCATACAAACTTTCCAACTCATTTTTATGACTAATCAGCTAAAAAAATCATGTAAAATGGTAAAAACGAAAAAAAATAAAATACTTGTCGGTTCAAATGTTCTAGTCCTTCTATTCTAAAAGCGGGATCTAAATTTTGACTGCCCGCTTTTAAAAAGTTCTCGATTCCTTCACTCAAGCACTGGCCAACTCTTCGGCTTTCAAACTTTTTGAAAGAGGAAAACTTTTCGCTTTGAGGCAACGGGTCTAAATTGTCGACGCCTTCAAAATAACTTCTGTATTCAATTAGCAATAATTGAAGAACACGCATGGCAGCTCCACCTATAAAAAATTTGAAAAATTGATTTAAAAAAAAATTTTTACATTACTTGTCAAATCATCTTTTTTGACATAGGAGACCATATTGGGCACGATGTGCGGTAGAAGGTCATTCACAATGGTAGCGCAGTGAGGCATCGAAATTTTAATGGCAGCTCTCATAAAATGCAATGCAGGGGCCTGCAGTTCGGTCTTGCAGAATATCAACAAAGCATGTATCAGTTGCCTCAATATGAAAGCACCCATCCGTTTCAATTTGATGAAATTTTTCAGCAATTCGTCACAAAAGGTGATGTATTGGGAAAAATACAATGCCCTGAAGGAAAACATGTTTTGATCATTGTATTTTGACCATTGATTGGACAAGGGAGGGTGGGAGAGGTGGTGGAAGGGTTGAGAGGTGATGGGAAGGTTGGGGGTAAGAAGTTTGACATTGTATTTTGATCAAATCTTCCAAACAAACCTTATTTCGTGACACGTGGCTTGAGTTATAGATGTGAAAAGTGTATGCATTATTTTGTACAGAACAAAAGGATGATCAGTTCCAATCGTAACAAGAAGATCTATATCTTTACACGGACTAGCATCCTAAAAATGTTAAAAAAGAACAAAAATGAAATTGAATTTTGGAAAAATAAAAACCTGAAGATATTTCAATCCAATAGCAATCCCCTGGCAATCGATATCTGTGGGTATCTTTTCAGGAAAAGCGACGCTATGTTCGTTCCCACATAAAGCAATGAAGTTATTGTAGTCATTTAGTTTTCCATAAAGTCCAATGATGGATTTTTCAAAATTTTCAGAACACATTTCTTGATACTCCGAAGCACCTAAAATATCTTCAGAGAAGGAATTTAATTCGATCAAAATTACCCATCATTTTTGTCAGGTAAGCTTGCACCATGGTAGCCTGTTTGTTATCAGACAGGCAAGATAAAATATTGCTAAAAATGACATCAAAGCAATCCTAGAAAGGTCGGAATTAATTATTTTTCCATTTAACGTCAATATACCTTAATTAACGGCAATACTCCAATGCCTGAGATATTAGCAATTTCTGAAAGCACGTCTTCATCTCTTTGAAAAACTACAGGAGGTACAATAAAGTTTTTATATTTAACATAAAACTCTTTTTTATCCAAACAGTCCAACACGCTGTACGGAAAATTGGTAAAATTCTTGAATAAATTGTACCAATGGAAGATGACGTATTCCAAATTTTGCTCGAGGAATAATTTGACGTTTGTTAGTTTCATGTTGAACTGAATTTGATTTAAGATTCGTTTGATTAAACCTAAAAATGAAAATTAAAATAAATTTTTGTTTGTTTGGAGAACAACTTCTTTGAATTTTTTTGGAAGAAATGAGAGCGACGAGTTTGAAAATGGCTTTTCTCCGCCATGTGCATGAATTTGAAATGATGGCACCGATTATGTTTAAAGCACAGCAACTCCTTTTTAGGCATTCCTCTTGAATATCGTCTTCATCAAGATCTCCCTGGAAATATTTGTTAATCAGTTTTCATTTAAAAATGACTTACTTTGACAGTGAAGAGTTCAGAAACGGATTCCATGAGTTTAGCAAAGGCAATTTTTTGTATTTCGAGGAGATCCTGAGAGGGTTTCTTGTCTTGGAATATGACTGGAATGTATTCAGCAGCTTTGAACCTGACTTGGTTGAAAGGGCTTTTGAAAAATTCCAGAACATGAAGAGCAATCGGTAAATCCTCGCCATTGCCGCCATAATCGATTTTCCACTTGTAACCTCGGTCGATTTCCACCATTGGTATAAGAACGTCAAGAAAACCCTTGACGATTTTCGGACCGTCATATTTATTTTTTGTCACGATTATTTTCGAACACGATGACATTAAATCGCAAAGATCATTATGATGACTAGCGTCCTCGCTTTTATATATGTGATGTATTATGCTTTTAGTCAAATTTAAAAGAGTCAAAAAATCTTCATGGTTTTTATAGTGGAGCTTGTAAAGATTACTCAAAAAATACATAACGTACGTCAAAATATCAACATGAACTCTTTCTCTGCCAAAAATCATTTCCAAAGCTGTCAAGACCTTCAAAACAAATTAGAATTTTAAAAATGCAAAGTCTTAATTTACAATTTTAAAGCCTTTAGATGATGAGTAATCAATTCGGTGGATTTTGTTTTCTTCAATTTGTTTAAATAGGTTTTCTTCAATCTCATATTTACAGTTACAGACACTATTTATGGTGCCTAAATGGACAATTAGTCTTAAAGAGTTAAGCTGGATTTGAGGTACTGCAGAGCTATCGACATCGCATGCTTCTTCAAATACTGAAAAGGGACTTAAATCAAGAATTTTTAATGAACATATTTTACCATCAAATCCAAGCCTTTGTGATGTTTGTGATGGCATAGCTAAAAAAAATTTAATTAATTTTTAGGGTTTTTTTTTTCAACTTACTTGAATTGCCATAGTCCAAAAGGAAGGTTTTTGCGAGTTGGTCGGACATAAATTTGAGATCTTTCTTGCCTGCGAAATGAGGGCTTTTGACCAATTCGGCAAAGAGGACGTTTGCAGCTTTCAGCAACTCGGACATCACCTCTTCACGGCTTTCATTGAACTGGATTATCAAAGATGGCCACAGCATGTTCAAAGAACGCTCCAGCAAATTTTCCATTCTAAAAACAAATTACCAAAAACGAGACAAAAATAAGCACTAACTCATTCGAGAAGCGAATTTCGTGTTTTTTAAACAAAGATGTTATAACAACAAGCGCAGTCACATAGGGAATGATGACAAGTAGATCGGTCACACCAATAAAATTTTCCTGTTTTTCTTTCAGCAAACTTATCATCTCCAATATAAATTGAGTATGCCCTATAATGCTTCTCGGCTCAACTGAAATAAAAATAAATTAAAAAATAAGAAAAAAGGTATTTGACCACCTTTTATCGATTGCTTATTTTCTGGAATTTTTTCAAGTGATGTAGACAAAAAATATAATTCAGAATCTTTCCATTTTTTAGCTTTTTCAAACGTGTTTTCGACTGGAAGTTTCGACTTGAGAGAAAGAGCTAAAATCGCTTTTCCGCAAAGTAAAGCCAAAGAGGAGTCTTCAAGGTCTCTATCCACAATACACCATCTTAATAATTTCAGTCTTAACTAAAAGAAGAAAAACCATAAATTTAAGAATTTAGAGCAAGAAATTAGTCACCTCTAACTTTTCCGTGATGGCGAAATTTTGGCACAAGCAAATAAAAGTTTTTAAGCATTCGTCAGAAAAAGGGAGGACTCCATTTGAATAAAGTTTCAGCAAAGAATCAGCCATGAAAGATTGGCAACCCCTTTTTATCAAAGCTCGGACTAGAGGGTGTGTCTGCTCGCTCGGCTGCCTTAGTCCAATCTGCTTGGAAAGGCTCAGAAAACTAATAATAAAAATAAAAATTTGCGACTTTCATTTCAATATTTTACTTCATGGAAGAGTTCCAAATTGTTGTCCAAAGTTTCTGCACTTTGGAACTCTCTAGTTTCATTTTTTCTTCCAAGGAGACAAGTTGAATAGCGATCCTTAAAAAAAGTATAAATTTTAAAGCAGAAACAGAACAAACCTGCATAATTGGGTGGTGACATTCGGCACATTACAAACTGGCAGTTTTTCTGAAGCGAAGGATAACATTTTAAAAAAGTCTTCATTGTTAAACATTTCGGGGTGTCTTTCCATCAGCGCTTCAATAAATATAAGCCTTAAAAAAAAATTAAATTTTTTAAAAATCTGGGCCACCCATGAACTTACAGAGGGCCAATGTCGGCCACGTTTTTAGACTCAAGAAGGCTGATCAGGTTTTCAACTCCAGAATTCAATTTACGTTTTTTGACAGCACACTCAGTGCCAAAGCAATCAAGAGATTCTTGTGAATTGAAGTTAAAACATGTTTCAGAAAAGACCTAAAAATCGTTTTTTAAAGTTAAAAATTTGAATATGAATACTTGTTTGGCACAAATGACAGCCAAGTGAACTTCATAGGGCGAGAGGACGTTTCTTGAATTTGTGATACTTGATATCTGATGCTCAAGACACCTGAAAAATATTGTTAATTTCGTGAATATTTGAAGACAATATTGTACTCGTAAAGATCTTTTAATTGAGACTTCCAGAGATCCCAGGAGCATGCAAGGGAACCTGGGGAATCAGCAGGCAACCCACATGGATGATGGACTTCGACAATTTCAATCAACAATTTGGCAATCAATTCCTATAAAAATAACAAATAAAATAGTCTTAAAATAATGATTATAAATCACTTTTTTGTGGGCATTGTCTCGAGATTGATATAGCATTAGGAACTGAGAAAATTTCATTTCTCCAAATTTACACACAGATAATCTAAACTCTTCTTTGGCCTAAAAAAAAAAAAAAAATTATATTTTATATTTTAATTTTATATAAATACTTCTTGGCATATTGTGAGGCAAAATTCGACGACATTAAGCTGCAGCCTGGGAGTGCTGTCCATATCGATTTTATCCAAAATTGCAGGCAATTCCTTCAATCTAGAACCAATTTTAGAAAATAAAAAATGAACAACATGATCTTACAGTTTGTGAATGTGAGGGGAAAATTTGGCACAGTTTGAACCATGAAGACAAATGTAGTTGAGGCAAGAAATCAGGGTGCATTTTGAATTTTCAGTCGTCGCCTCTTCCAGCAAAACCTTGAAGAATTTCAGCAAATCTGTAAATTATTATTAATTAGTAATTTTATTGGGAAACTTATTATTTTTGTACCTATCCAATGTTCGGGTGATATGTCAGCCCAATATTTTTTCCTGGATAAGATACAGTCATGAAGAAGGGTTGAGTAGCCTTCGGCGAAGATTTGGCGGTAAGTAGGATTTTCGAAGGCATCCAAAATGTTGGAAATGACAACGCTTGAAGAGAGCCTTTCCACATCTAAAAAGTTAAAAAATTCAAGTTTTTGAAGGGAAGAAGGAATGGCAACCCTGTTTTGGGTGAGCACTGATCACAGTATAACCTGAACTTTCGTAACCTCGACACGTTATCAAAATACTAGTTTTAGTTACCTACATATTTTATTTAAAATGAACGCACTTTTTCGTAATTTATCAAGAAGAGCGTTCTCTGCTCAGCTAAGTAAAGAAAAATGGGACGTCTACAGTGCTGTTTGTTTGGAAAGGGTTCCTGTCATCGACCGCGATTTAACCGAACTGGAAAGCGAAGTTAAGAAGACTTTTGCCAAAATAGACTTCGAGAAGAGCCACCTATCTGATTTCGAAAAACGTGTCCAAGAAGACAAAATAAGGGAGAAGAAAATCAAAGAAGGAAAAATGACGATAATGGAAATGGACACCGCACCGCAGCAGACGGCTCAGGATTTCCTCGACGCTGGTGTCGAAGAGCTCCGTGCCTTCAAGTTTGCCGACCGAATTAAAAAAGGCGACGACAAATCCTCCAATAAAGAACTCGACCGCCGACTCCTTTTGCTAATCCAAGACAAAATCGGAGAAAAAGACCATTGGATCCTGCCACAAGGGAAATACTCAAAAACTGAAAAATCCCTCCGCGAAACCGCCGAAAGGGTTCTCAAAGAAAAACTCGGCGAAAACATTAATGCAAAATTTCTTGGCAACGCTCCAGCAGGATTTTACAAATTCAAATACCCCAAAAGTGTCCAGAATGAAAGTATCGGTGCAAAAATATTTTTCTTCAAAGCACAACTCGTAAATGGAAAAGTAGACGAAAAACTATGCAAGAACTACCATTGGGCAACACGTCAACAAACTAATAAACTCCATCCTGAATACAAAAAGAGTGTTGATTTGTTTTTAATAGATGAAGAACATTGAGCCTGAATATATTTGTATGAATTAGTTACTTGTAATAAATGTATCATTTCTAATTTCTTCGCTGAATTTGCCTCATGACACTGAACTGATTTTTAGACTAATGAGAGGGGGGGATAGAAAATATGTTTTTATTAGGCAGTTTGCTTAGAGCATAAAGCGTACTTTCGTGATTTTCTTGAAACCTTAAGGTTTTAGATGGTTGAAAATTGTGACGGGAAGGTCTTGTAAGCCGAGGACTATAGTTTAAGACAGTTTAAATCGCTGAATTGGTTCTGGGACTATGTATATGGAATTTCGTGATTTTCACAAAACCTGAAGGTTTGAGATAGTTGAAAATCATTATGTGAATGTAGTATGAATCCCCTGATAGTTCCAGAGAGGTCGGCCTCTCTACCACCCCCTCAGCTTTGTTTTGTATAGTTACCTGCATTGGCTTTTGATGCCAAACTTGAGATTACAGATATCAAATGTTTGACATTGAAGATTTTCTTCGCTCGAGATGAGTCATCTCTTAAGCACAATTCTGCTTCCTGAAAATCATGAGAAACAATAAGAAAATTGGACTGAGAACATGTTAGAACCACTCCAGTCATAACGTTTAAAACAAGGCTCCCAACTCCTAGGAGATTGAGGCAATGAGTAGTACCATCAAGGTACGATTTCGAAGAATGGATCAAATATTTAACCACGTCTGGCCGTGCCATATGGCTAAGGACTAAGGAGGATTAGCCTCCCAAACAAAACAAAAACCATGAAAATTGAGAAGACATGAATACCTTCAGAGCACCATTGTGAGCTGCTGCGAAAATTTGAGTCCAGCCAATGCTGTTCCTTGATTTCTGATCTGAATTTCTGTCCAAGACAGACGTCCAGTTACTTTCAGTCAAAAGGACTTTCAACTCTTCAAATGCATCCTATAAAAAATTAATGAGATATCACGCTAACGTTTTGAAAATCCTTACTTTGCGTTCTTTGATTTTAATTGAATCAAGTTTGTTGTACAATGTATTCACGATTCTATCGCCGTTATCGGTCATAACGTGTGTCGCTATGAATACTTTAAGAAAACGAAGGCCTTCATTCAAGCAAAAGAGAATTCGGAAATATCAAAAAATTTATGGAACACGAAACTAGCGGGAAATCAACAACGCAAAACCTTGAAATAGCCTCCTTTGATCTTTCCTCTTTGATAACGATGACGTAGTTCTGTGACGAACTTCAACCTCTGAAAAAAACCACCTGAAAAAACTCAAAATTCACACTTGTTGTTTTTCGTATTGATACCTATTTGTGTTTAATTCTTGATCAAATATCATTTCTATTTAGCCCAGCATTCTAGCTAGTAGTCGTTTTTTTACGTTGTAAGTATAGAATACCTATCTTAGAAAAATGGCATTTTCTTTCTAAATTTGTTGTACCTATTTACCATATATTTTTGTGTTGTAGAGGTTTGCAAGTTTAATAAGATAAGTTAGTCAAAATGGAAGGAGAAGATAATTCTGGTAAATTGATGAGAAAAGTCAAAGAGAATCCCTTCATGCCGATAGGTAAGGTTCCTGTCAATATTTTATGTATACTCACCTTCTTTTTAGGAATTGTTGGGTGTATAGCAGCCTGTGCACTTGGCGCCTACCAATTTAAAAACAAAGGAAAAATGTCAACAAGTGTGTACCTGATGCAGTTGCGAGTCGCAGCTCAAGGAATGGTAGTCGGAACTTTAGCACTTGGCGTTTGTTACGAGTTATTAAAAAATAATGGATTCATCGGTAAAAAAAGCGATTAACAAACACTCATTTCTTAGCATGCATTTTAGTCCTTCAACCAAAAAGTTAATTAACCCAAATTGAGATTTTTTAAGTTTTAATTTATGGCTGTGTTCATTAATATTGTTATTAACTTATTGTATTAAACTTTATTTTTCATGGTTGATTATGTACCCACTATTAATTGTTCCTCATTAAATCCACACTTGTAATTTACAGAATAAACCTATTTAATTTTGTATCCATGAACAATAATTAAAGTTCTCTGTAATGCAAGCATGTAAGAATTATGAGTTGGCCTGATGCACGGTTTTTTAGGTATTTTTTATTAGTTCGATGGTTTCTGGCTAGCATTTTTTTGTGATTTTAACGTGTATCATCAAATTCATTATTTAATTAATAAGTATTAGAAGTTAATCTAATATTTTGGTTGTTGGAAGTTGATAAAAAAATTTGTTTGAAGTCAGTTGAGTCTTTGAATGTTATCCAAATGAGTTGAAAAAGTTAGTGAAAATTAATAAACTTTTCCTTCTTACAAAGCGACCTCGGGAATTTGATGGATTTGATTTGATCGATACCTGGCATTTGCCACATATTTAGCCAACACAAAACTCCTAACGCCTGACTGGAGGGGCGTGGCACCTCTTAAGTCATTTTCCAATATCAACAAACGGAATGTTGATTCTCAGGTCAAGAAAACACTTCAGAAGAGAAGTTATCCCATGAAAAAATTTCTCAGCATGTCTACACATTTTTGTAGACCAATCTGTCTACCTATGTAGTTAATACTAGGTTATAGGTTTAATTATCACTGTAGGTGATAATTTAAGTTCAAAGGTCTCCTTGTTAAGAAAGTCACACCAAAAACGTTCTAAACAACAATTTTTTGAAAATCCGTTTTTCGGTGCAGAAACATTCTAAGGACCTTAGTCGTTCTTCCATGGTCTTATGTTGGTGTTATGCTGTTCAAAAGCCTATTGGTCTCTAAAATTTTTGCTGATTTAAGATTTTGTTCCTGCTGATCGATTAGACCCCAAGAAGCCGAGTTTGAAACTTGGGCTTTTGCCGGGCGGAACGCTGCTCGCTCCTAAATTTGGATGCTGCTCCTTTAATACGGAACGGCAAAGGAGCAGCTAAAGGAGCTAGTATGCGGTATAAGCTTCAGATTGACGCCACTAGGGAATTTTATTTCTTCCTATTTTCCCAATATTTTCGATCACGATAAAATCTTCACGTTTAATTTTCAAAACTTCAATTTTTACTCGAACGCTTCTCATAATTTCAGAAGAATTCAAAAAATGAAACTTTTTTTGTGATTCTTCAAGGTTTCCCTGCCGGAGGTAAACCGTAAAATCAGGTTAGGAATCAGGGCTTCAGCGCATTTTAGCGTTTTTGTTTTCGAGCGTAACGCCAAAATAAGTCGGATCTTGGAAATTCTAGGAAATCAGACTTCGGTTAATCGCGAATTTCAGATGTAATGGACTTCGAAACACAACTTGAACGGTAATAATTTATTCAAGAAGCGGTATAATCTCTAGTACTTTATGCGCCGAGTTTTCCTGCTATTTTATCCTCAAAATGATAAACTGTTTTTCATCAATAACATCTCTCTTCTAGATCTAATCTATCAATCCTCTCCTTTACGATAATAGAGGATGGAATGATTAGTGTCTTAATTAAAGAGGAAAATGTAAAAGAGCGGGAAGCCTATTTGCTTCGTTTTATTATTTTTTTCTGTAGTTTTTCGTGCCAATTCCAGTTATAATTTGTTCATTGTTTTTACAGAAGTGGAATACTATGGGTGTGAGTAAGTTTGAAAAGTTCAGCGTGTAAACATTTCTAACGACGAAAAACAAACAAAGTATTGGATCAGAAGGCTGATCAGTTTTTTACTTCGCTTGATATAGGTGAGGAATATAAGAGTTGAGCACTTTGTTCATCGGTATAGTTTGTTATCTGTTGACCTACCGCAAATCAGCGAGTTCAAACACTTGCATCCATTACATTGCAAAACATGGGGAAATTTTCCTTCCCTATCGGGCCCAAACTTTCCAAATCATCTAGGCGCTCTCATGTGGAAAATCTGCATAAAATCTTGGGGAGGGAAAACAAAAATTCGTGTAATGTGGAACTGGAAGTTCATTTACCTTGTTGGGATTGCCCAATAGCGCATAAACTTCCCAAGTTAGATAGCAAAGCTATACCGGTGCAGATTCATAAAGTGCATTGCCATTTTTCTGTGGAGTGATCGACTTTTACTTTCCTCAGCTCTTTGTTATTATAACAAAGAAGATCTGTGCTGAATTTCAAGTCAATCAGTTCAAAGGAATCTTAGAAATTCTAATACCCCCATGCTCTTCAAATTTTGTCACATTCAGTTTTTAGGTAAACATCAGTAATCATGGACGGAAATCAGGAGCAAGTTGAAAATGCTACTAACGAAAACCAAGATGTTCAGGAAGAGATTGTGGAGCAAGGAAAAGATGAAGAAGTTGAAATTCAGGAGGTCGTGGAACAAGAAAACAATAAGGCAGTAGCAGAACCTCGTCAGGGTCAAGTTGGCCTGCATGAAGAAATTGTAACTATTATTTTGCATTGTCGGTATGATAAATAATATAAATTTTTATTACAGCAGGAATATATAATTATAAATAATTACACTGAAAGTGAAGAGCCGCCTGCTAAAAAGTTGAAAAATGATGAAATCCAACTTGATAATGATGAGTCCGCTACTGATACAGATGATGATAATGATCGAGTTTATACAAAAAACCAAGTTGATGACTTCCTCGATAGTCTTAAGGTTACAATTGGTAAGTTCATCATTGATTCATTATTTCATTAATAATGTTTTTATTGTTATATATCAGATGCGGATGGGTCTGCATCGTACAACGATTCAGGAAACCTTACTGGACTTTTTTTGACTTCAAAAGCGATGGAGAAGTCACTACTTGCATGGCCTGATGTCGTGTATGTCTGGACAATTCAGGGCTGGATTCGGGAGAATTTCACTGCAGTCATCTTCTCCATTAAAGATTCTAGCTTCGACGACGACATGATATCCCTTGGTCTTTCTGCAGATGATGATAATGACTCGCTTAGCTGGGTTTTTAGAACGTTTAAAGAAAAAATCGATGAAAAGAAGGTCCAAGTCAAGTATATTTTCGCTGAAAAACATCTTGTCGATACACATTTAAAGCATCTTTTTCCTGACACGTTTACATTTGTGCCGCTTTACTCTTCTTTAATTCTGTTCGAACGAATTTTGGATTCTGAAGCCTTCGTAACGTCTAAAAAAGAGCAATGCATGCTTTACTTCCAGAAGATGGTTCATGCCAAATCGCTTTCAGAGTACAAAACTTGCTATTCAGTATTTTACAAAGTGGCTCCTCTTAGCATGGTTCATTACTTCGATGAAGATTGGGACCTAAATAAACAAGACTGGACGTTGTTTAGCATGATAAAACCTGGTTCTCTCTTAGATGACAAGGCAGAACATCTCGACAAAAAGATAAAAATTGCAATATTGAAAGGAACTTCTGTGTTCAATTTTGTCGAACGTTTGTTTAAAGTCGACAATGCATCAAAGCAAGAATTCAAATTCAAAGCGTCAACTTCGTTTTTGAAGAGATCCGATGCTATGACTCCTGTGGAAAAGTATTCAACGCTTTTGTCCTCGTATGCTTTTCATTTTGTTAACAGGCAATTAATTTTCTCAAAAGATATTAAAATCGCGAACAAAATAGATGAGGAGTCGAGTATTACATTGGAAGGGTCATCTTCGGTGCCGGCTTCCGTGAAATCATGCGAGTGTAAAGATTGGGTGTCCATGATGCTCCCGTGCAGACACATCTTTGCTGTGCGTAAATCGAACCAAAAAGATATCTTTTGTGCTGATTTATGTAATGAGCGATGGACAAGAAAGTACTACGTTGAGAACCGCCTTGAAGCTAACGAAATAAAAGAACTGAACCCGCTCAACACTTTTACCTCTCAGATCGCCGAAAATTCCAACCGGGCTGTCATAATAACCAACAAACTTCTCGACGTCCTGTGCAGTTTTAGCGGAAAAGAGCTTAACGACAAGCTCAACCTTCTGGAAGACCTCGCCAACCAATGGGGTAGAGGTCGAACCGTAAAGATCACTCCAGTGCCATTTCATGCACAAAACCCCATCCCTGAGAAAGTCATGTATCACACGATAAATCTCAAACCCATTGAAAAAACAAAAAGCACGTTGAAAAGAATGGATAAATTGCCTCCGAAGAAAATCGAGGATCCTAAAATTAAAAATCAACAAATGACTCGGAAAATCATGAAAATTGATTTGAGTCAGTATGGAAAGCCGAATACTCCTTTGAAATTTAGCTTGAAGCCGTTGCAAGAACAAGTCAAGTTGATACTAAGTTGGATAACGAGAAAAGGAAAAGATTTCCCGAATAATCGTCTCATCACAGTGGAAGACCTTGAATTGAGCCCGAAATCGATCCAGCATTCGATTTTGAACGAGGCCGTCAACTTGGATCTCATCCAGCCACGACTGACTGTTGACGCTTTTGATCTGATTCGTTCAGTCATCAGTGAAAAACGCGAGACGGAATTTTGGCTCTGCTTCGTTTGTGAGGCTCAGCTTGAAGACAACTGCGTCCTCTGCGCCTCATGCCTCCTCTGGTTTCACCCCAAATGCGTCGGAATCACGAACCCTCAGAAAAGAAAAGTTTGGTTCTGCTACGATTGCTCACAGTCGTGCGAAGGAAAGAAATAACTTCTTCATTTTATAAAACCAGTTTTATTTTTCATAAAAATATTGTTAAGAAACACTGTGTACCTAATGTCTATATTGTTATTAATGTAGAGTTATTATATATAAAAATTGAAATATAAAACTACATTTTGTCATAACTTATTCATTTAATCAGAATTCCCTTCTAATTTTATATCAAAAGTTCCATTTTTAGCTTGGAATATGGTTTGTTGAGTTTCGGACATGGATGTTTTCAAGGAATGAATAGACCTCTGAAAAAGGAAAAATGAGTTAGTCGATTATAAGTTATAATAAGCCTGATCTAGAAATTTCGAAAACATAGTGTTAGTGGATTGTCATAGGTTGGTTTGCATATTTCTACAAAATGTGCCAAATACAAAATAAATAAAAATTGATGGTTGTTGATTTGGTTCATTTCCCAACATACCCTCACATCCCTGAGAGATCAGCATTCTCTGGGGATCATTGCGATCTAGAGTTGACAAAAACATCCAGTAAAAAGCTTAAAACATGCAAAACAAGAAATTTTTGGTGTTATGCAAATCCCAACTAGCGTCTTTAACCTGAGATTCATCACATTGATTTCATCCAAATCTCTTGGGACAAGAATTAGACTCCTGAAAGTTTCGAAAATCTCTGGATTTTATACAATAAAGCCATTCAGAAGTGCAGAAATGAATGCGATATTATTACTCAGTGGGCTACATAAAACTTTGCTAAAGATTTTATTTTATTCTTTCTAATTTGTTTATGATTCAGTAAAAATACTAGGCATGCCATCAGCTATACACTCACATAAATACTAGTTAGTTACTATATGTTATGGAGATAAAAAATTCCTTATAGAGGCTGTCTTAAAGATTTTTTTTTCTATCTACTAAAGATTTCATTTTATCAGTAAATTATTGCAACTACATACCTACTACCTTTGAGTATTTAAACAGGTTTAGATAATCAAAGCAACTATCTACTACCTATGCTACTACGCTACTCTCTATCAAACAATATGCAGCAATTACGTCTTCCTGGAAATAAAAAAAATTACTAAATTATTATGAAATATGATTTAATTAAAAGCAACCAAATCAGAAAAAGAGCGGCTCCTGAGCTGTGAAAGTTGGAGCTGTTCCAATCCGGCGTTCCAGCGTGTTCAGTCATCAGTTCAGTTCTCTTTTGTAACCGCTCCTTTTCTCTCGGACTTTTTTCTCGTGTCGCGATGGCTGACAAGTGAGTGTACATTATTATCCATTTATATCTATTTTATAATTCCTAATCTATTCAATCTTTTTCATAAAATTAGTTTTGATGCTTTAAATAATTTTATTTTTTACTATGAAAGAAAAATTTATTGAATTTTTACGTGGTTTATGAGTGACAGAATCACGCTGGCTAACCTAATACAGACCCGTTGTTTATCATCGTAATATTTCTTTTATAGAGCGAAGAAAGAAGTGAAAAAAACGACGGTCACCTCGCCGGTCAAAAAAGAGGTGAAGAAAGATGCTCCGGCCAAACCTTCGGACCCGAAAGTCCCTAAAGTCAAAGGGAAGAAGCTTCCGGCCGCACCGGAGTCCGTTTTGAAAAGCAGACGGCGTAGGGATGCGAGCAAAGCAGCCAAACTCAAAAGTCTCCTCAAGGTAATATTAAATATTTAACAAAGTACCGTAGAATTCTTCTTTTTCTCATCACTCAGTATTTTGTTTACAATGTAGTCCATCCAAGTGTTTGTTTCGTTAAGTCAGTAGCATGCCCTCAAGTTGTGGTAAATTGCTTTAGTTTTACATCTATTAAAGCCAAGGACATAGTGATCTGCCTTGGCATTGTTGGTTGCTAGGCCTAAGCCCAAGAGAAGACGTTCTCCTTGCTTGTACTAACATGAACAATAGTAAAGACAAAAAATTTAACTTCAATGCTTTTTTAGAGGAAAGCTGAAAGATACAAGAAGAGGAAACTCATCTTCAAGAGAGCTGAAACCTACGTTAAGGAATACAGGAGTAAGGAGCGTGATGAAATTAGGTTAGCTAGACAAGCTAGAAATAAAGGAAACTATTATGTTCCTGCTGAAGCTAAATTAGCTTTCATCATCCGTATTCGAGGGTAATAATTAATATTGAGTTGATTTTATGTAGCTAACTGTTGATTTATAGTGTGAATCAAGTGGCCCCCAAAGTCCGTAAAGTCTTGCAGCTCTTCAGACTTCGACAGATTAACAACGGTGTCTTCATGAAACTCAACAAAGCGACATTGAACATGATGAGGATTGCCGAGCCGTATATCACCTGGGGTTACCCGAACTTGAAAAGCGTCCGCGAGCTTGTCTACAAAAGGGGTTTCGCTAAGATCAAGGGTCAAAGGATTCCGATCACATCCAACGAAATGATCGAGAAGAAACTCGGCCGCTTCAACATCATCTGTATCGAAGATTTGATCCACGAAATTTTCACCGTCGGCCCTAACTTCAAATACGCGTGTAACTTCCTTTGGCCGTTCAAGGTAAAAATTTTTTCTTTTCTCAAGCATTTCTTAAAATATTTAACCAGTTCACCCTGGAGTTAATGTTCAATACATTAACACCTTCCTAGCTCTGGAAAAATAAATTTTAATTTTAGAATTTTATTGCTCATTTATTATTATTTTAAAAGAGCATACTTCTAGAATTTACATTTTTAGCTTAAAAAAAGATATATTCAAACCGACAAATCCATGGTCATTCATGTTCGTCATGTTTGCCCTTCCAATTGTTGAATATCAATTTTATAAATTAGTAGTTTTTTGGATTATTTTGAATAATTGATCCATTTATATTGTTTATAACAGAAACCAATAAGGGTTTAAAAAAAAAAAAATAAATAAACAAAAAAACCGACAAATCCATGGACCTTCATGTTCGTCATGTCTGCCCTTCCTATTGTTGAATATCAATGTAATAAATTAGTAGTCTTTTTAGATTATTTCGAATAATCCATTTGTAGGTACTGTTTATAACAGAAACCAAACTGAGTGAGGATAGTTTAACCATAACATAACCCTTGAGGCATATTATTTCCTGGGGCCCCGTCTATTAAATATAGACTTTATAACATAATACATAAGTATATCAAAGTATTGTACCATCCGGATTACCCTGGTGTTAATTAACAATTTATTGACACCTTCCTAGCACCGGAATAACAATTTATTTTTGAATTTTTATTATTCTTTTGTTATTATTTCAAAAGATTTTGTTCTTAAATAGACAAGCCTAATCATTACTTTTTGAACTTCAAAATTTCCAACTGAACCCTAGTCGTGGATGGATCACCTACTCCAAGATTTTCTTAAAGTTGGGTAGAGCAAAGTTTTCTTTGATTATTGAAATTTTATGCAGTTTTGTATAATTTGCTTCAAAGTGAACGACAAATAATCTCTTATTTTGATAACCATTTTTTATGTTCTTTTATCAGATTCCAACTGAACCCTAGTCGAGGATTATCAAGTGATCCAAGATTTTCTTAAAGTTGGGCAAAGTAAAGTTTTTTCTTTAGTCTTAAATTTCATGACCTTATTTTGTCTGAAGTTTAAAGAAGAAAAACTACAAACGCAGATAATTTTTCAAAATAGTTTTCTCTCATGATTGCCTTCATTTAATTGATTTTTTTCTTTTCTGATTTTAGCTTAACACCCCGACTGGAGGATGGATCAAGAAAACTAACCATTACGTCGAAGGCGGTGACTTTGGTTGTCGGGAAACCAAAATTAATGGCCTTTTGAGGAGGATGGTTTAAATAAAGTTTTTTTTATTATAATCTACTGGGATATTTTATTAATAAAATTGAACAGTTATGTTGTTTTTTTACTTATTTTTCTTTACAAATAAAATTAAAACACCCTTCTGTCTCGATCATAGCCTATCCATTTCATAAGCTATAGATTTAATAACTTTTCTAGGGCTTAAACAAAAAGTTAACACAAATTGTGAAGGAATGGACAAAAATTTGCATGCAAGGTCTATCAATAAAAAGAAGGCAAACAGTGACAGAAGGGCAAGCAGCATTGTCCAGTGATGGCCAATTCTCTCTTATTCATGGTTAATTGTTCCTTTTGTACGGAGTTCCACGAAATCATACCTCACCTAAAGTTACATTGCCTCAATCCCCTGAGTATCCTATTAATAATATTCTCGTCATTTTAAGCTGGTCAAAATAAATATAAAATGCTTGCAATCAGATGGTGAATTAACAGATGAACTGCAGCAAGCACTGCATAAAGAGTGAATGTTTTAATTTTCTGAATAGTTTTTTTATAACGAGCTTTTTAATCAGAAATTTGAGGTGCAGACGGAGTTGCCTTTTGAGGTAAGTGATCAAAGTTTCCACAGTTGGCAACATTGATTTTTGTATCGATACTTTCTTATCTGCCCAGTGTTATCAGTATTCAGTAAAATGTTCCTTTTAAATATAAAATGGAACTATTTATAATTATATAACTGCATTTTATCAACGCTTTGAATATTTCGTAATCGCTTTGTTCGTCCGGTTTAAAATTACCATTTTTTTTCTTTTCTTGGAGGGCGTAGCACGCGGTAGTAACCCTGAGGTACCTGCGCGGGCGCAACTTTGAACAGAGATTACGCCAAAATATTCTCATTTTCTTTTATATTTACATACTATTTTAAGAGGAGTATTGTTTGGCTCTTCATCTTTAGCTACGTTATCGTTCTTCGTACAGTAAAATGGAAAACATTGGCAAGTATGTGTCGTTTTGTTCGAATTTTTTATGTAATAACCATTTCGCTACCTTCTTCAAATCATTTTTATGTTTTATGAATGATTAGAATCAGTAATTAAAATACTTGTTGATTGTTCTAATAAATTTTACTTGGGTCAATTAACTTGACTCCTTGTATTATCAAGGTTGAATAGATAAAGGTTCCTTTCATTTCTTCGAACTTATATAGAAGTTATTGGTTTCTTGACTGTTAAGGAACGCTTAAATGAATATTTGCATCGTTCTCACATTTTTCTCACCAGGCCAATGATGGGTGGATATAAATTGAGAAAACATTTTCCCTTTTATTTCCATATGGCATTCTGATAGTTCACCCCACTCGTCATTGGAGTTGTACTTGAGGAGAGTAATAAAATTGCAAGCTAGTGCAGCACCCACAGAGAAATGATTTGCTAGGTCAGCATGGTACTGTTTCTGCCCAAAAACTTGAAGCTGGATTCTGGGGAGAGGAAAATTGCCCTTCAAAAAATGCCTGCAACTTAAAACTATTGCTACAAAATTAAATTTGAGTCATATTTTTTGAGTTGTAGCTGTGTGATAGCTGATAAAAAGTACTAAACCAATTATTTGCATGTTTTAGAGATGGCATGATAATTGGCATTGGAAATCCTCTGCTTGACATCACTTCTACAGTGGATGAGAAATTTTTAAAAAAATACAATTTAAAAGCAAACGACGCTATATTAGCGACGGAAAAACATCTTCCGCTTTACACCGAACTCGCCAAGTTGGAAGATGTTGAATACACGGCCGGAGGATCCGCTCAAAACAGCTTGCGTGTCGCTCAAGTTTGTCATTTCAATCGGCAATTTTTTTAAAACTTTCTTTTCATTAGTGGGTCCTTCAGCGGCCAAACGTCTGCGTCTATCTTGGATGTGTTGGTCAAGATGAAAACAGCAAAATATTGAGCGAAAAAGCGACTGCGGATGGCGTCAAGGTGCTTTATCAGCATACTAACCAAAGGCCAACTGGTACATCACTTATACAGTTGATGAGAAATTACCTTCATTTTTAGGTACTTGTGCTGTTTTAATTACTGACGACGGACACAATAGGTCTCTTGTCGCCAATCTAGCGGCTTGTGAATGCTTCACTAAAGATCATTTGGAGAACGAAGAAGTTAAAAAATACATTTCTCATGCAGAAATTTACTATTCTTCTGTAAGTTTTGTTTGTTTTCATAGTTGAAATTCTTATAATAATTTTAGGGTTTCTTTCTCACTGTTAGTATTGAATCAATACTAGAGTTGGCACATTTAGCTCACAAACGGGAAAAGCCGTTCCTTTTCAACTTAAGTGCTCCATTTCTTCCGACTTATTATAAAGATCAAATGATGCAAGCTTTCCCGTATGTCGACATCGTTTTTGGAAATGAAACGGTATGTAGAAAATTTTAAAATTGATTCTTATTTTGGTGGTTTAAGTTGTAAGATGTCATGTCAGTTTTTAAATAATTTAGCGTAAAAGGTGGTTAATCTTCCAGCTGTTTGATAGGAAGCGTTAGCGTTTGCGACAGCGCATAATTTTGAGACTGAAGATTTAAGAGAGATCGGATTGAAAATGGCTCAACTCCCGAAGCAGAATCAGAATCGTGAGAGGATCGTCATCATTACCCAGGGATCTCTCCCCGTCCTTCTTATACAAGGTAAATCCTCCCCACGAAAAAAATTCTCTAATATCCATTTTCTTTTAGCGGGAAAGGTGATTGAGTTTCCAGTCCCTAAATTGGACAAAAGTAAAATCGTCGATACCAACGGAGCTGGAGATGCATTCGTTGGAGGCAAGTTTCTTGTATTCTTATCCAAAATAACGTTGATTTTGTGTTAGGTTTCTTGGCTCAATTAGTACGAGGGGCTTCATATGATACATGTATCAAATGCGGCATCTGGGTCGCCTCGAAAATCGTCCAGACTTCGGGTGTTAACTTAGTCGGCAAGCCAGATTTCGACGATTGATCGTCCTTTTCTAGGCTCTTCAATTTTAGACACGACAGAGTAAAAAATGACAAACTTTTGATTTAGTACAAAATTTAATCAAGTGCCTTTTGTGGAATATTTTTTTAAAACATTGTTAAATGCAAGAAGGCTGCAACATTGTTAACTAATTTATAAGGCTGGAGAGGGAAAAAACTTAGTTTAAATTTTTACCTGATGAGGTCCAACTTAAGTATTTTTGATGTACTTACTTTTTATGAGTTTTTTTAATTAAAAGAAAAAGCCTGATTTTTGAAACAAAATTCTACAGTGAAATAAACAAATCAAAGTTATTGTGTATTGAATTAACCTCATGCAAGCCTTTGTGGTGCTTGTGCTATGACTATTATGTTTAGTATGTTTTGTCCATGATAATAGTCATGACAAGACCTCCTATTTATTTATTTTTTTCTATTGAGACCCAGTTTTTAAGGAATATTATGGACCATTTTCGATGAGAAAAGCCCTTTTTATTCAAGTTATGGACCTTTTTCGAGGAGGAAGATCATTTTAAGGCACTCTAGACCGATTTCGGACCCCTCTGGACTGATTTTGGAACCCTCTAGAGTCTAGACTGTTTTCGGGCCCTAATAGACTGTTTTTGGGCCCTTAAAGACTATTTTCGGACCCCCTAGACTGTTTTTGGGCCCTTAAAGACTGTTTTCGGACCCATCTAGGCCGTTTTCGGGCCCTAATAGACTGTTTTCGGACCCTCCTAGACTGATTTTGGACCCCTCTAGACTGTTTTCGGGCCCTTAAAGACCGATTTCGGACCCACTTGACTGTTTTAGCCCCCTATACTGTTTTGGACTCCTTATATAGGTACAGGTTTGAACCCCACTAGGGTCTAAGACAGTTTTACACCCTTCTGTTTTTGATTCCTTATAGACTGGTTTGGACCCCTCTAGCCCTTTCAGGCAGAATCTTATTTTAAGTTTATAGATGAAAAAGACCATTTTCAGGCTTAATTTCAAGGTAAAGTAAAATTTAAAAAGATAAATTGAAAAATTCTTTTATTTTAATTAATTAAAAAATGTACAACTTATGAAAACGTTTGATTGATTTGTAAAATCTACACGCCCACTCTGGTCGGAGGTGAGACAAGGATAACTCCATCGCCTCGGACGAAAAGCATCGGGATGTTGCGTTTAGTCGTTTTATAAACTTCCTCATAAGTCTCTTCATCGATTTCGATCGTCGTGACTGTTTCCTCAGCTTCCCCAAGCACCATGTTCAAATGTTGATCGTAAGCCTAAAAAATTAAACATCAACGACCCATAACATGAATGGCTAACACTTACATGAAGTCTCCCCCTTAATTCCCTCTCATTTCTCATCTTGACATAAATTTTTTCATCCAAACTAAGGCGTACCAAGTCCAAAGGCTCTTTAACTGCGACTGCTGGAGGCTGAAAAAACACACAATATAAGATAGTGACAACAATTATAACGAAAAATTACTTGGTCTGGTTCATCCATAGTTAATTTACAAATAAAATTTGAGTTCAAAAGACACCAAAAGTCAAAACTCGCTGTTTTTTATAGATGAATGCAAAATGTTTATTAAGGTTATGTCAAGGTTATAATTTCTAACAAACAGTAACGCCAACTGTTACTGCAGCTAGAATATCCCTACGAGACTTATCATGTTATTTGCCCAAAAAGATGGCTTTTGTTTCGTAAAATGTTTTGTGAAATTTCTGAAGGATAAATTAAATTTGAATAAAAGCCAAAAAACAAAACAAAAAGTTAGAAAAATGGCCAATAAAATTATACATGCTCGAACTATTTTTCATCAATTTTAGATCATTTTCATCATGAGCTATCAATAATCGCATTTAAGGTAAAAAGAGAATTTGAAAGTACGATAAAATCGATAATGAAAAAAGTCGAGTTTGAAAAGGGAAGGGAAATTAGTGAAAATGTGGGCGGACTTCGTCAAGTTTCAACGTGGCGTTTGCAGGCGGACATGCCACGGAGGCCGGCGACTCTCGGCCCTCGGGTGGGGTGATTGAAATTGAAGTTTACCGAGGAAGGCGGGGAAGGGATCGGGGGGACGGGCGGGCGGAGGGACGTGCGAAAGAAGCCGAGCGAGGAGGTGTACCGAGTCAGCCATTCTTATCCCGAATCTCTCCTGTTTACAAATGTAAAAAAAAAAATATATCTGGCTTATGTTACATTTTTCTTTATATTTTTTAAAAATAAAATCATTTCCGTTCGAACATTCCGTACTGTTCGTTTCTATTCTTTTCTAGTTTCAAATTTTAGAATAAAATTTCGCGTGTGAATTATTAAAATTGACGAGGATGTCTTCTTCCGGAGATTTCGGAAATCCACTTAGGAAATTCAAACTTGTCTTTTTAGGCGAGCAAAGCGGTAAGTTCTTATTTAAACTGATACTAATTATGCTGGTAATTTCCTAATATTCAATAGATAAAACTATCTGCCCCAGTTTTATTATTTCGCTTATGTTTTTTTCTTCTTTCAAAATGTTCCATTTACGGAAGTTAACAATATTTCTCGTTGTTCTTTTACGGTAATGATAAATTGAAGGCTGGAAAATCGTTTGATTTTCAAGTTTTGAAGGAACTGTTCCAGCCTTGACAGTTGACACTTAAGTTTCTCAACTGTAAACTTTGACATTTATCAGATTTAAAATATTTAACCCATTTCTATTTCTCAACAGTATGCTACTTAAAAAGTGATGGAATTCACAGTTTTTAAATTTGCACAGGAATAAATTTTTTTTACCATTCTGCATCCCTTTAATCTAAGGGATTTGTTCTATACACATTTGACGATTTCTGCTGTTAAATTTTCGATCAGGATGCTCTGGGATAATCTGTGTCATTCATTGAACCCTTTAAATTTCACAGCCTAAAGCTGGTGTCCCCTTGCCTCACCCCCCTGGGGCAGGAGTGGTAATATAGGCCTCAATTTTGAACGTCAATACGCGATCTACTAGTGATTTTTCATAGAAGATGCCATCTATCTTCGATTTGGCATACTATGCATTCTAATTTCTCCAGGAGTTAATAGATACTTCATAATAATCATTAATCAGTCATACTTCTGTAATAATAGATTGTTAATAATATTAATGGTTCAAATTCAAGTAATCAGTCATACTTTTGAGTTCGAAGCTCATAAGTTAAGAAACAGTATAAAAATTACTTCTCAGAACCATTAATTTTATAGACTAAAATGTTATCTAAGTGAGTAGATTTCAATATTTTAATTTTTTCCCCAATTCATTAGTTTTCTTTTCTTTATTATTCATATAACTTGTACACAAATGGAAGTGATGAACTAAGAGGGTTTCTAAGGATCCAAATGACCCTTTTGGACATGCCCTGACAAGTACTAGGTCATTAGTCATGGAATTTCAGTCCCTTCTAGTTAGTTTTCAAAAAACTTCTTTTGAGATAATTAAATTTAAGTGCCCATAAAATCTTGTCTTTTGCTTTTATATTTTTCGTTTTATCGCATGACTCAGGTGTGGGCCATTCAGATAAGAGATAAACTTAGGTTGTGTGTACTTAAAGTATTTAATTAGGAAGTTTTATCGACTCGTATTCAACCTAAAATGTTTTTGTTCCAATATATTTTTCTCCTTCGTTTTTGTTTTGATTAAAACATTTTATCACGTCCCATTAGGTTGATAAACAAAAAAAACTTTCCTTGCCACTATTTCACATTTTGTCAAGGACTTGAAAACCCTGTGTGAGCTTGCAAGGTCCTGTTAAGGACAAAACGGGGACATACTTTTTTAACTTGAATTTATGTATGAATTTCTAATGTGCAGCAAATTTTGGTCACCCAACACGACTAGCCAGACAAAAACTTTCGCAGAAATTCAAGCCCTTTAAAAACCTGGGAAATGAACCCACAATCTAAATTACTATAATTTTTAGATAAAACTTGAAAGCCTTCTTTTTCTCCCATTAAATTATGCATTTGGGTCTTTGGACGTTGCATATTAATATTTTCTTTCTTTGTTTAGTTGGAAAAACGTCTCTCATCACAAGATTTATGTACGATAGCTTCGATAACACTTATCAAGTAAGATATAATGCAATAAATTATGTTTTATGGTAACTTTTTATATTTTTTTAGGCGACGATAGGAATAGATTTTTTGTCGAAGACAATGTACTTAGAAGATAGAACCGTCAGATTACAGCTTTGGGATACAGCTGGTCAAGAAAGGTTTAGAAGTCTAATACCTTCGTACATCAGGGATTCTACTGTAGCTGTAGTTGTTTATGATATTACTAGTAAGTTTTCACATTTTATAGTAGAGTTAAATTTATTTGTTTTTAGATGCCAATTCTTTTCATCAAACGTCTAAATGGATTGATGACGTGAGGACTGAGAGGGGGAGCGATGTGATAATCATGCTTGTAGGAAACAAAACGGACTTGTCGGAAAAGAGGCAAGTTTCGACAGATGAGGGCGAAAGGAAAGCGAAGGAGTTGAATGTCATGTTTATCGAGACAAGCGCAAAAGCAGGTTACAACGTCAAACAGCTTTTCAGGCGAGTTGCGGCCGCTTTGCCTGGAATGGACTCCCCTGAGAACAGACCTCCGGAAGACAGTATCCTTTTAAATCTTTACTTTTCATCGGTAAGTCGATGCACGCTAGCTTGCTTTTTTATCCCGCCAAAATTTTTTGATTCCCTTAAGCTATATGTTTGCATGGATTGCTTTGAAATTTTAGCACTGCCATGCTTCATCAAGTTCATTGATAGCAACCTAAAGCCATTTCATTATGGTCCTTTTCCATGGAGTTTTATAGAATTTTGATTCCATTTCCAATCTGAGGTTTCATGCCAAAATGATGTGGCTTAATTTATGGAAACACCTGTAGAGGGGGTTGTAAGGTAGGGCATTTTGTTCTGGAGGTCACAAGTTCGATTCTCCTGACAGCCCTGATATTTTGCTAACTTGGAACCCTATTTGGTACCCTCACATTTGGTCGGAGCCTATGGGACTGTTCCGGAATTGTCGCAAGTTCCTCATCTGATTTCCCTTTACATCTAGTCCTGACATTTCGTTATTATTTAGTTTTTTTTTCTTTTCTTTTTCTTCCTTAACTCCTTTTTCCCTTTTGTGAATCAGTGCAAGAAATCATGCTCAAAGACACCCCGAACGAGACTAACGCCCAAGAAAGCGGTTGTGCATGCTGAAGAGCTTTTTCCAATTTTATTTTCAGACATAAACGTATATTCGCACTTGTTGACTACTTAATTTAAAAAACCTCGTTACTCAAATTTATGTTATTTATTTTAATTTTGTTAATATACAGGGATTTTCGTTGTAATACTAAAAAGTGAAAATCGTTAAATAAGGCTGATCGTTCAGAACTTATCTAACGACATGAATCACCCTGTATTTCTTTCTTCGTTTACCTTATAATAATACCAAAATATAACCAGTTTAAATTATTATAGTTAGGCTTTTTATAAAATATAATAATAGGTAATCAATGGGGATATAAACAGTATTTTGTAAGTTTCACTGTTTTTTTGTTATTTTGTGTATATAATTTAGATTATATTTTATGTATAACTTCGTTCTTGAAAATAAAATGAAAACTATTTATGTATTTTGGTTTATTTTTGTATATCCAAAGCATGTGCTGAAGTAGATTTGAAGCATGTTTTATTTATTGCACCTTTTCATTTTGACACGGCTTGAAATTGCTTTATTTTAGTTTATTTTTTAAGGTAAGTCACATTTTTGTAGGAAATGACTCATTATTTTGGGGATAAAAATCACTTGGGTCGTTGACAGGGACAGGATGCGTTAAATCACAAACTGTCCAGTTTTCCTGCTTTTCTCCCACCCATTAGGAGGCCCACCCATTCAGTGTGGCATGACTTCACAACTTAAAATTTGGCTTAGATTACTCTTTGCCCTCAAAAATTGACTTGAAATTTCATTTACGGGTTTTTAAAATTTCTATAAGCACGTATCTTTAAAACTAACCTACTTGGGGTTTTTAAATTGAAAATTTTTAGGTTTAGGAAAGGCTTTCTTTCATGTAATGAGGAATCTCCTCACTTCTATTATCCACTAATACATGCACCCTTTTATTTTATTATTTTTCTTCTTTTCTGTGTGAACTGCAATGAAACTTGTCTTCTTGCAACTAAAAAAAGCACGACAGCTTCATTTCTATTTTCGAGTACAATCTTTGCCTTAACCGGCTCCGAAAAATCCAGCCGTCGATCTCCAGACACAACATTCCCCGCAGAAGGACACTCAAGACTCCGAAGGCGGCTGCATGTGTTAAAATTCAGACTTATAAGAAAAAAAAACCATTTTGTCAGTAGTGAAAAATGATTACGCCCACAAATCAATAGTGCTTTATTTGTCTTTTAATTTTAATTTCGGTGAAAAAAACAACAAAAAAGCGTTAAAACGATTTGTGTGTGACTTTTATATTTTGTTATCCTACTTATTTAAATTATTTATACACTAGAAATAAGAAAAAATCTACCTAAAGTCGGCATTTGAAGAAAACAAAACGATTAAACTAAAAATGGTTTATTTATTTATTCATTCGAAAAGTAAAATAACCAGCTCAGAATCGATGGCCGTTACCAGTTTCTTTTCAGTTTTAAAACTGGTTGTTATGAAGACGCAGCATATTTTGGTCACAATCGAAAAGTTTCTGCTGTGATCTTTTAAAAAATTGTTAAATTACTAATTTTAATCTATAGTTTTGTTTTTATTTTATATATTTTAACTAAATAGCTCAATATTTAACTTATTAATATACTTAAGTATTTATTTGCGATGGCGATATTGAAAAAGTTGAATGTGGCATCATTTTTAATTTTTTTTTAAACAACCGCACGGCAATACTTTCCTGTTTTGTAATTATGTGATTGTTTAGATTTAAATATGAGAACAAAATTGTAACAGCTTAAATTTTCAATAATAAATTTAAAAGTTTGTGAATTTGGAATTTTGATCTCCCTATGAAATCACTGATTGGTGGTGCAACTATTGGTTACTTATGAAAACCTATAGTAGATGAAAAATCTTTATATTTTAAAAGCAGTTTGGATAATAAACCAACTGCTAATGTACCTACGAAATCATAGTATGCAATCAATTTGGAGGGACGTTTCTAATTTACTGACCAGAGAAAAAACGTACTACCGGACAAACTACTGATGTGACCGGGCTGAAATTTGGCAGAGATGCATATTTTGGTTGGTAGCACCGATCCTCTAAGGAAATTTTCAAATCGGACTATCTCCGACCCCGGTAGTCCGATTTGAAAATTTTCTTAGAGGATCGGTGCTACCAACTAAAATAAGCTTCCCTGCCCAATTTTAGCTCAGGCGCATCAGTAGTTTGTTCGGTAGTACGTTTTTTCTGCCCCCGGTGGTGATCATTTTTCGAGATCTCCTCCCCCGGTAGTCCGTTTTGAAAATTTCCTTCGAGGATCGGTGCTACCAATCAAAATATGCATCTCTGCCAAATTTCAGCCCGGTCGCATCAGTAGTTTGTCCGTTAGTACGGTTTTTCTCTGGTCAGTAAAATAGGTAAACCCAATTTGGAGATAGAACTTAAATGCACCCTAAAGGTCGTAAAGGGAACAATTTTGATCAAGTTTCAACCAGTTGCAACTTGCATCCATCCCATCCATGGATACTGGACACAATATTGGTCCCATCTATCGATGTATATAAGTTACTTATATACATCGATGAGCATGCCCTTTGGTATTTATGATGCGAAAATTTTCATAAACTAAAAAGCGTTCTTTCGGCTTTCCTCCAGAAATCTTCAGAGCTGGCTAAAAATCGCAAAAGAACAGTTCCAAGAGCTGATCCGATTCTTCGTATCTCTATCGCTCTCTTTGGATCAAGTGGGCGCTGGCTCGAATTCAAGGGTTCAGCTGAAAACAGAAATTTAACCTCTACGACAATTCCGTCAACAACGAGCACACGCTTTTTCCTCGGCTGTACGGAATTTTCTTTATTTGACAATGTCTCCTGTAAGTAATCTTGTAAAGTTCTCTTATTCTGTAATGTTTGTCTTTGTAATTTCGTTTAATTTCATATACTCAGGATGGGTGTCACTTAAATTATTTCGGCCACGTCCACCGGATTTGACGGCCTAGACATTTCGTGTCAATTTAAGATTTTATGTTTTGATTTGGGGTTTTCATGACTCTTGATTGATTTATTAGAGCTATTAATCATTAATTAATGTTCATTGATGCCAGAATGTGTAAGATTGCCATGATATTTTTGGATAAATTCATGTTGTGAGGAGGAGGTTACATAGTGCAGGTATTAATATTGATTTCTTTTTGTAGGCCAAAAAACCTGGCGCGGCCGCCAAAAAAGTGCCGACGACCACCGTTACTTCGACGAAACCTGCAGCTGCTAAGGCTGCTGCTCCAGCAGCTCCTAAGGCTGCAGCCCCGGCCGCCGCTAAGGCTCCTGCACCTGCGGCTAAAGCTCCAGCAGCTGCTAAAGCGCCTGCTGCTGCCAAAGCTGCCCCAGCGAAACAAGCGGCCGCTCCTAAAGCTGCTGCTCCGAAGGCAGCTCCTGCTGCGGCGAAGGGAGCCCAGCCGGCCGCTGCCAAAGCAGCTAAACCTGCTGCCGGTAAGACTGCCAAGCCCGCTGCCGCGAAGCCTACTGCGAAAGCTGCCCCAGCACAGAAAGCCGCTGGTGGCAAAGCGCCTGCGGCTGCGAAAGCTCCCGCTGCAGCTAAAGGAGCTGCCCCAGCCAAACCGGCCGCTCAGGCTAAGCCAGCCAAAGGGACCAAGACACCCGCCCCTGCCTCAGCTGCGGCTCCTCCAGCAAAGAAACAAGCGACTGCCGCTGCTGCTGCTCCAGCAGCCGCTCCTGCAGCTGCACCTGCCGCCGCTGCTCCCGGTGGTGCCGTCAAAAAAGCGCACAGTGCTAAAAAGCCGAGCCTTCAAAAGAAAACTCATGCTGGCGTCAAAAAGCAAACTCTGAAAGGGAAAGGGCAAAAGAAAAAGAAAGTCTCCCTCCGCTATGTCATCGACTGTACCCATCCATACGAAGACAAAATTATCGACGTTGCCAACTTTGTAAGTCATCAATATTACCTATTTGCACTTATTTCATCCTGTGTTTTTAGGAGAAATATCTTCAAGAAAGGATCAAGGTTAATGGTAAAACAAATAACTTCGGAAACAACCTTCAGTTAGAAAGAAATAAGATGAAAATTATTGTTACGTCGGATATCCACATGTCTAAAAGGTAAAATTTGTTGTTCTATTTGCTTCTTCTAAGCCATCTGCTTGCTATTTTTTGTGTTTTTTCTTCCTCTTGATTTTTATTAATTTGCCTTAAATGTTACAGATATTTAAAGTATCTTACGAAAAAGTATCTGAAAAAGAACAACCTCAGAGACTGGCTTCGAGTGGTCGCAAGTGCAAAAGACACTTATGAACTTAGATACTTCCAGGTATGACATTTTTTCGTACTTCATTTAATTGTTTTGGGGATCTACAAGTTTTGATCCTTTTCAAAATTTAGGCATTGGGATAACACATTTAATTCATTCTCTAATGTTGGTTCTTCTTTCTGTTTCAGTTTAACAGTCAAGAAGACGAAGACGACGAAGAGGACAATTAAGCTGGCCGATTTTTTTTTATAAATATGATTCGGGTTTTAAATTTTTGACTAATAAAAGAATTTTCAACCATCGTATTTTATTTAATGCTGTTCCATTAAAAACCAGAAGAGTACTTTCATTTGATTTTATTTATTTTGCATCCTTTATTGATACGAAAAATGTCATGCCAAATATTCAAAATATAAGGAAAAAGATAGATTTTTCGTTGATGGAACGTTGGAAACCTCACTTAGGGCGAAATCTATAAATAAAAATTTTCGGATCCAAAACAGTTATCTTTTGCAGCACTTTCGACAAAATTTTAGATTTCACCCCAAATGCTGTTGCTTCTGCAAAATACTCCCATTGCATATATTAATTCTTATCCAGGTCTTAAAATTGAATGAAAATATAATTTAGAGCAATAAGATTCCCATCTATGGAGAATTTTCTTCGGTTAGGAGTAATGCAATAATTTTTCAAAAAAAAAATTTTTTTTTGCCTATAAATGTTACTTTTTCTCTGTTCCTAGTTAAACGATTGACTTAAAATCTTTATGGCATGTTCTTTAAAAATATAATTTTTAAAAAACCATGAATTGGGAAGTCCTATATTTTCGTGATTCCCAGTGTCTTGTCCCAAGAACGCCCTGATCACGAATATATATGTCTTTAAGCCCGGCCCGGAGCCTCCATCAAACCGACCGCAATAGCTTCATTTCTTAGCTCCTAATCATTGATGTCTCCATATGGACTGCATACACTGCCATAGCTTTCCTCTAATAAAAACCCTAAAAATTTCAAGTCGATCATTCGAATGAAAGCTGGGTAAACATTATGTATTGTCCGTCTTGTATTCCGTATTGTCCGAATTGCGTATTCTGTACTAGAATTTTTTTATTCTTATTTTTATGGTTTTAAATGAGGTTTTAAACAATTAAATCTCCCGAATTGTTTTTTACATAAATCGATCATTGGGAGGTGAGAGTTTCGATTTTCTCCCACTTCTCTTCTCTGACGTCAGTTTCTCAGCTGATTTTGACGTCTTTTTGTTCGTCTCGGACATTTTAGTTTTTACGCAGTAAACAAGACTCGTTCCCCTTTGTTTCATCATATTGCATTCTTGCCACATAACTTCAAAGACTTTTTGATCAATTAATCTGTTAAATTTAATTTTCTTTCGATATCAAAATGAAATTCCAATACAAAGAAGAGCACCCGTTCGAAAAGAGGAAAGCTGAGGGTGAGAAAATCAGGAAGAAGTACGCAGATCGAGTTCCCGTAAGTAGACAAAAGCAACCTTGAACATTTTTCGTTTATTAATTTCTCTTTTATTCTTAAGGTGATCGTGGAAAAAGCTCCGAAAGCTCGTATCGGAGATTTGGACAAAAAGAAATATCTGGTCCCTTCCGATCTGACTGTCGGACAGTTTTATTTCCTCATCCGAAAAAGAGTCCAACTTCGCCCTGACGACGCTTTGTTCTTCTTCGTCAACAACGTGATTCCACCTACCAGTGCCACCATGGGCTCCTTATATCAGGTTCGTCCAATTATCCGTATAAATAAATATTGCGAAAGTTTCTATTCAAGGTTTTGGCAAGTCATCTACGTTTAGGCTTCAACCTCAAAAATTTTTCAAGTTTTTAGTATCCTAGGTGCAAAATAGGTCATCATAGTATCCTCCACTATGACTTATCAACTCATCTGCCCAACAATGTGCTAAAAAAATGTAGTTGAGGGTCCACTCCTTTGTTGCTCAGCTTTCATTGTTGTGTATTTGGTAATCAGTTGCCATGGCCACAATTCTTTGTCGATTTGAACATATTTTACTAATAAAGAGCTTTGATAAGGAGAAATAGGATTTTCTCTTAGATTATTCTGAATCATCAAAAACGACATTTTACTCATTTGTAGATGTCATTTGCTATCTTATTTTTATCAGCCGGATATTTTGATTATTGTTGTGCATTTAAGCTCTTTTTAATGAGCTTTTACTATAAAGGATGCTATTGAGGTCATCTTGCAGAGGGTTTAAGTTTTCAGTTTTTTTTTAGTTGGTGATCAAGAATCACAAGAAATGTTGGGTTTTTGTATGACTTATGTCCTGTATGTTTAGTTTAATCTTTGAGTGTAAATAAGTTGACTTTAGATTCATATTCAAAGGTTTAATATTCCAAATATATCCTGACTGGGCTGTTCTCTCTCCCCCTTTATGATGGTTACAACCTTCTGGTTATATGAAAGAAAATTGATGTTAAGATTTCATAAATTGTCAAAGTCCACCATTGAAACAGCCCCATCTTCCTTTTAGGAAACAGAATCTACAAAAATTTTCATTTTGTCATGTTTCAATCTATGAATTCATGTTTCATTTTGATTTATTTTCAGGAACACCACGAAGAAGACTTCTTCCTCTACATCGCTTACAGCGATGAAAACGTCTACGGAAATCTTTAATTAAAAATTCCTTTCGTTGAGAATTTATTAAACAAAAAAAAAATGTTTTTTATGAAAATTATAATAATTTTCTAAACTTATTGTCATTATTCTTAGAATGTATTTTATATGGATAAATTTTGTTTCGTCTTACGATTTATGTTTTCCAACTTTTTTTTTTTTAATTTTGCAAGTCGCAAATGTAACTAACAATATAGTTTAAGGTTTTTTTTTCTTTCACAAAATTATTATAGTTTATAGATTTATTTTATTATTTTCTTGTGATATTTTATTTGAATTTACAAAATATAAGGATTAACACAATTTTTCGACTTGTTTTACCTTTCCAAGGACGAAATGGTTTTCTCAGTTTTCCTATCTTTTTCATGGCTTTATAAGCAATAATGTTTTGATTATGTCAGTGAACACAAGAAACGTAAAAAAATAAAACAATGTCGTTTAAAAATCCATTTTAAATGACATCCGGAAAAAAATTAATATTGTTTTAAGTTGATAAAACAATCCTTCATTTGTTTGCTTTTAACAATCATATCTTCGAGACAATATTGCTCTGAAAAAGTCACATTTGCATTTCACCTTTCATGAAGCATGGAGTATCTTCTTTATTTTCTATTTTTATGTTTGATAAATTTAAGGTAAGCTTTATTTGTTGAGAAAACATCAAAATAATTAATTTTTGAAGCAAAGGCGAGTATAAAATATACTGGAACGTTCCAACAGAATCGTGTCATAAGTTTGGGTTCAATTTTTCGCACCTGGAAGAAATTGGGATCGTACAAAATTCAAAGGATAAGTTCAAAGGCGATAAAATCACCATATTGTATGACCCAGGATTGTACCCGGCAATAATAAATGGGGAGAATAGGAACGGTGGGTTGCCACAAGATGGGAATTTAAAAATTCATCTGGACCGCCTCAAAAAAGATTTAGATGTTGCAATACCCGATAAAGATTTCAATGGTATGAAAATCTTATAAATTATTGATTATATTTGGTTTAAAAAGGCATCGGTATTATTGATTTTGAGCATTGGAGGCCGATTTATCGAGAGAACTGGTCGAGTTTGGACATTTACAGGAAGAGGTCGAAAGAAAGGGAAAGGAAGAAGCATCCATTCTGGAGCGACAAAGCCATCGAAAAAGAAGTAAAAAAGAGCCAAAAAGCATTTTTTTTTTTCTTTTCATATTTTGTTTCCAGGCTTCATCCAATTTTGAGAAATTTGCGTATGAATATTTCGAACAAAGTTTACAAGTTGTGAAAAAAAATCGTCCAAAAGCGAGATGGGGCTATTATGCGTTTCCTTATTGTTTTAATTTTTCGCCGAAGAACCCAGATGTCGATTGTTCCTTAGAGACAAAAAAAGATAACGACAGGTATGTCTATGCTTGAGCGATGCTTTTAGCATTGACAAAACAAACTTGAGACATTGCTTTTTTTTATCCTAGCAATTTTGCAGGTCTCGATGGATGTTTAAAACAGGAACCGCCTTGTTCCCATCAGCATACTTACAGCAGAACAAACTCAACCCTGCTAAAAATGCAAAGCTTATCCAAGGGAGGGCTCAAGAAGCATTGAGAATCGCCAAAAAAGGTCCCATCCAGGTTTTCCCATATGTCTGGTTCAAATATCAAGATACAAAAAAATTTCTCAACAAAGAAGACATGTCGAACAGCATTCTAGTACCGAAAAAAACCGGTACTTCCGGCGTCATAATCTGGGGTTCAACCAATGATGTAAACACCAAAGAAAAATGCCAAAAACTCGACGACTACACACAAAATGTAATCAGGAAAATAATAAATAAAAAATAATCATTTTGAAAATCTAATCACATTTTAAACCTTACAAAAGTGTGTGAAAAAGTGGTTTTCCTTTTAAAACTTGTGAATTGGCATCTTCAATCTGAAAAAAGATTATTATGCAATTATTTAAACAAAATGTTGCACTTACAAGAACATTAATGTAGTCTCCAGGTATTATAGGTCTTAAAACATTTGAATTTTCTTTTTCAGGTACAGCTAGATTAGGTATAATAACTTTAACATTGCCGTCATTCCTTCCAGCTAAGAAATCTCCAGATCTTTTGCTTTTCTGATTTAAAAAAAAAAAATTAGATTTTAAGATCATTAATCAACTTACACCCTCGATTAGTAGAGTTTCTTGTCGACCGATATATTCTTTATTTAATTTCTCAGCTCCTTTTCTAAAAGTCTGGACCATTTCTAAAAGTCTTTCTTGTTTTACTTTATCCGGTACGTCATCTTTGTATCTTCGATGGGCTGCTGTTTTCTACAAAATTGATGAGCTGGGATATCACGAAAAGAGACTTACTTCTCTCATGCTGTAAGCAAAAAGGTAAGCTACATGGTATCCGACTTTCTCAATAAGGTCAACTGTGTCAGAAAACTGTTCATCAGTTTCGCCGCAGAAACCGCATATGAAGTCAGAAGACAGCGTCACATTCGGAATTATGCTTCGTAAATGGTCAACCAATTCTAAATAAGCTTCTCTAGTATACCCTCGCCTCATTCTCTCCAAAACGACAGAATTACCACTCTGGGCAGGAAGATGGATATTTTTACAAATATTTTTCCTACTTGAAATCACACCCAAAACCTACAATTTTTCATTATTTTATATAAATTTAATGAAAAAAATACTTCATCAGGAAAATCTTTTGGATGTGGAGATGTAAAACGAATTCTCATTTGCGGATCTACAGAAGCAACTCTATCAAGAAGTTCGGCGAATCTCAATCCTCCCTTGGTCGCTTTATAAACCGTTTTGAAACCTTTCGCCAACTTCGTATCGGTTTCTGAGACAGACTCAGACAAATCTCGATAACTATTGACATTTTGACCTAAAAGTGTTATTTCTCGGACGCCTTGTTCAGAAAGATGTTTGACTTCTTTCAGAATAGAATCGACAGGTCGAGATCTTTCTCTTCCTCTTGTAAACGGTACTATACAATAGGTGCACATATTATTACAGCCTCTCATTATGGACCTGAAACAAAATTAATGGCAACTTATTTTAAATTTACATACACAAAAGCAGAAACATTATTTTCGTTCAATCGAACAGGCATGACGTCAGCGTATGTTTCATCTTGAGACAGCACGACATTAATGGCTGCTTCATTTGTTTCCGTCAAGGCAAGAAGACGAGGTAGATCTTTATAGCTGTCTGGCCCAGCTACGACATCTATTAGCTTTTCCTTTTCAATAAGTTTTTCCTTCAATCTTTCAGCCATGCATCCCAAAATTCCAACTTTAACCGGAGGTTTAGACTTCGACCTGACTTTTTTGAGGTTCCGAAAGTGCTGAAGTCGATTCCAAATTTTCTTCTCTGCATTCTCCCTTATGGCACACGTCATCACCAAAATGACATCAGCATCCTTAAGTTCGGAAGCCTTCGTAAACCCCGCAGATTGAAGAATCGACCAGACAATCTCAGTGTCGCTTACATTCATCTGACAACCGTAAACGTCGAAATAGACTAAAAAACAATAAAATTTTAATTGAAACGACTTCAAATACCTTTTCTGTTCCATCCTTGGTATGCCTGTGTGTCCAAATAAGGTATGAATGGCTCAGAATGGTCTATTTCCTTGGGAGTATTTCGAAGGAAATCTTTCAAGTCAGGCCCTTCAGGAAGGCTCTTACGTTCAGCTTTATTGCTTTCAAGAGAAGAAAATTTTTGGAAACAAACATTACGAAAACAAAGCGTTCGAGGAAACAAACGTTTGAAAGATTGCATGTTGATAACTTATCAATCGTTATCACTAAATCATTGATAAAATACTGGAAGGTTGCACTTTGTTTACGGCGTGCTTTGCCAAAATGTTGAGAAAACCGAGTATTTTGATCAATATTTCGAAGAATAGTGGTTTCGAGACGATTCAAAAGCGTTGGAAACATGGGCCAAATCATTGGGTAATTTTTTCATTTTTGTTAATAACTTTCAACTATTAAAAAAGTTGGTTTCTAAATTCTTATCTGGTTGTAGGCTACTTTAGCGCATAAGAAGACTTCAGTTGATAAGGCTCTTGACCATTTTGATGACTTTTATAAGAACATCTTCAACAAAAGTTGGCCATCGATTCGTATTGCTCTTCTATCGCCAAACAAGCATGTTGCAGTCGTCAACAACTTCAGTGACGTTTCAAGAATCGTCACATCACTGGAGGTTCATGCAATTCCATTTTTTTCATTAATCAACTTTTTTTTTAGAATTTGGGCGCGATAAACGTCAAGAACTTATTTGAGGTCGAAGCTGAGAAAATCAAATCTAGCGGCCGAAAACGAAGAAGAAGAAACAAAAAAGAAGAAAATGCTGATTTAGAATTCAAACTAGAAAAATTAAGCGAGGAAAAACTCGATGAAGAACTGAGTCATATTTATCCTGATACTCCTCAAGTTAAAGATGAAACACGATCCGTCCACGTTGACGAGTAAGGGCATCGACAAACACAAAATTGGGTGAACCCTAGGGTGACCAGATAGTGAAATTTTAAGCATTTCAAAGATTCTCAACTCTCATTGACCTTATATGTACCTGCCTTTCCATGCATTTCGGGGAGGATGAAAGTCCAAAGACAGAAGAAAAGACCCTTTTCAGACATGTTTTGACTTGGGTGGAAGAAGAAGACCCTATTGAAGAAGAAGAGACCCTATTCAGACATGTTTTGACAAGAAAAGACCCTATTCAGACATGTTTTGACAAGTAAAACCCTATTCCGACAGGTTTTGACAAGAAAATACCCTTTTCAGACACGTTTTGACAAGAAAAGGCCCTTTTCAGGCAGATTTTGAACTTTTTTGACAAGAAATTTCCCTTTAGGCCCAATTTTAAACCTTTTCTTAAATACCCCTTGTTTGGCTTATTCGTATCTCTTTGACTAGGAAAGCCCTTTTTAGCCAGATTTTGAATTCTTTACTATTTGTTGAGACCTTTGTGTACACAAAATCTTCAGACAGATTTTGACAAGTAAAACCCTATTCCGACAGGTTTTGACAAGAAAATACCCTTTTCAGACACGTTTTGACAAGAAAAGGCCCTTTTCAGGCAGATTTTGAACTTTTTTGACAAGAAGTGTCCCTTTTAGGCCCAATTTTGAACCTTTTTTTAAATACCCCTTGTTTGGCTTATCTGTATCTCTTTGACAAGGAAAGCTCTTTTTAGCCAGATTTTAAATGCTTTACTATTTGTTGAGACCTTTGTGTACACATCTTGTCGAACTTGAACAATTTCTTAACCTTCTTTTAGCGAAAATCGCCTCATTGAGCCAGAAACAGGGATGTCCTCTGGTGCCCTTTATGAGTTCGTTCCTGCCACGCAATTAAAAGGAAAAGAAGATTGGGTTCCAGAATCTCAACATTACGCCTACTATAAAACTGGAACCGATTTCCCAGTTCGGATTTTTGAACAAGAAAACATTTTTTTCCCTCCACACCTGACGGTTTTTACATTCGAGACCGGAAACGTCTCTAAGTTTCCGGTGAGCAAAAAAGGCGAAACGGGCGTTTCAGGTAATTGAAAGCCAAGGTTGAGTCTCATGACTAGTTCATTTCAGATTATTATTTAATGGATGGAAGTTCGCTCATGCCTGTCCTTGCTTTGGGTCTTCGCCCCGGCGACGCAGTTCTCGACATGTGCTCATCTCCCGGCGGAAAATCTCTTCTATCCTTGCAGACTCTTTTCTTAAGTATGTCTTTTCATTGAAAAAAATCGTTCATTGATTTCCAGGCAAAATACTTTCCAATGATACAAGCCCTTCACGGCTCAACAGAGTCAAAAAAGTGATGCAAGAATTCTTCTACGATTTCGACAAAAGGCTTGACAACGGCGAAATTGAATTTAGCTGTCATGACGGACGTGATTTGGAATGCCAAGATGTTTTTGACAAGGTTTTATTTAGAAAATTAATTCTTTTAAAAACTTTAAATTAGATTTTAGTCGATGCACCTTGTACTAATGACCGCCATTCAGTTTTGGTTGAAGACAACAACATATTCAAACAATCAAGGTTAAAAGAAAGGATCAAACTACCCGAAATCCAATCGGATTTGCTCACAAATGCTCTTAAACTAGTCAAAAAGGGAGGAACCGTCGTTTACTCAACTTGTTCCCTTTCACCTATCCAAAACGATGGAGTCGTCCACATGGCTTTAAAAAAGATCTATGAAGAGACCGACTATAAAGTTGCCGTTGTGTAAGTTTTAAGTGTAAAATGGTCTTTCATAACATGTTTTTAGGGATATGAGGCAAGCCTTGGAACCAACTGAGATCATATTTCGCTATTCTCATCAAATTCAACTTCGCTACGGACACCTCATCGTCCCTTACCTTCCAGCGAACTTCGGTCCCATGTATTTTTGCAAATTAATAAAACTCTGAATACGTTACTGGAAATTTTAATAAACAATTTGTTTTTATGTTTATTTTATTGGAATATTCTTTCCAACAAAGGACCAAACTACTTTTATACTCTTTTTATTAGACAACATAAGTTAACATAATGTAAACAATACCAATAACAGTGCAGAACAGCCCGGGAAAAAAATCAATTTAACGTCTTTAAAAAAAATAATAACTCATAATTTAAAGTAAAAAAATAATAACACAAAAAATCAAATTTAAACTTATTAAATAAATCACAAAATCTTAATACTAATACAACTTTACCCATGGAATGCTCGCTCGACGGCAAAAAAGAGACAAAAGTGACATCTAAGGTAAGCCTAAGGTCAGAATTTGATTAAAAATTCATACATGCGATCTAATATTTGGTAACGAATATAAAGAGGGTTTAAATTTTTATTGCGTGTGTGTATATGTATCGTTAAGCTTTGATTTGACTAGACAATTCTAATTCTATGTCTTGTATCGGCTCTCTCCAATAGTTGAATTGGGAAAAATCTTCGCTCGAGAAGGGTTTATTCGATGGGAACATTTGGTCCACAAGCTGCGACATGTTGGTATACCTAAAACATTAAATAAATTAATTTATACATCAATAAAAACCTAAATTTATGAAAAAGAAGACATTTTTAATATTGAAAAATGGAATAAATGTTAAAAATGACCCAGACACAGTTAGTTACATGAAAATGATTCATGCTTGTTATACCTGAACCCCCCAAAAAACCAAGCCATGCCTTCTTTGGTTATTTTGCTTCATTAAACTCGGGTTGTGGCACTTATTGCCTCTTACCCCATTTTAAAGGAATTTTTTAATTTAATGCCAGCTCGATATCGTGATCAGAAGGCAAATGGCTTTGACGAAAGTCGACGGGTATAGCTGGGAAGATATCGTTCACTATTGAACTCTGCCCAGAGTAACTGTAAAAACAAAGTTTTCACCTCCTTTTATTCAGTTTCCTTTTTTTTTCACATGCAATTCCAGATCCCAGTTAATGCCCAAACAAAAATAAAATCAATGGAACTTACGTTGATTGGAATGTCTGCGTAAGCTCGTGTTTGAGCTCGCCACGATGATTTATGGTAAAAATTCTAAAAATAGGAACTCCGACAGCTTGATAGGCCCAGACATCCTAAAATCGTTTGGTTAGTTTAAGTTCTTTTTCAAAAATAAAATCTTACATTGATTTTATTTCCATAACCAGCATAAAAAGGTTTGATGTGCGATGGGAACAGGGCTTGGATATCCTTCAAACAAGAAATTTTAAACTCTTCCGGCTTCTTTTCAATAACTTCGCTAAAAAACAAAAATTAGCTTATTTATTTGGTTTAATTTTGAGAAATTTACGTATGAAATGCGTTTAAAAGGCTGGTAGGGTTGAGAAGCATAGGCCCTTCGGGTAGGCCGAGATCTTCTTGTTTGATCGATTTGAGGTATTCCCTTGTCAATCTTGATTGACCTAAAATTTCGAAATATAAATTTGAACCTTCACTAGAGAAGAAACGTACCAATTGCTCGAGCTGATAGATAAAGCAATTTATATCCATTATCTTTGATTTTGGTGAAAAGCTTAGCTACACCGCTCTGTGCCCAGTCTTTTCCCATTATGGGCAATATATGGCCAAGAACATCAGACCTGGAAATCAATTTAGTTTTAAATTTTGGATCAATCTAGTATTTACTTGGTAATTGTTCCGTCAATATCGGAAATGACGATTTTATCATCATATCGCCAAAGGAACAAATAACAGGAACATTTGCTTGTCCCTTGATAGGCTGTAGTGACGCTAAAAACGATTTCATTGGAGCCCGGTTGCAGTTTTAGGCTGGCCTATAAGAAAATTATTAAAAATAAATGGTTCATAAAATCCATACTATTTGCTCAGATGAAAGCCTGAGAGTTTTGCGGTATTTATCAGGGTTGAAATCAGGCGTAGGAAGTTCTTGGCTGTCATTGAGTTTCCTTATAACATCAATCGGACTAGATTGTTTCCCCCTAAAAATCTAATTAGTAAAAGAAAATCTTTTAAGGCAAATTTACTTCATGGACATGTCTAAAGGCTGCTCTTGAGGCTGGTTATGAGACTGCAAGTCCTCGATGCTGTCAGGCCTTTTTGGTGAATCGGTTTTCGTCTCGGGCTCCAAAGGCTTGGAAGGGTCTTCAACTTTGATATCAGTCAATGATTCATCTAAAAGAAAATAAAGCTTTCTTTCATAATATAAATGATTTGCATACCGAATTTTGGTGGTGGTTGTTGATTACGTGACCAGAACCAATAGGAATATGGTTTCTTTGGCTGTTTAGCATCTTTGTGTTCTTCACCTTCGATTCCACCATCGCACAACCTTGAGACTACATCCTGAAAAATTTCATTAAAAGGAAAAAAAGATTGAACAAAATGTACCTGAGGCAATGTTTTGTGATAGACAAACATTGAGAGGATAATAGGAGCAGCTGCGCGCCATGAATAAAGTTTCCCATCGATTCTCACAACAAGTTTTGGGTTGTTAAGGTGGGACATTGGATCCTGACAGAGGTCGTGGTATGAAATTAAGTTTTCGTTGAATTGCTCTACCGTCGCTTCAGGCCCAGCGGTTGAAATCGCCACATCATCTGGGCACCACCTTCAAAAAATGTATAACAATTTTAAATTTAATTTTAACACTTACTTATGGTTTTCATAATCACTATCGATTGATTTTGGGCCACAAATGGCTCCTTCCACGCTATGCGGAGATTGGGGCAAAGATGGTCCATTGCCAGACTCCGCATCTTCTTCACGCTGCTCGGTGTATTCTAAAATAAAAATGATTTTGTTTCTCAAGAAACCAAAAATGAGCTTACCCGCGTTATTTGAAGAAGAATTCTGTTTGTGAGCAGAAGGAAAATAAAGAGCGGCCATTTCAGGATCTTCGGAGTTAAATTCAGACAAGTATATTCCCTCAGCTTCATTTTTGTGTCTCATGTGCTTTGTCTTTTTCATAAATCCGAGCATATTTTGAAGCATCCATTTTTGTGCTGGAGAAAAATCGGTTAATAGTTAGTTTAAAAAGGAAAATAGTTACATTCTTGTTTGTTTTCATCGGTGTTAGGTGATGTCGGAAGTTCACCCCATCGCCATGACTGCGGCTGATCCTCGATCGCATTCGACTGACCACTTTCTCCGCCTGCACGCTTAGTCTCGAATTCGCTGTCGCTCTGAACTGGAGCGAAATCCCTCGGGCTAAACAAATAAATTAAGTTACAAATTTATACAAGAAAACACATAACAATGGTCACATAAGCACAAAAAAATCAAGCTTTAAATTAACTTGAGGACCTTTTATTCTGATTCAACAATGCCTAACCTACTATGTTCTGATTTTTAAAAAAACAAATATTAATATTTTAATTAAAAATAAACACATCCATGCAACAAACATGCTCAGCTTGATATTAGTAGAGGAAGTTAATTACAAAGCATTGATGATGTGCGACGCATTCAGTAGTTGAAAACTGGCCTCCAACTCGTTCTCACCAACGTTCCCAAACCTAAGACCATATTTCTCACATGAACCCCCAAAATTTCACTCACACAGGGGCTTCAAGGTAATAATGGGTCCAAAATGGAAATTTTAAAGATTCGTCTGAAAATCCATTTTGGACCCTAAGCCTTATCTAAGCAGAGTTGCAAGCAATATTAGATGATTAGTTGTAAGTTTTCTTTTTAAAAAATTACTGACCTGCTTCCTGGTGTTATTTCAGTGTCACTGAAGAAGTGAATGTCCCTTTCCAAGGGCTGTGATGGAGGAACGTCGATGGCTTGCGATTCATCTTTTTCAATGATTGTTGGCTGTTGAGAACCGTCGAGATCTTCAATTTGAAAGATAGCATCGCAGTTTTTGTCTTCAGGAACATTTCCAGCGGTTAAGCTACCTCTTTTTTGAGCGTTTTTCTTTTTGGTTGACTTCTTTCGTCTTTTACGTTTGCTGTTGTTCGCATTTCGTTCATCCGCTGAAGGAGAATCCTCCTAAAATTGAAAATTTAGAAGATATAGATTGGAAGGTTTTGAAGTACCTTGTTGAATTCCGTGCCGGTGCTTTCTTGACTAGAACTGTTTTCAGAAGGCTGCCCCGGGATTGGCCTGAATTCAGTCGTGCTCAATTTACGGACGAAATCTTTGCATTCTTGGTCGCCAAGGGTTTCCGCTCTAAATGTTTTCGGTGCACTGGATGCAATGTGGAGATCCTTATCGGGACTTTCTTCTTGCTCTTCGAATCTTGGCCAGTTCGAGTTGTATCTTAAATCTTCAGGAGGGATAGGCGAGCAGGCCAAATGCGGCGGGATTCCATTTTCTTCACCTTCGCCCAATTCGACTTCCTCCACAAAAAATGCTTCGCCCGATTCTCCAAGTTTCATGTGAATATCAACAGGCTCTCCATTGATTTCTATATCCACCTGTATAACATCAAAATTATGGGTTATGAATCATTCAAACTTTGATGTCAACTATGGCTCAAAGTTCTTAAGGGTTGTAATTTTATTTGGCATAGATCCATTCCGCCGAAAATAAACAGACGGCGGCCAAACTTGAAATAAACAGATTGTGTAACTCACGATTTTCTCTTTACTCCGAAGGACTCCCATTTTTCCGAAGCGTACGTGAAAAGGGGAGCAGGTGTAAGAGCCATCGGGCTGCTCGACGACAACGACATCGATCGCCCCCGTAAGCGTGGCGGCGTTGATTTCATTGTAAATGTACTTGCAGTTGTTAATTACCTTCCCTAGGTAATTCATCCTTAAACCTGCACAAATAGAGAAATCAAATTATTTTCGCTCGGACAAATTATTGAGAAGATAAACTTTTTAAAACTTGTGATGTAATCCTCAATGTCATGGCTATTAAGATAGAAACTAAACTTTTACAATAATCATTATAAAGAAAATCCTTATCTAAAATCGCTGGGTAATAAACAATTATTACAAGTGAAATGACGAAATTTTAATGAGTACCTACCAAACCTTTTTAACACAAATTAAATTAAATAGGCTTTAAATCTTTTGGTAATTTAATTGAGATTTTTTATGAAAAATTTGCTCCTGAAGCGTTGATTTTGAGGTTTTTGATGAAAAATTGGCTCTTAAAAATTTGATTTTAAAATAACTGAAAATTTTAGGATTTTGGGCGCTTCTTCTGCTCCCAATTGGCTTGAAATTTAGCATAAATCATCTATATAGAAGAACCCCTAAAAATTTCAAGTCGATTGTTCCAAATGTTCAATTTTTAAACAATCGTTATTGAACGAGATTCGATTAAACATTGTGGTTCAAGAAGACCCATCATCCAAGAGCAGGTTTATCAAAATTTTGACAACTCTTACGTTAACGTAGTGCTTATACAATAGGCTAGGCTTTGATTATTTTTCCTATTCTATATTTTAAAAAAACCATTTCATGATGTCATTTAAGGAGCTATTTTCTGCCATATTAAGGTAGGTAGTAAAGGTTGTGGTCAAAATGGGTTGTTTAGTTTAAAAGGGGTTATTGGCCCTGGTAAATCCCCCCCCCCCCAGCACTTTGCATGCAAATTGGACTTTATTTTTTTGTGAGTAATGGGGATTTCCAGATAAAGGAAAATGAAATCCGATGACCAATACTATGAGGTTTCAATTATTATTCAAGATAAGGCCTCTTTGTTTCAGAAAGTAAAATCTAATCTAACTAAAAACAAAAAAAAAGCAAGACAGAGCGTTTTGAGATAAAATGAAAATTATAGGTTTGGGATGATTAAAAATGGACTAATAAGTACTTGGAAATGAGGATAATTTCGTAATGATATGCAATGAAGTATAAAATAAGGAGAAAAAATACGACGCTGACCTAGAAGAAGAGGAATAGTTTGTGGTAGGGTGAGGGTGGTGGAGCCCTTTGCGGCGGGTGGCCCTGCGGGGGAGGTCAGAACAAAAGGGAAATTGAATCTTCAGATTACCTTTGCTCTTTCGACGTCTTTCTGGGGCCCAGGGAAGAACGCACGAGGCCAAAACTTCACGGGAAAGATCCGACGGAACTTTTTGTGTCTTTCTTCAGCGGCGACAAGTGAATCGGTCGCTCATGTCATCGAGCGGACTGCCGAGCTCTCAGCTATCGATACCGAGAAGTGACAGGGGGAACGAAATAATCAGCTGTTGAGCGTGATTTGCTCTAGCACGACCATCGCGCGTGCGCTTTTCAAGTGACCCAATCGTGACGCACCGCATCCCGCAACACGGCATATTTTAATATATTCCCGCCAAACATTTTTTTTTTTTGTAATGAAAAGAAAGGCAGGAAATTATAGATTTTTGCACGGGAAGAAATAGAGGAACACACTAGTCGTAGCCTGGATGCAACCGTGAGGGACTTGCATCCGAACATATACCACCGCATCAATCCCCTGGAGTTGGGACCGGGCTTTGGAGTCTCCCGAGCCTCACCTGTGATCCTTCCCCTCTCCCATGTATTCCTTCCTGTGCCCCCCCCAAATATTTACATATGGAACCCTTTTCGTTTTTACATAAGCCATCTGGATGCTTCGTGTCAACTACTATAAAATCAAAACTATGGTATTTACAGACAGAATTTGAGTTCTCAAGGGACATAGCATTTTTGCAGCATTTGGCATGAACATTTGAAATCTTCAGGTCCCTTTTGCGTCGAGTCTCCACTCACACTCAAATTTTGTCGACTCAAAAGGGTATTAGTTGTAAGACACTACTAGACACAAACCATGAGTCACCATCCTTAATTTAAAAGAAAATAAATTCGATCCGGGTGCTCTAAAACGAACCTAATTCAAACACCTTGACCTCATCATTAAGGTCTGAATCCTTCCGATGTTCACCCAAGCCTGAAGCAAAAAGGTTGGATAAAAGCCGTTAGTAGGTACAACCTAGGGTTTTTTTTATTCGTTTGTTTGCTGCTAACAAAGAAATTTCATCCATTGTCACTTGGAAATTCAAAAGGAGAACGACCTTGACTTTATTGAATAGATTGGCCAATAACTTGCACAGGTGGCAAATATTCTTAACCAATCAGCGTAAAGAAAGACTCGACGTTTTTTTACCGATTCAAGGATGCAAACTTAAAAGTTGAACTTACTATACTTAAGAAGATCGCGGTACTTTCTAATTTTCATTATGTAACTTGTAACTGCTTGCTTTTCGACTCTACCTATAGCATGGTTCCACTATTTCTATTCTACAAAACACTTTAAAAAACGGATTCCGATAAGATAAAATACAAGACCTTCGAACTGACGGGGGTTTATTTATTGTAAACAAGAGGCCAAAAAAGCATCGAAATGAGAAGATAATTTTGATGGAAATCAGAAAATTTTCTCATGAAGAAGATATTATAATAAAAATCTAAATAAAAAATAAGGTGTGAGAGTGAATTTTAAAAAAGCCTTTGTCATGAAGTAAATTATTCGTGACGCAAACCACACAAAAAGGCAAAATAAACAGAATTCAGAATGTTGAAGAAAAATTTTAAAATGCGTCTACTTTAGCATCAAGCCCAGTTTGATTAGTACCTAAAGTACTACTTATTCTTATATAATTTCACGATGATCAATGTAATTAAACTTGACTACATTTTAATGAGTTGAAAGAGGAAAAAAGGTGAAATTGGCCAATGGAAGTTTTGCACGGAATTTTCCCAGATCCGGGCATTTTGCCCGAGATCAACGACACGCGAGTTCACGAAACGGCAATTAGAATAAAGAAACGGACGAAGTAGGCCGAGCAGGATTAAATTTTGCACGGACTAAATGAAAATTGGATGACTTCTCAGGGTTTTTTTCCGGATTAATTCGTTGGAGAAGAGCCAATTTTGGTTTAAAAAGGCATATTCTTTTAGTAACTGCAGTATACCGGTATAGTTTTTAAAAACATGCCTTGGGATAGGTAGGTGAATAATAAATTGTTTTATAAATAAACAAAGACAGTGGACAGGTTGACTTTATTTTTCAATGGCAACGATAAAACAAAGGACTGGAGAAAACAAGGACGGCAGAGTTCTTCCTACTTCCTTTAGGCATGTTCAAAAACGAAGATGGCTTAGAAATAAATATTTATCTTAAATTTTTGGAGTGACCATTTTTTTCTAAATAAATTGACGAACCCGATATCGGATCTGATTCGACTTGAACATCATCAATACCATCTAGGTACATAGCGACTTCGACTTCTTTCCCGTGACTTGGTTCGAACTTATAGGATAAACATAAATATGTTTGAAAAATAACTCAAGGTTCAATCCAGTTTTTCAGATTTTTTTTCCCTCAATAAGTTTTGCATTCTCCATACTTAGGCACAGAATTTCGACCGCCTAAAGTAGGTCGAACGAAAAAAAAAATTCATCTTTTTAAAAGGTGAACGCCGCTGCTCGGTTTATGCAATAACGTACCACGCGATTAGTTATCGGCTATCGGCCTGAGCAATAAGGAAGTTATGACTTTTATGACTCAACGTTTAGTTACAATTTTATTTTATTTTATTTTTTATAGTAAACAATCTACCAGTCAAATGCTAGAATCATGCATATAGCCTTCCATAAATAACCTATAGTTCTTGCAAGTGCATGCATGAAATAAAGCTTAGGCTTACCTTAATTTATATTTTAAGGATAGAAACGTTATTTTTACATCAATTCTTGTAGAAAACCGACTTATAGCAACAATTAATTAGACAGAAGATATTAACTTTATATAATAATAAATAAAAACTATCTGCAGGGCAGAAAATTTTTTGATGTGTGCTTGGGTCGGTACTCGATAGAGAACTGGTGAATGGTACTATGGTAGTGGGTTGAGTTGTAGCAAAACAATTTTTTTTGGTGAGGGGTGTTTGTCTGGGCAGTGGGAGAAACCTGAAGACCTTGTGGGAATCGTGCGTTTCTACTCCGTCCAATGGCGGTTTCGAAACGACGAACGCGCCTCTCGACTAGACCAATCAAATGAGCGGCGTCGGTAACATCCGTAAACAAATTAATTTTTTGTGAATCAACAATAGCCAAGACGCAACGGGTTGCGTCGTTGAGCTGTGACGTCGTTTTAATATAGGCGGAGGAGGCGGTGTTTTTGCCTTTTTCACCGAGGCCGACTTGTTTACCGGTTCTACTTTGTTTTTCAGTTTACTTTTAAAACGCTGAATAATAAAATTTTTTTGGCGGCATGGCCTGTAAACAAGGCGCGTGCCAAAACCTTCGAATGTCCCATAAACTTGTTTTTGATGGTTTGGATCTTGCAGGTGACTTGTCTTCGTTCACCATAGGCCGGGCATACACCCACAGATATCCAGTCCAAAGATATGCAAATGTAATATTTCTTAACAGCGTCATGTAACGAGCAATTAAAACATCGCAATCCTGATTTGTCAAATCAAAAAGTCCGGTTTAGTCTGGAAGAGTTTCATTTGAGTAGGAATCTGGGTCAAATTTCAAAGGTAGGAACGAAGCTGGCATCTTTTCAAAATGATGTTGACCCTCATTCGCATAGCATTTTTTAATCCGTCGTCCCATTGAAGGCCGTAGCTGTCCAAGTTCAATAATAATAAATCTTCATACGCATCTCCCAAAAATTTAATATAAACTAGCATAATATTGTGAATAGGTTGGTTTTTATTTTTTTATTTTTTATTTTTAAGTTGAAGCTTGTAGCGTTGTAATTGAATTTTGAAGATAAATTCAATGCATTGAAAGAATGACATAAAGCAGTTAAAAAATTTATTTTTAATTCACTTTGATAGAAATTACAATGAAAATTTATTATAAAATGGAGGTGCTATTTTTCTTCAGATTTTGGTTGTTCTTCATTAAGTTGGTCGAGGGAGAGTTCTAGTTGGATAAGAGATTCACGAGCAGCCATTGCGATCATTCCCTCAGGACTCGTTTTTGGCTCATAACCCAAGATCATAGCCGACTCTCTGAGCATTTCCGCAATTTTTCTCATCTCATCTTTAAATTGAGCCACCGTTAGCTCTTTGTATTCGAATCGGCTTCGGTTGTAGAGCAAAAGTGCGACGTGAAGTTCGTACAGAGTCATACCCCTTAATCGTGAAAATCCTGGGCAGATGACATCCAATATAGATAAAAACTGACGGCATAAGTTCGCTTTGCGTTCAAGGAGTATGTCTGGAAGCATGTCGAGTGTGTAGCCATCGATTCGTCCATACATTTGGATCAGCCCTTGCCAAAGAGCGACATTCCATCCATGATTTGGGTGCAAAACGCTTTTATAATGCTTCAGCAACTATAAACAAAAGGAAAATTTAGCAATGCAATTTTAAAGTGTCAATTTTTCAACTGATCAAATAAGTTGAAGCAAAGAAGGCTCAAGAACCAAAATAAAAACTCCCATACTTTATACTCAAAACTATTCCTTTTGTATAATATACCTTTTCAGTAGCTTCAAGTTTTGCTCCTGTATTTTCCATCATTTCAAGTTTGCCAATTTCTTCTTGCATTGTCAAATATACTCGGACAATTCCATGTCCCGTTATGCCAAAATCACAATGATTACACTTCCAAGGAGCATTTTCGTCTAAAATTGTAAATAAAATAAAGAAGACTTGAATGATTTTCTTACCCAAAGGATTAGTCGAAAGAATAAGCCCAGGGTCGCATTTTGTACATTTCATTGTACTCAAATGAGTACCAAGTTCTGTCGGATCTTTACACCTGGCACATTCACATGCAAAGTACTTGGTACTCATCAATTTTGACCTGCGAACCAAAGTTGGCTCCAGTTTTAATGTGTATGTCGAAAAAAGCTCCCCTCCTTCAGGGACGTCGATTAAAGTCCTAAATATCATCCTAAAAACGGAAAAAATAAAATAATAGAATTTTTTTTTAAATCTTACGTATATTCATCATCTCCATTCAACGAATGTGTCGTATTGCAGACACAGTTATGTGACAAAAGTGCGCCATTGAAATACAGTCCTCTCATATTTGAAGTGCTTCCGGTTACAATTTCAAAACTATTTACAGTCAAAATACCACAAACCTTCTGTATTAGTTCCTCACTGAACCTATTAAAAAGAAACAAATTAAAAGAAGAAGAAGAAGAAGAAGAGTAAAAGAAAATCATACCTTCCTCTCAATTTGCATGCTATTAATAAAAATTGGACGACATTGTTTTGTTCACTGGTCCAGAGCTCTTCTTGAGCTTTTCTGTGATCAGGATGATGTTCCATAGTGCCAACTGTTCTTTCCCACTCATCTTTTTTCCTTTCTGTTTCCAAAAGGGTACGCAAAGGTACAATACATTGCAACTGCAGCTCAGGCTCAGAGTTTTGATCATAGATGATACCTGCTGACTTAAATATTGGACATTCATAATCCTTATGAATAGGCAGTTGCGAACAGGCATCGTTGCAGACTGGCCATCTATAAAAATTTTAATTAATTTTAGCAATTTAAAAAACACTTACGAGCATTGTGAACATAATGTTAGATTCTCAAGCTCGTTATGGCATCCCAAGCAGATCAGCGGTGAATAAACTTTTGGTCCGTATGAAAAAGGTTTCTCACAAAGGAACGCCTCACCTGCCTTTAAATTCTGTGATGCCACCACATACCTTTTTATAAATAAAAAAAATTACACTGTCATTATTTCGTTTAAAAACTACCTTCCGACTTGATCATTGGTTTTAATAATAAATTTATCCTCCATGTTTTTGCAGTGCACAATGCTGGGTTGAACAATGTAGGTTTTAAACTGGATAGAGCATCTGGGTCGTTCTCGTTCTTTCTCTATTTATAGCGGGCACTCCTGAAATAATTATGGTCAAAACAAAGATGTTTGGCAAGTCCAAACTAAAGCCTTACCTACTTTAAATCAATTTTATAGTTTTCAATATTTGGTTTAAGGTGTAGGTAGGCAAATAATCAAAATTATGAGACATTTTTTTGCTATATATTACTTGGCGGGACAGCATTCCATCGCGTTTCTAGATATGTGATAGTATGGACAAGAGGTTTAAGGATTTAAAAAAAAATTAACTTTTTCTAAAATTATATATTTAAAAAATTTCTAAGGAATAACAGTTTTTATGCAGATTCATCAAGTTGAACTAGAGATAATTCAAGTTGGACTAAAGACTCTTGGGCGGCCATCGCAATTTGGCTGTCTGAGCTCATTTTTGATTCATAACTTAAAATCAGAGCAGCCTCTCTGAGCATATCAGCGATTTTTCTCATCTCATCTTTGAACTGTTCCATTGTCAATTCTTTGTACTCAAATCGGCTTCGGTTGTAGAGCAAAAGTGCGACGTGAAGTTCATAAAGAGTGATACCTCGTAGTCTCGACAATCCTGGCCCGACGACATCCAAAATGGCTAAAAACTGGCGGCACAAGTTGGCTTTTCGTTCAAGCAGTATGTCAGGGAGCATGTCAAGTGTGTAGCCTTCGATTCGCCCGTACATTTGAATCAGTCCTTCCCAAAGAGCTACATTCCAACCATGATTTGGGTGTAAAACACTTTTATACTGTTTAAGCAACTAAAAAAGAAATTTTTTTTTGAATAACAATCGAGTATCAACCTTCTCAGTTGCTTCCAATTTTGCTGGTGCATTTTCCATGGTTTCTAGTCTACTTATTTCATCTTGCATCGCCACATAAACTCGTTTGATGCCATTGCCCGAAACGCAATATTCACAATGGCTACATTTCCAAGGTGCATCTTCATCTAAAAAAGGTTTCTTAATATTATAATTAAAACAATCTGCTTGACTTAACCTAAAGGGTTGCTGGAAAGAACAATCCCTGGGTCGCATTTGGTGCATTTTAAAGTACTTAAATGAGTACCAAGTTCTGTTGGATCTTTACATCGGGCGCAATCGCACCAAAAATATTTCGTACTCATCAATTTTGACCTGCGAACCATTGTAGGCTCAAGCTTTAACGTGTACGTAGAAAACAGTTCTCCCCCTTCAGGCACATCAACTAACGTTCTAAAATTCATCCTAAAATATTTTAAAATTAGCAATGATAGTAAATTTTTGTTAAAATTACGTAAAATCGTCATCTCCGATCAAAGAGTGTGTTGTATTGCAGACACAATTGTGGGAGGAAAGTGCTCCCTTGAAATAAAGTCCTCTCAAATTATAGTTGTTTTTGGTCACGATTTCAAAAGTGTTTACCGTCAAAATACCGCACACTTTTTGTATCAATTCCTCACTGAATCTGACAAAAGAAATTAATTTAAATAAAAGAAAGCAGTTATATACCTTTCTTTGAGTTTGCATGATTCAAACAAAAATTTGACAACATTCGTTTGTTCGCAGTTCCATAGTTCTTCTTGAGCTTTTCTTTGTTCTGTATGATGTTCCAGAGTGCTCACTGTGTTTTCCCATTCATCTTTTTTCCGTTCGCTTTCCAAAAGCGTGCGCAGAGGCAAAATGCATTGCAACTGGAGCTCTGCTTCCGTATTTTTATCAAAAACTACTCCTGCAGATTTAAAAACTGTGCACTCATTATCCTTATGAATGAGCATTTGCGAACATGTTTCTCCACAGGATGGCCACCTAAAATAGTTTGTCTTTACTAATACCCTAGCTAAAAACAACTCACGAGCAGAATGAGCATGTAGTAAGAGTTTCAAGCTCACCATGGCATCCAAGGCAGACTAAAGGCGTGTAAATTTTTGGCCCATACGAAAAAGGTTTTTCACAAAGAAATGTCTCCCCTGCTTTCAAATCTTTTGAAGCAACAACATACCTTCAAAAAGTTATTTTTAAAAATCCTCAACTATAAACAACCTTACCTTCCAACTTTATCATTACTTTTGACTAAAAATTTATCCTCCATAATTTTAAGCCTTGAGGGCAAAAAGTTATAAAAAGGATGTTAACTCAATACTGCATGGGGGAGTTCTGACCGGTTTTCTATTTATAAAAAAAGGCTCTTAAAATATCAGTACTCCTTTTAATTCGACAACCAACAAAAAAAGGTTCACAATAAAAAAAACCCAAAGCACACATTCAAAAATAAATATAATTTAAGACGTTTTTTCCTTAATAGCCAGGATGTTATGGAAAAATTGTTTTCTAATGGAGAGCCAAAGATTACAACCAGTTTTCTTTGGTTTTTACAACCCAAGAATATTCAAGTCTTTAGAAATCCAGAAAAAAAATTAAATTTATGACAGCATTGATCCATGTTCAACACGTTTATGATGCTAAATGATTATAATCCTAATTTTTGCCTGCATTAGCCATGAACATCCAGACTATCAAGGAAAAAACACTAAACAAAATATTACCTTATTAAAAAACATATTTTTTGCAAATAATAATTAGTTATAATCTTTTTAAAATATAAATTTTCATTAACAAATGATATTGTGTTATCTACATAAATAAGTTCAAAAATTTAATTTTTGTACAAGAATGCATTAATCACAATAATAGCAATCTAGGTTTTAAAAAAACTATTTATATAGGTTTATTTTGAGAGAATTTTTATGAATTATTTACACACAGAATAAAAATATGGTAACACTAACAAATTATACAAAGAAGAGGAAAAAAATGTACAAATTATAGAATAAAATCCTTTTGTGTTAGGTGACTACAAATATTTAAAAAAAGTTTGTCTTTCATGGGTTTAAAGTAAAATGAGAGACACAAAAGGAGTGGGGAAAATCTGTTACGAGTTCGAAGGGAGAGGTTGCTGAGTGCCGAGTGATTTCGCTACAGTGTCGATGATTTGAACTATGCAGCGGCCGAATTCTTCGATGATTTCCGCCTGCGCTCGCTCCACAGTCGCCGTGTTCCACTCTTCCGCTTGAGCAATCAGGCACTGACATGTCGCTTGGATAACTTCGTTCGTCATTAAGTTAAACGCTTGTTTGAAAATTTTACTGAAAACATAATTTTAAATAAAAAAATAAATAGAAAAAAAAGTTGAATACCTTTGTCCACCAGAATGTTGATCATACTCGCTTTTAATTTGGTTTATGGCGTCTTTTGCTCTCAACCTTTCTTCAGCCGTCGGCCCACGTTTATTGATATAACTTTCCAAGTTTTTACATCCAATACATTTACAGTTTTTAGAACATGGAATTTTAGCCTATAAATTAAAAAATTAAATTGTATTTTTTAACATTTTAAAGTTATACCTCATAGCATTCACAGTAGTTTTTAAGGCATCCAGATCGTCTACAGTTGCATCCTTTGTTGTGTCTCCTTTCTTCACTTCCAATGAAAGTTTTACCAATTTTGGGTCGAAAGGCTGCCGGATTCCTTTCGAGGCATGACTTGATGGCTGCCTGCCTTTCTTCTTCATGCTCTAAATTATTATAGCAGGTTGTACAATTGCACATATTGCAAAATTCACCGTTGGCAAAACAATCGCAATATCTGAAAACGACATTGAAAAAAATATAAATGATAAAAACAATTTTACAGTTTAAGGCACATCGATTTAGTACAATTGCAAGGCTTTCGGGGCCGGATTCCGTTAGCTTCGATAATCTCGTCTCCACTTAAATATTCAGTTTTGGGTTCTTTAGTTGAGTTATTTACAACATTCGCATTGGCAGTATCAGGCGATAATGGTGTAGCGGCTTGTGTCGCTTGAGGTTTCGGTTCTTCTTTAGGTGAAATCTAAAGAAAGAGTTTATGAGGGTTACATTTTGTAAAACAATACCTTTTTAACTTGTACAAGATTTGACTGAATCATAAGAACATTATTCATATTCTGGGCCTGAGCTGATGTCGTCTGGACAGTATTTGCTGGTATCAAAACCCTTTGAGGTGTTGCCTAAAAGCATTCAAATAAAATTGAAAATAAACAATATATTATCTACATTGACTGTGGTGGCAGTCTGAGGAGTTGAAATCGGCACAACTTTATAAGTTGTCTGTCCTGTATTCAAAAGAGATGTTGAAAGCGCAGCAACTGGGATTGTTTTCGACAAAGAAACAGGTAAAAGAGTCTTATTTCCTGTTCCTCCTATCAGTTTCACATATTGAACCTAAAAAACATTAATAATTTTTCATGGTTTTTGACAAGAAATTACCTGTTTGGCGCCACCAGGAAGTTGAAGGTGAGTTGTCAGAGTTTGGTTGGAAGGCAGCCGAATGACTTGTCCGGGAGTTGTCGTCGTCAAAATTGTTCCAGGTTTCAGAGTATTCGCATGTCTAATCAGAACTTTTTGATTTCCTCCTTTATTTTGCACATTAGGTGGCGGTGCTGGGAGAATTTTTGCCGGAGATTTCATCACCGTTACAGTCTTTAAAAAATTATTAAAAACAAATCTATATTAGGATATCCTTACTTTTGCATTTGGTAAAATTTGATTGATGCTCGATTGACTAATAAGGCCCATTTTTCGGGCTTGTTCGAATGTAAATGTTTTCCCAACTCCTCCTAATCCACTCAAAACTTTACCCTGGGGAGCAACAATTCTAATGGTCTGCCCTCCAGCCATGGTCGCACTTCCATCCATAGTAGTCGGTAAGGTCAAAACCCGAGTCATTTTCTAAAAAAATGTTTCAGTTTGAACAACTTATTCATAAAACTTACTGATGCATCTTTAGTGGTAAATATAGCATTTCCTTGTATGAGAGATTGTCCTTTAGATGTATTTACAACATAAACACCACTTGGAACAGAAATCGATGGACTTGAAACTGATGAGACAACAACAGGTTGCTGAATTTGTTGAAATCGAATCTGCTTTAATTGTGGTTCTGGTTGGACTGCTTGTTTTAATGGCATTTCAGTCTGAGAAACTTCCATCTCTTTGTCTAACGTTTTGTCTTCAACTTCACCAGATTCTATAATAGTTTCCTCAGTGACAACATTGTTATCCATGATGTCATCAACGTAATCAGTTTTTTCTTCCAAAATCTGAAAAAATGGATTATAATGAAGGTTTAGGTAGTGAACGTACTTGGTCTTGAGAGATTTGCTCGACATTTTCGTAAATGATGGGAGTTTCTTCTTTGATGACTTGCTCGTCTTCGATTATTTCTTCGATGACGCCCTCGGAGAATAAAGAATGGTTGTCATGTCTGATTACATTGTTGATCGTGTCTATATGTTCGGTTTGCAAGTCGTGCTCATCTTCATGCATCTCCATGACATCCTGCATCATCTCATTGGAGATGGCGTCCTCCATCATATTGTCCGTTATCATCTCTTCGCCAAGGTCATCCTCATCCATCTGCTCCGAGTCTTCATTCTTAATATCGAGCTCTTCTTTAGGCAAGATGTTCGGAATGATTTCCATATGAGCGGGAGCAATAACGACTTTTCCATTGTCATGAACTTGCTCATTGAGTATATCAAGCTCTGCTTGGATTGTCCGCAGCGAATCGAAATCATCCAGTGTTCCGATATCGCTCGAATCTAAATTCATGGAATCCGTCATTTTTATTACTCAATCTATAAGAAAACAAATCAATTAAAAATAGGCGAGACATTATAGCCATGACGTGTCAATCAAATTATGAAGATAAGAAATTTTTAAAAATAACTAAAAAAACCGCTAAGTTTTAAAAAAACTCGTTAAAAATACAAGGTTGAAAGTTAATTATTTTAGGAATATCTAAAAGAGACACTACAACAAAAAATTAAAATTACGAAATAAATACGAAAATAACGGAAAACGATAATACAAACTTACCCTGATAAGTCAGAGAAAATGGAATTTGAATGGAATAAACAAAAACGTTAGCCTTCAAACGGGCTCAAGGTTCATAATATTTCCATCCTTTTATAAAATAAATCATAACTTCTTTTTCAAACAAAACAAACGAAAGGGCGGAAAAATAGGATTCGTAATAACGGAATTGATAAACACCGTCTAACCTGATTATTTTTCAAAAAGGATCCCATTCGTAAATTTTGTTCAAAATCACGCGCCTACCATGACTGGCCCATCGTTCATTTCGAGTTCGCTAAACAACATGGAGCGTCCCCATTTATATCGATATTTAGAGAGAGAGAAAAAATATAATTTGAACCTAGAAAATATTATTTCACCCAAGAAATTGTTTAAATTTAATTAAAAATACAGTATAAACCGTGATTAAAGTTAAAATATACACAAAAAAGACGTAATTTAAATGCAAATATTCGAAAATCGAAATTCGCCAACTCCCTCCATCGTAGAAAGGCAGTGCTGCCACCGTACGGCGTACACAAATTTCCCTTTTGAGCTAAAAACTTCCCCTAAACTAATTTCGCCTATTTAGCAAACATTATGGAATTGGAAAGTGGAATCTAATTTAAACACCATAAATTATTTACACGTTTACAGTATATTGCATGCACCTAAATATGTACATTAATTAATTAGGTAGGATACCTAGGTACAATTTTTATTTATTTATTTTTTAAAAGCTCTTATTCCACATATGTACTATAAGACCCCCTTGCCTCACCCCCCTGGGGTGGGTTCTTAGGTAGGGGAAAGTTTGGTAAAACCAGGTAGGAGCAAGGTGGTCATTCCCAGGGTCAATTCAGCGTTTCTACATTGTCAATACTCTTTACTGCTCGTTTTATACCCGAAGGGTACAGCAGGATGTAAAAATTCCCCTGGGATCAATTTTATCAGGGCTTAGCATATTGGCGACATTTTTTTGTCAACAGGATAATATTGGCCATGCAACAAGCGCTTTTGACAAGAAATGCCACCATGATTAATTCTATAAAATTTATTGGAACACAATCAATTAAAATTCAGCCAATCTTTTAGTTTCGGGGTAGGTAAATAATGATTTTAGAATGAACCATAAGGCATAAAGCAGGGCCCCAGGCTAAGGCTTCCACCATATTGCCTGATCCCAGCCCCTGGACTAAGAAATTGGGTCTCAAAATCAATCAGGGAATCCAGAGGTTCAGGGAAAAAATTCATGCTGCAAACCAACGACCTGGACAACCTTTCATTGACCACATTGATATTGACGAATTATAGAAAAATAAAAAAGTTTCACAGAAAACCTCAAAGAAAATTCAAGGAATTCAAAATTATTTTGAAAATGAGTTGGGAAACCTTCATATGTAAATGACGGTTAAATTCAAATTCCTAAACCTATTTTTCTAAATAAAAACAAACTTTTTCCAAATAAAGATTTAAAATTTATTTATTTAATTTACCTTGATCGAAATACCTTGATTTAAATCGTTTTGTAAAACGTGAGAGATTCAATTTTTAAAAAACGTGAAAAACCGAAGTTGGTACTTTTTATCAAAAATGGAAAATGGTCACTTCCCGCGTTCAAACGTACAGGGATGTAAAAAGCGTAAATCGATTTATGAAATATTGATAGGCAGCCTACTTTTAAATTTCACACAAAGAAAACGAGCGATGAATATAAAACAACAACAAAGGTGTTCTTTATACAACGATGAAGAAAACAAAATAAAAATATATATATGTACATAAAAATGGGTATTTGTTAAAGGAAGATTTATTTTCTGTTGTTACCATGGATTGGTACAGTGATTTCTAATGAACCGTCTGCTTGCTTAACCTACCTATGTTGTTTTCGGATTGAAGTGATTTATCGGTATTCAATTTATTGTAAGTAAATTTAATTTACCTATTTCAATACCAAGATTTTTCTAATCTAACCAATTTAGATAAGCAGAAATGTCGAATTCAACAAATTTAATTCGTCAGCAGTTGGTTGCATTGAACTCTTCTGGTGGATCACACAAAGATCAAGCAGAGAAGTAAGAGTACATTTCTTTTAATTCTACCTTAACAATAGTTAAGTTGTGTGCTGATATAGGTGCTTTTCTATTTCATTGTTTCCAATGTCGCTGCGTGTCATAGCCTTCTTGTCGCTGCATGTAAAGAAAGTCTTTCAAAGGCTGTCAGAGCCTGCAAAACTGAGTCAAAACGTAACGAGCAGGCATCGTTTTTTATGCTAAAACTTTCCAGTGAATCCTACTGCTTGTTTCATTTACACGGTTTGAACTTTACCAGTTAGACTATTAAATCACTCGAATCAAAATTTTATTTAGTTATATATAAAATTTACTTGACAATTAGGTAGGTACATACCATAAATAACTAATATTATATCACAGTTGATCAAATTTTGTTGGCTTATTTTAAGACACTACTTATGGCAGTATTTACAAGATAAAGCAATTTCCTTACATATAAATATTTTTACATTTTAGCAGATTTCCTTAATGAATGTGGAATGATGACGCCCCTCACACTTCAAGCTTGAGGCGCATACCAATGCTGGGTCCACCTTCTTTAAACTGTTTTCCGTCGATTTGGGTAAAGAGAGATATGATTACTCCTGGAAAAAGAAGATTAACGAAGAAGTTGAATTGTCTAGTTATGTGGAAATTTTAAAATTTACCTTCTTTACTGTTCTGGGTGTATCCTAGCCCAATGATAGACTGGTTGTTGACTTTTAGCCTGAGTGACGAATCCTTGTTAAGGTTGTATTTGCAACCAATGCCCAATTCGGTCACACCGTTTTCTAACGAACGTGAGATCTGAATAGCAGTTTCAAGCTTTTGGTTCACTTTGTGGAATATTGAACCACCTATTAATCTTCCATCATTGCTGTACAATTATTTACAAAATTAATATTCCAACGGATATAAGGATATTTTAGGAGCACAACAAACTCACATATTAGTGTTTATGTTGAAATCCTTGGTGCAGAAACCTATAGAAAATTTGTTTTCGGTGAACTTGGACTTGGAGACATCAAAAGCAGATGCCACTCCAAACAACCATCCTATAACAGTTTATTATAGATTGAAAAATCTAAATGCTTTTAGTTTAACCTCCATGACCAAGGACAGCTCCTCCTTTTATTATGGGACCTCCTTGTTTGAAATTGGTATTGAGATTTAGGGCACAAAAGTCATTTCTGAATTCAGCAGTGAGCTTCAAAGTTTTATCACCTTTGAGAGGGGCAAATGAGGTATCACACGATATTTTGGCCCCTTTGTAGAAGTTGGAAAGTGCTACTTGGGTAGTTAGGATGTTGTTGGTGTTATATTTCTCCATGAAAGTTACACCTGAAATTAGAAAGGGTGAATAAATTAAATTATTACTGATGGTTTACCATATTCCTTATGCTTGTATTTAGTTTCAAGGTTTCCAACATTTTCATTCTCAAGGTTTCGCATTCCCCCTGTGCTGAATTCGACTCCATTGTCTGATTTGGTTTTCACTTCAAGCTTCAAGAAGCCTGAGCTATAACCTTTTCCAAAAACATCCCTTGTGTTCTGGCCCAACTCTGCATAGAACTGCTGTGGCATTATTAGCTTAAACAAGAATTTGATGATTGCATAGGCAAATAGTAAGATAAGAAAACTCTTTGTTTTCTGTTTATATCAGATTATAAGGTCATATTTTAAAGTATTTTTAAGTTGAGGGAATCCCTTAGGTTTTCAATCTTAAGCGGTATATCCTCACAGGAATCTCAGCAAAATCTTAGATCAATCAAAAGATCAAAATACCTAATTTGGTCCTCAAAACTGAAGTGTTGAATCTACTTTGCATCCTGATTAGATTGTCAAGAAAATCAATATGTAATCGACTTCCTTTTGTGTATCTCCTCTGTGACAGTTGATTCAGGCAGACAACATAAGTTAACACAGAATGTTATGAAAATTAAACGTTGGCCTTTAAACCTAAAACGATTTTACATGTTTCCTGTTTTAGGTTTTATTGAAAAATTGAATTCATATCATTTTATTTCTATGATCTGTCATGTTCTTATACAAAAGTAAACACATAAAGTTTTACGAAGGTTATTTTATTGTTACAATAATCGATTTTACACATTCGAATTTTATTTACCAGATTTACCTATGTAGGTATATCATTCTATACCTACCTAAATTCTATGCCTAAATTCCTTATATAAAAAAATTACCCAAAATTCCTTTTTAGGTATTTAGGTATTTTAAATTACTAAAAAATTACTAAAATGGATTCTTAAAAATATTCATAATGCCTATAATACTGAACAGAATCTCTTAAATACACTGTATAGAGTGGAAAGTACTTAAAAATATCTTGACAACTGCTAAAGTGTGCCTTTAGATTTATCCAGCACAAGTAGCAGTAATAGAAAACGGAATCGGGAAAACGTTTTGTACTTATTTTAACTTTCGAATTTTAGGTACAGAGTGATCCTTGAAAGTATTCTCTCAACACCCCCTGAAGAAATTGAAGAGCCGTTGAAAGTTTTCATCGAAGCTAGTAAGAAATTTTTAAATTAAATTTGACGTCAATCTTATTTATTTTTAGTTGTCAATGAAAACGTTAGTTTGGTCATCTCGCGACAAGTCCTTACAGACATCACAAACCACTTGCTTGTTCTTCGGGAGAGTTCATCGAAGAATATATCACACTTTATTTTGGACAAGGTATTTTTATCACGTTATTTTTCATGTTTTCTATTAATTTTTCATTAGGTCCAACCTAGAGTGATATCATTTGAAGAGCAAGTAGCTTGCATCAGGCAGCATTTGGCAAGCATCTATGAAAAAGAGGAAAACTGGAAAGAAGCTGCCAATGTTCTTGTTGGCATTCCTCTTGAAACAGGACAGAAGTAACTAATTTTTGCATCCTTTTGGATTTAGTGCAAGATTTTTGATGAAAAATTTCTTTTTACAGGCAATATTCTGTTGACTACAAATTGGAAACTTACATGAAAATCGCTCGTTTGTATCTTGAAGACTATGATCCTGTTCAGGCAGAAGCATATATCAACAGAGCATCGTTATTACAAGTAAATAATAAAAAGTCATTTTCATTTTAAAGATATTTTTTTAAGGCCGAGTCCAACAATGAACAACTTCAAATTTTTTATAAAGTTTGCTACGCCCGAGTTCTTGATTATCGTCGCAAATTTATTGAAGCTGCACAAAGATACAATGAACTTTCATATCGCACAATTATTGATATTGGCGAAAGAATGACTGCGTTGAGAAATGCTTTAATTTGCACTGTTTTAGCGTCTGCTGGTAAATTTTGCGTTATTATGTTTTTTGTTTATTTTCTTTTTAAAAGGTCAACAGCGTAGTCGTATGCTGGCCACGTTGTTCAAAGATGAAAGATGTCAGCAACTCCCTGCTTATAATATTCTTGAGAAAATGTACTTGGATCGGATTATAAGAAGAAGTGAGCTTAAAGAATTCGAGTCGCTTTTACAACCTCATCAAAAAGCTTTGACAATCGATGGGTCGACCATACTCGACCGAGCAGTAATCGAGCACAATTTACTCAGCGCGAGTAAACTGTACAACAACATAACTTTCGAAGAGTTGGGTGCTCTTTTGGAAATTGCACCTACGAAAGCCGAAAAGATCGCCAGTCAAATGATCACAGAAGGAAGAATGAACGGATTTATCGACCAAATCGATTCAATCGTCAACTTTGAAAGTGATAGCTCTCTAATTTTTTGTAGTTATTAACTCAATTTTTTGCAGCTCGTGAAGTATTGCCTGCTTGGGACAACCAGATCCAATCCCTTTGTTACCAAGTGAATCAGATTATTGAAAAAATTTCAAACACACAGCCTCAATGGATACAAAAAGCTATGGACGAACAGATGGTTCATTAAGTTATGTTATTTTTAAGTTCAATAAATAAATTGATTCATTTTGTTTAAGCCTCAGGGATTGTATATCTAAAAAGAGAACGGAACCTGTTTTTAGACCATTATGCAATTTTACTTCATATAATCTTTATTACCTGTTAAATCCAACAACTTGCGTAATAGCGCAAAAATACTCGATTTACACATCTATTCATGCCAGGGAATAACATGATTTTTAAAATTTTAAGTAGTGACGTGTTTTTATTTAAAAAATAATAATCGTTTTGCAATAAGACAGCAGAATGAACAATTTGAAAGGAAAAGCAAGTAACACAATATACAAGCATTGAACGAAACGTTGGAAACATGAAAAAAGACGTCACAAAATCGCCCTCTTGATTCTCTAAAGGAAAAATGCAATTTAGAATTAAAACCATGTCAAGAGGGATAAATTTTTAATTTTACATACTAAGATTATACTATGTGGGCCATCTTAAGTTATGAACGACTGACGAAATCTACAACAAAACAATTTTCTTGCATTTAAAGATCTTTACAATTTTTTTTTCTTCGCACGATATATTTTTTCTTATTTTTTTAAAATGAATGATGACCGACTCGTTTACGCTTCAAGCTCGAGGCACATACCAACGCTGTGGCCACCTTCTTTAAAGTGTTTACCGTTGATCTGGGTTGAGAGGGAGATGGTTACGCCTGGAAAAAGAGAATAAGAATTATTCTGGAGTCACCCTTTAGTTTAATTATAGACCAGACAGAATAAGTAGTTTTTATTTTAACTTGAACTTCTGGCAAGATGCCTATACTGAATAGGGGAAGTAATTTTAAAATTTACCATCTCGAAGTCTCTGGGCATATCCTAACCCAATGAGTGACTGGTTGTTGACTTTGAGCCTGAGTGACGCATCCGGATCGAGGTTGTATTTGCATCCGATACCCAAATCGGTCACATTGTTATCAGACGCCCATGAGATCTGAATGGCAGTTTCAAGCTTGTTGCTCACTTTGTGGAATATTGAACCACCGAACAATCTCCCGTCATTGCTAAACAAAAAAATTTAAAATGATTATGCAACAAATACGTCCTTGAAAGCCTATTTAAAAAACAAATACTTACATACTAGTGTTCAAAATGAAATCCTTAGTACAGAAACCCATAGAAAATTTGTTTTCTGTTAACTTGGACTTGGAGACATCGAAAGCAGATGCAACACCACACAACCAACCTAAAACAGTATTTTTAGACAGAGAAAATTAAAAGTTTTTACCTCCATAACCAAGGACAGCTCCTCCTTTGATGATGGGACCTCCTTGCTTGAAATCGGTGTCAAGATTTAGGGCGCAAGAGTCATTCCTAAACTCGGCTTTAAGCCTTAAAGTTTTATCGCCTTTAAGAGGGGCGAATGATGTATCGCATGATACTTTAGCGCCCTCGCAGAAGTCAGAAAGAGCTACTTCAGTGGCAAGGATGTTGTCGGTGTTCCATCTCTCCGTGAATGTTACACCTAAGGAAATAATGAATAAATCAACTTAAGACTGAATATGAATTTTACCGTATTCCTTAAATTTGTATTTAGTTTCGAGGTTTCCGACGACGTTTTTGGTCTCAAGGTTTTGCACTCCACCAGTGCTGAACTCGACGCCAGTGTTTGACTTGGTCTTCACATCGAGCTTCAAGAGGCCGAAGTGATAACCTTTTCCGAAAACGTCCCTCGAGTTCTTGCCCAAGTCGGCGTAGAACGGCGGCGACATAATTAGCTAAAAACAAAAAAAAAAGCACATGAGATCATGAATTCCCAGTTTTTTGCTGCCGAATAGGGAAACGATTGCTTTAAGCTTGGTCAATAAGAAATCAACGTCAATAATAGAGCTTTGATATCCTAAATTGTTGGCAAATTATAGACGATAGAAAATTGTTCGAGCATGAGCGAATCTGGGATTTGAAAAATCAGATCAATTTTTAATCCAAGACAAACAAAATCGATTGGAAATGAAAATTTTCAATTAGAAATTGACTTACTTGACTTTTAAAAGATGAAACGACAGAGAATGATGAAATTGGAGAAAAAAGCCGGTCTCGTTAGACTTGACTTTTATCCAGGGAGGGCAAGAAAAAATCTAAGGTCAATGGCGTTCACTTCGAAGTTGGAACTGGGAAGGGAAGTGGCCTGGCTGCAGTGAAAAACCACAGCCAACCAGATTGTCGTCAAAAATGTTGTTTTTAACGAGAAAAAATACAATTTTAACGTTTTAAAAAATTGTATTTATTGAAAAAATCAACATTTTCTAGGATTTGATTCGGGTTGGCTTTTAATAATATAGTCAGCGGTGACGTTTCTTATGGCGGGAAAATTATTTGTACAAAAGCAAACTGCGTACTGCGTAGCAAAAACTGAAATGACGGGGATTTAAGACTACTCGTCCAAAAATTAGAGCAGGTACTATTGATTTCTTGAAGTTTTGAGTTTCCAGGCTATATTTTGGGGGAAATTTCAGACATTCTAAACCTCTAAACAATACCAAATGAGCTGTAACTCAATCAAACCAGCTCATTGAGCTATCAATAGCTCACTTAAGTTTAAGATAGTAAAAAAAATTATATTGGGTAAAACGTACCTTGTGCGGCCATGGTTTCGGGCACGGTCTTACTCTGTTTTGCTCAGTATATCCTTGTTGAGTCATTCCTCCGCTCCTTAATTATTCAAATTATCGTGCATGAAATCTTGAACAAATCATTGCAAATTACATTGACTACTACTATAACTTGGAACTTAGATCAAATATTAAACATTTTGAATTTTGTTCAAAACATTTGTTATTTCAATAAAATTCATGTGGACACTATTTACTTTTTCTCTCAGCATTGACAGAATTTGAAGAATTTTGCCTTTCTAGGCGAAAACATTAGATTCCAATAATTTAATATTCAAAAGAAAATAGGAACTATATTTTTTTTTTAAACAGAAGAAATAATAAAATTTTATTTATTGAACAATAAAATATTTACAATTGGTTTTTAATTAAAATAGATTTTTTTGGGTTTTAAAACATCTTTTTTAACTTCTTTAGGCTTTTCAAAAGTTAAATCATCTTCGACGTTGTCTAATCTAGGATTTCTAAAAGTGGAAACGGTGTAGGTTGGCTTTTGGACTTCTTTCTTTTTTAAGTTCTTTGGGCAGTCTTCTCTGTAGTGGGTGACATCACCACAGAACCTGCATCCTCCTCCTTGGGGGTAAAGACCTTTTGGATTGTCAGGGCAATTCTTGGACAAATGGCCTTGCTCTTTGCATATAAAACAAGTGGCAAATTTCAAATCGTTACCGGGGACTTTGCATTGGAAAAGAGTATGTTCTGTTGAGCCGCACTTGTAGCATATTCCGACGGCAGTTGGCTGCTGGTTTACTGAAGTTAATTTAGGGCATTCCGTCAAAGAATGACCTGATCCTCGGCAGTTGAAACAAAGCGTCTTCTTAAACTTTGACAATTTCTTCTCAGCCATTCGTCGCTCTTTTTTCAAAATCTGGAAAATTCTATCACGGGGAATATTTTGCTTTTCAAGCTTCTTTTTCAGATCCATCAATCGGTTTTTGTCGGTTTCCAGCACAGGAAATCCTTCAAAACGACTAACAGTTACTTCTTCACCTTCAATGATAATTTTTGAGTCTTCAGGTTCGGTTTTTCTTCGTTTACCCTTTTTGTCATGGTTATCTTCCTTATTTTCAACAGCATCTGTCTTGTCCGACTCTATGTTTTCTTCAAGTTTTCGCTTTTTGCTATTTGATTCTGGTTCAATATCCCTACATCCTTCAAGAGTATCGTTTAATGCTTTTTTCTTTTTATTCTTTTTGTCCTTTTTGACATTAACCTCGACTTCAGGTTCATTATCATAACTCAATTCAGAATCTTTGGATTTTCGTTTGCTTTTTTTCTTTTTGATAACTTCATCAGATGGAACTTCAATTTCTGAAGAACTTTGTTCATCTTCTTTCTTTTTGTTTTTCTTCTTTCTACTCTTTACTTCAGATTGATCTTCACTGTTTACTTCAGTAGCATCATTTGAATTTTTGTTTTTCTTCTTTTTGCTCTTTCCGCTTTTGTCTCCGATTTCGATTTCGCTCCAAGAAGTGTTGACAGGTACAAATTTTGGTGGTTCGCTTTTCGCTGGCTTAATTTCTTCTTTCTGTTCAATCTCATCTTCAGACTCGCTCGCCTCCACGGGCCTCTTCAGCTCTTCCCAGGGAGTCGAATCTTCAGCAATCTTGTTGAAAGAGGCCTTTTGATGAATGCTTTTGATCCTCGCGTGCCTCGTCATACTAAAATTACATTATATTAATTGAAATATAAAAAAAGAGGAGAAAAACTTACATTTTCTAACAATTTATGTAGTTTTTTTCTTAAAAAATGTAATCCACGTGGGTTTTTTAAAAGTTTTATTTACAAATATACAGAACCTAAAAGAACCTTCGCGTTCTATTCAGTGTCAGTGCTGCCAAATTTTCCCCCACTTCTTTTACTAAATTATCCCGTAAATCGTAATGTGTTTTCATGCCAGAACAAGTTTTTGACCTTTCATACACTGAATTTGAGGCCTTCCGAGTGCGAGATTATTATTTAAAAAGCAACAAAAATTATTTGGGCAGTTTTTTGCATCTTTGTTTGACAGTAGTCGAGGTTGTTTAGAGGGAAAAAAGAGAAAAGAAAATTAAATGCAGGAATTGGTGTTTCCATTTCCCAACTCATTGTCAGAGGATTGAGGCAATGAGTATCTACATAGTTAGGAGATCTTAATAATTGCTTTATCACATTTGTGCAAGACGTTTGACTAAGTAAAAAAATTGAATTTTCAGGGACAAACGGAAAGATTCGTAATAAACGTGACTGAAAATTCATATTTCTTGTAATGGAAATTTAGAACGTCATAGGTCACAACTCATGACTTTTTCACTATAAATATAGCTTTTATCTACAGGTATATAGATATAAGTTTCAAAGGAAATCTTGCTTCCTTCAAAACTCAAGATCAACTTGAAAGGAATTAATTTTAAAGAATTTTTTAAATTAAAAAGTTCAAACATTCCTTTACCGCATTTTCTTGAAAGTACGCCAAGTACCAACCCATCTTTTTTCCATAAAGTTGCTAAGTGAGTTTGTCGACTGTTTTTTATTTGAAAAACTTCTAAGAAAATAACTCCCCGTCTTTTTTCATCGTTCTTGGAGTTCATATTGAGTAATTTCGATGTTAAAGGTTGTGCCTTCGGGATCATCACTAGTTTTTCGTTTTTGCTCTCAATATAAAAACAAAAGAGAAAAGTTCCAAACCGTTTGGTCGTAAAAGGGCAGACGACTTCCAATATTCCTAAAACTCTTTTCTCTTCAGTCCTCGTCGTAAAATTTTACATCCCGTTATAATAAAAAGGTTTGGCCACAGGTTTTGAAGGAAGTTTTTTCCCGCAGACCCTCTACTCGACGCTCGTTTATTAAAACTCGGGAATGTGCGAAGTTGAGTATGATGTCCTCTCGTATAAGAACATCTCGTGTTTCGAGCCCCTGGTTTAATAAATCAGACAAATTAGGGGTCAGATGTGAGAGAGCAAAAAGGTTTAATGTACTCGTGAGTGTCCTATATCATCGAAAAAACACCTCACTTCTGCACTTTTAACATCCCCTACACGCCTAATTTTTTCCAACCCGGCTTAGTTAAACTTTAAAATTGTTTATAAAATGTGGAAACTAAATCGAATTAAGGTTGATGGAAGTTGACCACAACTTTGTACCAACTGTGCGCGAACTTGTAGATATTCAATCATTGGCCAAACACTTAGCCGAGCCATTACTGTAATTAGAAGCAATAACTTGGACCTTGTTAAACGGCTGAACCGTTCAAAATCGTGGAACTCGAAGCACCCTTTCAAGGGCTTTTTAAAAGGACCCAATTGAAAAAGACCTTTTGGTTTCACTAAATGAAAAAGAAAAAAGTTTCCTGCCTTCTTTTAGACACTATCTTTTTAACTTAACTTCAAAAGAAAGAATTTCAAAAGCCAAAAAGGTTCATAGTTTTAAAATAAAAGAATTCTTCTTTATTTAATCATTTTGTCCTATTTTGAGATTCTAAAGGATTGCTACCTACCACACGTGCATATTGTTTGGAAGAATTTGCAATTATCGCTGATTAGTGTACCAACTGTACACAGTTTTAGTGATTCCTAATTATTAATCATGCATTTCCTAACGACACGTTGAATCGATTTTTAATTTAAATATTCAGAATGTTTAATAATATAATCCGCTAAAACTCAGGACCAAATCATGCCAATGATAATTATTTTATAAAATAGATTTTGACATTTTCATATAGAGAAAGCTCTTTAAATGAAGTTTTAACTATAAAAAGCAATAAATTAGATTCTGGTCTACGTGAACAGAGTTAATGCATAATTAATTATGGACTCGCAAGTTAACGTAGACATGGAAAAGCACTTTTATTTGGTAAAACTCCCTTTGTTTTCTAAAAGTGTCTTTAATCGACAGTGTGTATTACAGTCATTTAAGTCAATAATTGGTAAAGTCATTTCACGGTCCCTTTTGTAGAAGATAAAAGCGTGGGGGTGGCTCATCCCATCAAACGAAAACAGGGAAGGCAAGAGTGGATTTGTCGCTTGGATAAAGCACGCGTAGGTACTTTAATTTGTCTCTCCGAAATGAGAAGAGTTACTTAGCAAAGTGAATCCGAGCGTCTATGTCAAGTTGGCTTCTAAAGTGAAAATCTTAACCCGACTACTTAAATTATTAATTTGAAATCCTCAAATGACCTCTATCCTTTCAAAGGACACTCAATTTAAGGGATTTATACTTGTTTTCTTTTCGTTCGGCGGCTGAATGTTTGATTCCGTAAAATTATGTAACGTCACAAGAGCAATAATTTATACGGTTCCTTCGTGAAAACCTATCTCCAGAACGTGCCTGGTCATTTATTTGATTCATTGCCTACCATCTTTCCCTTCTCCCTTTTCCAGTTTTTCCCTATCCTATTTTTTCCCCTCTTTCCATCTCGAATTACATTCCAAATCAATTTTTAGAAACTAATTGGCACATTTTTAACCATTCCCCCATTATAATGGGGTCGTTTATCAAAAAAGAATCTCGCCCAAAATTCAATATCCTTAGCGACCCTCGCTTCAATAAAATCGTAATCCGTTTTTTAAAACGAACCGGCCATTACGAAAGTAACCAAGTTTAATGTGTTTTTGATAATTTGGTTACTGATTTTTCTATCTGATCTCCCTAAGTCTACTTGAAACTTCAATGAAAATTTTTTTCATCCCAATATTCTACTGGCAAAACATTATGTATATCAAGCAAAAAATTCATGTTTTTAATCTCAAATAGTGCAGGGAGGAAAGCAATCGGTATTACTGCCACTGTTTGAAGTTTTTAATATTTTTCTCCATAGGTATTTCCATATTATCAAAACTTGAAGAGTACCTTATAACCACATCCACTTGAATTATTCAGTAAGTCAGTGAAGACCCACTTTCACCTAATGTATTCTTACCCTCCCAGCTCAACATTTACGCGTTTAATATACCCCATCCAAGATCGAAACGCGAAATTACTCCATTTCAAGAAAAAGTTTTAAATTTTTATAATTCGTTGGAGAAAAAGTTTAAATTCATTAGATTTCGGGGATGGGGACTTAAGGAAGATACTCGTGGTCAAAAAGGCTCGCATAATAATTCATCCGCCTCATTTAACTTTCTGGAGATGTTGATGTTTTCCTGTTTATAATTGGAGTTCGTCGAGCTCTCGGTAAGAGTTTGTGCCTCTACGAACTTCATTTCCTTTGGAATCTCCGGCCCTCCGACTCTAATCTTGGATTTAACAGAGTCAACTTAAAATATATATTGCGGCCCTCCGCACTTTTGGTAATTGTTAGTGTTAATCCCCCATTCTTCTTAAACAATTCGCTCCAGATTGTCGGAAATTTAATAATTAATTATATATATTATTCAAACTTAAAGGAAGGTATTTTCAACTATGCGGTCCAACCCTTTGATACTGTGAGTCTAATCAACCACCTTAGCACTCAGATCTGATATAACATTTGGATTAGACCATTTCCCTCTCTTTTAAGGTAACATCCTTTGTCTTGAAATATTATTTGTATTAAATTACATATAATTTACGGTTGGGAAAGCATGACGCAAAAATAAACATGTGGATAGGTTCTTTTGGTACATTGTGGTCGAATAATTCAAAAGGTGATCTTCTGAGCGGAAAATCAAAGCGTCTTCTCTTTGGTTATATCAACGAAAGTTTAATTAAATTGGCAAGGGTGGTAGATTTTCACAAAACAATTCTTTTATAAATTAAAGAAAACAAAAACATTTTTGATTCTTCCGTTCAATAAATTTTCCGTATTTTTTTTTTATTTAAAAATTGATGATGGAATAATATTGTCATTGTTTGAGTTTAAAGATAAATATTTTATGTTTGCTTAGACTAGAAGCTACCCCGAAGTAATAAGTGAAAGTTACCATAGTTCACATAGCAGGTGCTCTAACTCTCCGGCTATTAGAGAGCATTAGCCGTAATTAGAGCTTTACATCAAGGTACCAACAACTTATGTTATAGAGTGATAACGCCATGTTTTAGGCCCTAAACGATTTAGAAATCGCATCTCGATTTACCACAAACGATTTCCAAATGTGGCTTTTTAAATTGAAATTCTTCCCGTAATTCAAAGTTTAAAAGGACAAAAAGCCAACAAATTTTCGGAATTCACCATTAAAGGAACTTGGACAAATTAATGTTAAGGGAAATTGCCTGCTATAAACATCAAATAAAGGGGAAGGGCCTTTAATTCGAATTCCCTTAGTTTCGGATTGTTTAAATGTGAAAGATATAGGGGGTTGAAACCAGAATAGGAAAAAAGTGACCTATTTCGAATTCGTGCTTTTTGAACTCTTTAAATATTGTGTTGATTAGGAAGGAATTTTATCCAGACTAACTGAAATGCATGAAATGTTGTTTTTTCGGGCGGAAACCTGAAATTCCTCTAGGGTAAGCAATGCATTTGGCAAAAGCCGAACGAAACAATCCATTACACAGGCTGGAGTGTGCCGAGTCCGATAGGAGTTTGCTTTCCGCTCTCAGATAAAGCACGATCTGGCTAATTGACTATTTATTATTGACTTAAGGCCCTCGGGAGGGATCGCTCTTCACCGCTCTAGTCCGAACCCGTGTACACAGCCCAGTAAGTTTCCTTCAAACAACCAACCCTGATTTGGTGATAAGAAGCACTACATTCAGTTCCTTAAAATGTGAACATTCGATGCTAATTATGTACGAAAACAATATTATCAGTTATATTATAGATTCAGTGGTTGCTAGTAAGGTAGGCACTTAAGAAAACAAATTCATCGTTTATAAACTTTGGAAATAGCAACCTAATTGGAGAATTAATGGGGCCGGATTAAGTACCAAGTTTTCTCGGAAGGGTTTTAACAGACATAAATTCGATTTTGGGATTTAGACTTATGCTTATCTGATGTTCCAATTCTGGAAAGCTAATTTACACTAATTAGTCTCGCAATATATTATTCTAAGAATTCCGAAGATACTTTTTTCGTTGAAGAGGATGCTTGACTTGAAGGCGTTTGAGGGGGAGTATTGCACGCCCCCTCCTGCCGAACATTCCAAAATACTTGCTGTCAAACAACGTGTGTGATTAGTCCCGTGGAGGCCTACCCTTGTTTTCGACATATTATAATCCCCCTTCCTTCTCTCCTCACCACTCACAAGTTTCCTCCAAAGTTCAGAGAATTTCCCAGTTTCGATCGTTCTGTTTACTCAAAATTAAATTTTCATCCTTGTACAACAAAGGTTGTCCTGGAAAAGGGGGAAAAAGTGTATTTCCCCAATAATTGGAATTCTTTTTAACAAACTTTATATTGTTATAAAATTCCGCTAGCGCTGTCTCGCATGGTGAATATGCAATAAACTCGTGTCTGTGGATGTTGATATTGGGTCTCATTTGTCCCCCTTTGTCCTGGGAATGGTCGAGTTTAATTTGCGGTCTATCCCCTCTCCTGTCCGAGACCTGAAATTCCACCCGGTTCTAAATTTTATTCAATTTAGAATAGAAATGAAAAATGACAAAAAAAATTTACTTAGCGACTTATCTTAAGCTCGCAGGCAAAGCTAAGACAAGCAAAAACTGTCTAATCCTTTGTCTTGCGTAAGTTATGTAGTCGAAAAAATAAACAAAATTGGATAGTCCGCCCAATATTTTAAGAATTGGATTATGGTAAAAAAATATTACAATGGTATATTTACTCGAACAAAATCAATGGAAGCTCATTGAAATGGAAATTACACGTTGATTTAGTTTAAACATAAACGCTTTATTGATTCAATCAAATGATTTCATAAGGGGATCGTTATCGGGGCGACTCTTCCATTTGAAATTCCCATACATATTCGTAATAGCAGAAATTAATGCTTCGGAAGGCTATCGAGCTACTGCCGGATATAATTCACGCATTATGTTTGAAATTATTGATACGGTCATTTCGAAAAACACTGGCTTTTCCGGATTTAAAGGATGGAAAAATCCCTCGAGGCTTTTCTCCCCCCTACCTACCCTCGTTCCCTTGAGTCACGTCTTTCCCGTTTTTAATTAAAGCCCCCGGGGTTAGATCCGTCGACGTTTAAGAGGCGGAAAGGCCTTATTAAAAGTGCGCAATTGAACCTTTTACAACTCCGTTGATGGCTGGAGGTGTAGGCTATGGCCCTGTGGGGGTGGAAGGGAGGAAAGCTGCACTTTTACGCTCGCTTTTTATCGTACGTTTAAGATTTATGCACTTGGGTTCACCTTTTATCTTTTAATTGAAAAAATAGCCTTTAACATCGAACATTTTCAAACTTTTTACCTCTTTGCTGTGCCTGGCAGTCAACAAAGTTAAGAAATTTTTTTTTTAAGGAGGTAAATACAACATTTTTAAAAAAAAACTTTGAAAATATACGATGAAAAAGTTGTTTATTACAAAAAAAATGCCGATGGCCTTTTAATTATTTTTGTATCTGCTTGGGATTTTATACCTAATCCTGGAAGCTGGTGGAACTTGTATTATAGGAACGGAAGTATAACAAATCCAAAGTGGAAAATAATATTTGACATGTGGGATTGAAAGAGGATATAGAGGGTTATGACGTATTCCCCTCGTGTTTCTCGCATTTGTCAACAGCGTAGCTCGGTTTATATCTCCGCTTTCTCGGTCTACCCCTTCCCCCGGCGATGTACAGTGGTTATTGGAAGTCGTCCGGAATGACACATGCTTCAGATTAATTGGAAACACGCAGGTGACATCCAAGTGGCAATCCCTATTGACGAGCATTGTCCTTAAACGTCATCGAAATGATCATTATCGAATGTTACGGTACGATTAAAAACTTTTTTCTTTCGTTTTATCTGACGTTCTATAAATACTAGAAAAGGGATCGGTGACAGAGGATGTCGTATGTTACCATGGTGATCCCCCCGCGATGCTGTTATCATTTTGCCGCCTCAGAGACGCCACTAATTGAGTATTGTCTGGCCTCGAATGGTTTCCAGAACCCGTCTTCACAAAAGGGGACTTCCAAATAGACAGCCGAATTGAAGGGAGCCCTTTTACTGTGACAAACGTAATATAAATATTAATGACAAACTTCTTTATCAAAAATAAAATAAACTGTTTTTAGTTATTTGATACGTGTCTAAATTTAATTTTTTGAAGTGTTTTTTAAAAATAACGGACACAAGCATGAATAAATTCATGGGAAAAATTTGTCAAAAATATGAGGTGATTTCACTTAAGTTTGAGCTCTACCTTCCACACCCTTTTCTCCCCCTTGTTCCTTTATCTTCTTCATTGTATACAAAACACGTTCTCCTCCGTGCAATAAATTGGGGTAAGTTTACTAGTTAAACATGCCTTCCACCTTGAACCTTTCAACACAAATGCCTCAAAATTGTAAATAAATTTATTTAAAAGTTAAACTCTTAATATTTTTTTTTGTTCGCGGTGAGAAAGTTTTGGAGGTCAAACCTCAATGAAATCGCTGATGTTATCTTCTGTGATTTTCCAGAGCTGAGTCGAGCTGACGATGTTGATTCTTATCGAAAGTAGAAGGACCCTGATTTATTTTGCAATAGCTTTTGGCCAAAGGGTCGAAGCCTATCTTGTGACCGCCACATATCACTATCAGCCCTTCTTTTATAACAACTCATAAAATGTGTTTCAAATTGTTTTAAACATTTCAAACTGATTCTAAACAGTCGAATTCAATATGGCTGAATTAGTTTGCGTGTGAAAAGGGGTTGTTAGTTTATCAAGTGGTTGGATTTAGGCATAGAGAGGTGAGTGAGGAAGAAAGGGGGGCATGTGGCATAAGATAAACGATCCTTGTTCGAGGGCGAACCTTTGGCTTAATCTCGCTTTCGCCTTCCGCCAAGAAAGGGCTAATCTTATCCCAGCTACTTTAAACTAACAAATCTTCCTAAATTATGTTCTCTTGAATAGAAAATTTTGAAGTTCAACAGGAAAAAAGAAGAAAGCGAGAAAAAGTCATTAGTAAACCGAAAAGATTTGCATTTAGAGGCTAAAGTGTATTTTGCATCTGAAAACAGGACGTCGAAAGCTACTTTTGCGCCCCTTCTACCTTCTTCATTCTAAAGGTTTTTTTACCCCTGAATCGCGGGAGGAATGGCCGATTTTCTCCTTTTTCCACCCACTCATCCCCATTGGAAAATACACGAGACCCTCAATTTACAACGCGATTAGCATACCCCTCTACGAATTTAATCTAAAAAAGGTTTTTACAAAGGCTTTAGCTTTTAAAATATTTATCCAAGTATCGGATTTGTTAAAATATTTCATAATATAAGATAAAATGGTTTAAATTATGAAAATGTTTTTAATTAAAATCAAAAAAGCTTTTCATCTGTTGAAAATAGCTCGATATTAATCTTTAAAGAAGTTAGGCCCCTTTGAGGAGTTTAATAAAAGACAGTCAGAAGAAGCAACCTATTACAGGTTTGATGAGTTTTAACGGAGGATCAAAAAGTAATAATAAAACACCTCTTCGGAACTTTCTTGGACCTTAAGAAAGATTTCCGTTTTTATGGATAATAAGAGAGCTTTAGCTCATTTCCATTTTCATCAGAAAAAGCTTGAAAAATACCTTTTTTACATTTTTAATTGAAAAAGGTTATTAACTCAGAATGAAAAGATTTTTTCCTTTTTCACCTTTGGGCCGTGAATGTTTGCAATTTGCTTCTTTTTAGACGAAATTGAAACTTTGAAAGAACCCTAAATTATAAACATGGAAAAAAACAATTTCTTTGCTTAGCCTCGTATTTTATGAGTACTTAAAAGTTAAAACGAGGATCATTAGTCAAGGAGAGAAGGAAAAAAATCATAACTCTTTTAGGTGTCGTGAGGGAAGCTGAAATGAAAAGCATCTTAAGGGAAGATAAGGTATAATTAAATACCTAGAGTCAGGGGGTTAAAATAATATAGGATTTTTTTTTAGCTTTTCATGTTTATAACTTTGAAGACTCTTAACGTTTTCTAACTTTTCACATAGTTTTTAATTTTCTCAATTCATTCTTGTTTTTTCCATGTTCCCACCATCATGAGGCCGCTGAAAGTACCATTTCTAAGCAGAAATCCTTTATTTTGGCTTTGTTTATTGATTTCGGATCGATTTTTTTTCTCTCAAGGCTTTCGCCAATCATATAAAATTGTTTTCCGAAGTGGTTTTTTCGCCTGCGAGAAAGAAGGGAGGGAGAAAAGTTGAAGCAAGGACGGAGCCCGAGTCTAAAGAGGGTTCTAGTGTCGGGTTAATGGCGTTGTCTCCACCTTTTCCACTTCCTTTTCCAACACTTCATCAACGGCCGAGTCTAATGGAGGCTTTTGTTCTAAAATTACCCTTTGTGCCCTCGCGAAACAGCTTCTCTTTTCCGCCCTTTCCAACGTTTATTAAAACGAGATGGAAATTTCTATGAAATACAATAACGGTTTGTCATTTGTGTCATTACGAAAATTTTAACAATTTTTTATTTACTGAAGTTTCTTTTGACAAAATAGAGGATATTTGACCACATTGTGAAGGAAGTTGCCCGGAGGGAAGCTTGACCACGCTCTAAATTACTTCTGGTCTTTTCTCAAAATTACATCAAGCCAACGGTTGATTGTCTTTTCCGAATCTTCTATCCAAGGGTCATACAAATTTAATTATTTTCCCTACAAAAACTTTTATGTTTCAAAACAATATTTCATTCAAAACTTTCTTTACAAAACAGAAATATAAATAAAAACCTCGGTTGTATTAAGGCAAAAATCTCGATTAAACGAGCACCAAGGGAAATTTCCTTAGCCAGGTCAAGTGTGAAATTGGGAAATCACTTAACGGACGGTTTTCTTGACGCATTTTGAAAATAATTTGATTGTTTCACTGTTTAAAAAAGAATATTCATGATGAGACAAGTTTGATTACGCTTCAAAGCCTGCGAGATAAAAAAATTCGTTTAATTGACACTTTTTCTATCTTCTGGACCCTTTTCTATCCGGATAGAGGAGAGGGATGTCCCCCGGTGGGCGGACAGGTTGCCACCGGAAAGAAAGAGGACAGACAGCGGGAAACGATCGGATGAAAAGCGGAGTGGGGTGTGCTTTTCAGTGCCGAGTCTGTTCCTCTATTTGTTTCCATCTCCGCTTCCCCTATCTCGTTTCTCCCTTTTTTATACATGTGGCGTTTCAAAACAAGAAAATTACTAAGTTTTCAATAACTTCCAATTTTTTCAGTCGGAATCCGGTGGGTGGTTATATATATTTTATTTGGAATCGAAAGAGAGTGGAGAAGGGGATCGGAAGCTGAGGCATCTCGGTTCTGATATTTGTGGGCGGGGGTTTAGTGTGAGGAATGCTGGACATAGGAAGAGAAAAGGGGGAAGGGGATGAAGAGGGTTGAGGATATTAGTAGACCCGGATATTACCAACCCTACCATCCATCTATACACCTTTTTTCGTACATTCATGCCTGAAAAGAAAGTTTCTTAGAAAAAAGTTTTGACCTTGGACGTTTACTACCAAATGAGTTACTGCATAAAAATATCCATAGCTTTAAACGAGTTAATTGAGTTCAGAATAAAATGTTAATTTAGAGTAAACAACTGTATTTTGAGTAAACCTGGAGGGGCCACGTGGGTGACGCTAATAGGCTGACCGTCGCGACGGGCGCATCTAACCTTTGCATGCCTAGGGTTTTGGGACCCACCTCACCAAACCCCGCAAGACTGATGAGTCGTGAGGTATAGCCTAATTGGGATTCCCCCTTATTTCCGGGGTTCGATGCGAGCAACCAATTTACTACCTAACGCGTTACATAATATTTGAATAAGCGATCATAGTGTGTTAAATTTGAATAGAGTGTAACCATTAGTCACTAATGAGCGCGTATCAAGTGTCGTGTGAGCAGGTGGTCTCTGACAGGTTAATCTATCTCAGACTAGGCTGGTTCTCGTATATCATACGTCTCGCGCTTCTCACTCGTCTCCCGGCCCCTGTAATTGAGTTATTGTACTCGGTATATCAAAACCGTAGGGCTACCGAAAGTGGGACGTTGAAAGGTCCGTGAGGTTTCACCACCAAAATCGTAACTGACAGAAATTCGATAAACACGAAACGTACTAATCCATTTTTTCTTCTTTCTACATTGAAAGATCACGAACTTCCTTTTTTTTAAACTCACGAACCACTCCGTGTAATTGAAATATTGTTTATGTTCATCTTTTTCCTTTAATACGAAATTTTATACGAGTTAAACGACCTGGAATTCTATACGAAAGTTAAAAAGGCTGGTGGATTTCGGTGAAACACGCCTTGGCTTTGCCTTCATTCCCTCTTTCTCCCGTTGGTTCCCAGTGTAATCTCAGAGATTTTTTTTTTACGACTCTCGGAATGTAATTGCGCCAACATCTTTATTTTCCGGTTGGTATACTCTGGAGAAAACTACTGTCTCCTGTTCTTTTCCTCTCCTAACTTTTCCTCCCCTTTGTTTTACAACAGGCATCAAAGAAGACACAAAGGGTTTCTTTATTCACTTTTAAAATGCGTTCCTTGCATTTTTCTGTTTTAAATGAATTTCATTTCTTCACAGACTATTTAATAAAATGAAAACGATTACTTGAGTGCAATAAGTGATAAATTTGCTTAATTTTTTTTTTTTTTGGCTCCTGAATTGTTGTTTCCCATTTTTATTGGATTTACTGTAAATAAATCAAATAAATTGAAAATATCCAAAATATTAGGAAAAGAAAAGAAGAAAGGTCTGGTCTGGTAGTTATGGAAGCGGAACCCCCAAAACGAGAATTCACAAAAAGAGGTTTACAGATTAGTTGATTTGCTGGGAGGAACGCTGCACTGCTGCGTTCCTAGCCCCAACCTCCTAAGGCCCTACTTTGTATATGGTTCAAATTTGGTCAAGATCGGTGGTTTTTTACCAAAATCGCCATTTTTGGGGAGGTGGAACGCTGCCACGTTCCCCAACTTCCTAAAGCCCCATCCTGTATATGGCACCAATTTGGTGAAGACTTTTTCATGTCCGATAAAGATCAAAAGTCAGATTGACTATACAGGGTCTCCTTGACCCCTTCCCAAAATCCAGGGTTCAAGGTTAATACAACTTTCTTTTGAAGAAAATTAAAATGGATATGACATTAGTTATAATTCACATCATATTCCTAATAACATCCTCTTTTCCATGCAAAAGGTAAAATATTGAATCTCGTAATAAACAAAACAATTTATCTGTTGCCTTTGGTTCTGTCGAGTACATAATAAATAATTTTCCGCTCCATACAAAACCTTTTACGGAATAATACAAAATATTTCTCACAGGCTTCAAACCCGACATTCTTCTCGGCAGAAACTCAATTTTCCAGCTAAATCGCTTTTTTTGTCTCCTCTAATGATACATCGGAATGCCGTTAGTGATCCAGACGAAAAAAAGATTTATCTCATGAAAAAAAGAATTTCTTCCCATTTAGCTAGTTGAAAATTATAAATCTCTTTTAGCGTCTCGAGCTACTACTTAAATCCGGGATATAAATCAGGCTCGTGTGCTCCGTAGCGATTTGATTCGCAAATTGCCTCAGACGAACTGAAAAGATGTCGAAGGGAATCCCTTAAGGAAGGGGGATATATCGACGACATAATTAATCGACGAGACTTTTTATTATTTTTTAGATTGGATTTCATTTTAATAAATGAGAATAATTTTTAAAGAAAATTTTTTTTCTCTTAAATTGTTAACCTACTAACGGTGCTATTTATGGTTTGGGAATCATCAAGACGAACATCCCACTTGATTTTATTGACTCAATGTGTCCTTCTTGGCATTAACTACTTCCGTGGTTACAAGCGCAAAAAAATAAATGACGTTTCTTGATGAAAAATGAAAGAATAATTTTTCTTGTTCGTAGTATTTTTTAAGTCTAAAGTTTAAAAACTTCATGTTTGTGTGGTCTTTATAAAAGCGTCTCCCCTTCTGTTTTTCCCTCTATCTCGCCTGTTTAACTTTTAACTCGTCTTCTCACTTCAAACTCTCCTTATCGTCGAATTAGATCTGGGTAGATATTTAGACCGAGGGGGTTGCCTCCGCCTTCCCCTCATCACGTCGTTCCCCTCTACCTCACCAACAGTCTTTTCGGTATATGAGGACCGTTCTCGCTTTTGCGCAATACCGCCCCCGAAACACTTAAATACTCGGACTGGGGGCGGCAAACGGTTCAAAGGATCTCAAGCGTTCGTCATGTTCACAACTCCGCTTCGTATCGTTCTCACCGCCGTACTCATAGTCGAGGTACGTCATTTATTTCAAACCTAATTTTCATTCATCTCATTAATTACTCCCCCAATTTCATTAATTACAAAAAATTATATATCAGCATAAAATTTTAATTTTAATTCAAACCAAATATAAATTAATTTTGCATAAATAATTTATCTTCTCATAATTCATTTTTTAAATAAAAAAAAATTTTAATATAAAAACCACGAGTTGCTTATATTATGGTAATACAACGTCATTAATCTCTGTCATGAACCAAACTAATAAAAAAAATTCAATCTTTTTTGCTTTAATTAAAATAATGACTCACCAAAAAGCAGGAAATTCACTACAAAATGTAAAAGCAACACGTGGTTAAGGAGTCTCCAGCCCTAAAATTTCCGAGGAAATATCGCGCGATGAAATTTGAATGCGAAGCGAATTTGTTGAGTTCTCTGCTCTGGTTTTTGTCCAACGCCAATTTGTCCAATTGCCTTTGAATTGATATATTTTAAAAGTGCAGATCCCCTATGTTGGAATATAAATCTTGGAGTTCAGGGTCGTTATATACAAAAGGTTCATTCAAAAACTTTTCAAAGGGAAGCCATTTTATATAACCGTTTAGTGAGAGTGGTGGTTTGTTTTGCGTGCAGATTTTTTATGAATTTCTTTCAGCGTGATAATCGAGGTCAAACCTGGGATCAACATGGTAATCCGCTGTTTTGGATTCTGTTCGTTAAACATGTTTATGAGCGTGGGGATTAATTTGTGAAGCTGTAAAAGGGGGACTGCGGTGCCAAACCGATTGTTGTACTCTCGGCGAGAGCAATTAACCAATTCGGCCGTTAGGTAGGAAGGGAGTGCTTTTCTAAAGGTATTCGAAAATCGAGCCATTTTCCGGAAAGATAGCATTGGAAAGGGAAACCCGTTTGAAAATAATTAAGGCCATCTTCACACGATTAACGACTCTAATCCAGTTCTGAAATCGTTTATCCAACCCTTTTCAATTAAAATGTTTTTCCGTAAAATTGCGATTTTACTTTAAATAAAAGTCAGGAGGAGATTTAAATATTATAATAATCCGCCTCCGGATGGCAATTAATATCGTTGAAATTAATTCCATTTCGCGGATCAAAGCTCCTCCGTGCGGAAATAACGTTCCCAGCCCCGAAAACTGGATTGCTCGTCGATTGGATAACCAATTAAGTCTCATTCATAAATATTCAATATAGAATCTGTCACATAAGAGACTTTTATTAAAATCCTCATTTGTTCAATTTCGGATTATTCTATTGTGGGAATTAAAAAATTAAACTTCCATGAAAGAATAAACATTTCTCGGTCGCGGGATTCTCAAGGGAGGACGATATAAATGGAAATTGCTATGTGTGTATTTTAAAAAGAGGAAAGGGCTTAAATTAGGCAAAGGGTGAAAAAACGAACGAATATAAAAGGAAGAAAGCCCTAATAAAATATACAAAGAGTCTGTCCTCTCATAAAGTTCTAATTCTTGTTATATCCTGTTAACTGGTACCTTTTCACTGGAATTCGGAAAGGATCAACATTATAAAAACATCAACCTTTTTTTTTGTGTTTTCTAATTTAAAATTTTTGTTTTATTGCCTTTGTATAAGAATTTCTTATTTTTCTTCCTATGATTTTTCGTGGTTGAAATCGGAAGGCTTTTGAATTATTCAAGTTCTCGTTACCTACAAAATTGGGATTGCCTTATTTTCTTGCAATTAGGGGAAAAAAATTCAATCCTTTTTTTTATCCATTCAATTTTCTAGACTTAAAAAGAGGGAGGGTAAAAAAACTGAAGAACCCGGGTGCTCTTTTTACTTATCCCGTCTTACAACTCTGAAGAACCTTTCCGGTCGACTGGCCGAAATCCGATTCAGCCGTTTCTGCTGTTATCCTGAGGAGTTCTTCCCCCTTTCTTTTTCCGTCTCGTAAATAAGAGGGAAGGGGTGAAACTTGCGGTTGAGATGAACCAAGTCCAGATGAAGAAGGACTTTAACTTAAAAACCCAAAGTCTTTATATAAAACCCTTTTATACTCGATGGTTTAAACCCTTTTTCTTTATAAAAATTTCTCCTAATTTTTTCAAATCATTTCCTTTTCATATCCCTGCCGACATCATTTTTTCCATTATTTCTACTACGAAGATTGATTTTCTAAAAATAATATTTCACCCAGACAGAATATAAATCAAAGTTCTTTTCTCTATATATTTTGAAATGTGGGTCCTTTTTATTATTTACCTATTTCAGAATGGATGAACGTTTTCATAACTAAGCTGACCTATTTTAACTTCATGAACAAAATGTAACGGTAAAAAATTTTTACTGAATATTTTTCCGGCTCTCCACAAAATTCCAGGAACAGCGTACATGTTTTGTTATTTTCCCCCGACATGATCTCGTTCACGTAGGCCTTGTATCAGAACGATATACTGCCCCGTATCGCTCTTGGTTGTATTTGTCGTAATAAAAGGGTTTGTTTAGTATAAACGTCCGTAAACGAACAAAAGCCTTGTGGGAGGAAGAAAAGGGAAAAGACCCCAAGAGTTTTGTCCCGACTATAAATCGAGATCCAAACCCTCCCCGTGACGTATATAATAATATATTGTTGGTCAACATTTTTATTCCATTTTCTTTTTTTAATAAACATAAATAAACGGAAAAGCGCTCAATTAAACAAACATGCTTTTGTTAATAATAGTCGATAATCCGTTGACAAAACTAAAAGGGCTTACCCTTGTTATCGTACGTGGAACTGCAAATGTTACAAAGGGGATAAACTCTTTGACGTCTAAATAATCCATTTATGTATATCATGTTGATTAGGCTCATTTTCAAAAAGTTGCGATGGGAAAATTCAAACATTATGTGCTAAAATGATGTAATTTAAAAGGATGGAAATGGATGAAGTAGGATCGATCAAGGATTAGAGATGGTTCTTTTTATTTTTTCCTAAGGTAAGGTTCTTGAATGTGGGGGAAGTTGAGGAAGCCATCCACCCAGTTGAATATATTACGGATCTGACTCATATACTTTACGTCCTCTTTTCTTTTTCTCTTTCCTCCTTCCGACTCACTCTCAGTCTGGGTGTATTTACTTACATCTCGCCTGAGGAAGGACTTTTTTTTTTGTCTCAACGAGTGCTTTCTGAATAAATTGCGGGTGAGAGTGAAAACGGATTTAATTAAAAATAAAGTAGCTTTGAAAAGTAGGAAAAATGCTGTCAAGATGGAAGTTTCGCTAAATTGGTTATGGCGGGTTTTGAAATAAGTACTCGGTTCGACGAGATAGGGTGTCGGAGAAACTCTCGACAAACATTCTTGACGACGTCTCTCAACAGTTCATTGTCGGACGAAAGTTTTCTTGTTAACAGCGAATGTCGAAGTTAAAAAGTCTGGAAATTCGATGCCTTCTCAAACGAATTTGTTAAAAATGTACTCAAGACAGCAATTATGCTATTCCAAATATTCCTCATTCTTCAAGTTAAAAGTTAGGTTCAACGTTGTAATTTGAATTTATAAGTGAACATTGCCGTTATATTAAAGTTCGAGCTTGTGTTCTGAATACTCGTGAATTTATAAGCCTATAACTGCAATAAATATCAAAACTTTGTATTCTGCGCTAATTAATCGAATCCCAAAAGTTATACTTGTATCCGAAGTTGGAACTTTTTAACTCCATGAAAAAATAGGACTGATTGGCAACTGGAAATGAAATATCGATATGACCCATCATAGTTAGGTCGGAATTTCTATTGTATAAAGCATAAATTATAAATGAGGACACGAGGATAAAAGAAAAAAACATTTCCAGCATTGTCCCCACATATCCCTCCTTTTCCATCAGATTCTCGCCTGGCTCGTCAAGTTTTACACAAAGGAGAGCAATCTAACTTGATGTATGAGTTCCTATCATCATCATCACCATCACTCGAAGAGCAAATATTGACTCCTCCGCGTAAAGGACGAAGGACGGATTACAAACTTTCCCCACCCCTTCGAAAACCCATCTTCTAGACCAATTTAAGTCTAAAACACTCCTCAGTCGCACCATTCCCTTAAAAACACGATTAAAGTTCGAGTATACAGCTTATGCCCGAATTAAAAGTAAAATATGAATAAATTTCCACTTCGAAGTTCTCAGTAACGAGTTGTTACAACTTTAAAGGAGTTTCAAAAGGTTTTACTGCTATTTTTAAACTCAACGCTTTATTTTTTTAAAAACCTCCATGAGCAATTTATCACGCCATAATTAAATCTTTAATCAAACCTTTTCAAAAACTTAAATAAAAAATGATCCTGAGGAAAACTGTCAGTTAAAAACTTCAAAAAATGGTTTGCTCGAGCCTTAAATGCAAATTGTTTTTTATGCAAAGAAAAGAGGGAATTGCTTACGTCAGAACGCATACTAATTTCTGTATACTTGCGCGATCCCCCTTTCAAAAACTCATTAGCGCCACGACAAAGTAGGACTTTAAGTTAGCTTTTCATTAAGGGATGAAACTTTTACCCCCTTCCTCTCCTTCAAGACTTCTTCCGATTTTCAACCCCTTTTACTTTTTTTCCGGCCAACCTCCTATTATTGAATTATTGGCAAAAGAAGGAAAAAACTGTAAGATTTCTGCCCCCCTCATTAGAATATCCATCGACAGGGTTTCATTCTCACAAAGTTAAAATTTAAAAATATTAAACTTTCCAGGAGATAATTATATCATGTTTTGTTCTCAAGTTCTAGTTTTATCATAAAAGAATCAAATTAGAACCATGAATTAATGAAATTTTAATACCAAGGGATTTCTTAGCTCATTATTATTTAGCGAAGGTTTGAATAGACTTAGCTTGGTCTAATGGAAGGCATTAATTGATCTAATTGTGACTGCTAATTGCTTTCAAACCACTAGATCATGTTAAACTTTTTATTTTAGTCGTTAAAATGTTTTATTTTGTTAAAAGGAATGTTGTGTGTTGTCATTGAAAAAATATAAAAAAAGTTGTTCATGTTAAAACTTTGGATTTGTTTAAAAACAAGAGTTAAAAGTGTAGAGAAAAAAGAAAAAAAAAGTTGTTACGGAGTTTCAGCTCGGTCGAGAGAATTTCGTTTTGTATAGAAGCGATTACAGTTTTCGTTTCTCCTTTTCGCCCCCCTTTACCTTTCCTCAAGCGCCATCTCTCCGCAGTTTCATAATTAATTGACTCCCTCGAAACTTATAAATGGCAAAGTTCCAAGGAAAAGGCCCGGGGTGAAAAACTCCGCGGAAAACAATCGACTGATTAATGCTTTCGAGGAAGAAACAAGTTGATTTCTCTTTTATTTATGAACGCGGAAAATCCCCTCGCACGTATGCGCACAGGGACTAAAATATCAAGCTATTCCGTATTCGGAAATTGGATCATACTGGTAGATTACGAGGTCATCTAAGATGCAGGCTTTCGATCCGGGACAGTGGTGAATGCTAATGTGAGTGCCATATTGGCCAAAGGGTCACCTACATCAACCCTAAAACCCAGCCGGCGGATAGAGAAAACATCTCCGCCTTTTTAAAAAATAAAATACGCTTCAAACCATCCCCAATACTCGGGAGGGGTGAAATTACTCCCGACCCGAAAATGCTAACGACGACATCCTTCCATTCGTAATAAACTCAAAAAGTCAATTTACATGTTATTAAAACATGGATTTTCCATTTCTGACACGTTTTAGAGACCTTAAACATTTTATCATTAGAACGCGATGACGTCAAACAAAACTTCTCTTTTGAATAACCCATGAATTCATCAGTTTCGGGACAAAAATTCGGAGGTGGACGGCTGCGGTTAGCCGGAAAGCACTAAAAATTGACGATAGATGGCATAGAAAGGGAGGAGGAGGCAATAAAACAAACGTTGTGGAAGGTTGATAACATTGCAAGGTTTGTTCCAATGTTTGAACAACCGCGATGCATCGCGACCAATGAAATCTCCCCGAAAGCACACTTTTTATATATACGTCGACACCAGCTTTTGTTTATTTTAATCAATTCAACCCAGAAAAAAGTAAAGGGTGAATATTTTGTCAATATTGAATATCTTCTTTTGGACCATCAATGGATTTTCCCTTTCAAACAAAGTTTATGTATTAGAAAAAAATTTCATTTTCTAATATCGCTCGTTCAATACACATTGACCAAATATACGATATCAAATAAAAACCCTTGCGTTAGACGCTACCGGAATAAAACGCCCTGAAATCCGAATTAAGCCCTTTCTCGTTCGAATTAATGGTCCAATTAAAAAGGGTTTTTGTCGATAACATTTTTTCCCATTCTGCTCTTTCTCTCGTTTTACAAATAAAAACATAGGAGTTGAAACAATAGTTAAAGTATCGTTAATTTTTCCCTTCTTTTGAATAGTAGTACAAATAAAAAGGAATAAAAGAGGTTGTAAATTCATGGTTTATTCTATTGTTCGTTCTGGTAGATTGTTTTCCTAACAAAAGAACAAGAACTGTGTCTGAATTTCCTTTTTAGTGCATTTATTATTGCCGTTATTATTTATTTTTCTTATAAAAAAAACTTAAAAAAGAAAACCTAAAGTTTATAGTCCTGAACCAATATGGAGGCTCAGCAATCGAAATTTAAAGAAAGTCTTTATTTCTTCATTTTTAAGACAATTACTAACCAAGTGGAGGAAGTGAGCCATTACAATCGAGTTGTTTAGCTCTCAACCGAAGGCTGTTTCAACGTTATTATGTATTTAGTTTGAAATATATATGTTGGCTTAAGATAAGCCCAAGGGCCCTAGGGTCACCGCCAGCCTTGGGGGAGGCGTCGGTGGCCGGCGGAATCGACGGCAATCGAGAACAACAACAATCTTCTCTCCGCCGGGCGCACCCTTCTCGCTTCGCCCTTCCCAACGGCGTCTTATCTTATCATTTGACGTCACTTTTGGGAAAAGTAAGAGTGCAAGCAAATGACGACACGAAAGTACGTGTTTCCCGTCCATTCGACCGACATGTCGTCACACCAAGACATTTGTAAAAAAAAAAAAAAAACACGAAAATTTTAATTATCAATGCGACTCTTTATTAAATAAAATAAAAAACTTGAAAGTTTAATTAAACTTTTATTGTTTAGCGTCAAAACCATAAAATTCAATTGATAATTTGAGAACATGAAAGCAATTATATTAATAATTGAACATCTCTTTCATGAATAATTAGGTCGCTCTCTGCGGTTGTTTGGTTTGGTGTGACGTCACCGTTAATAAAATTACGAACGCTACTTTGGTTAACATTTTTTAATTAGAATTTTAAAAAAGTTATAACAATTTGGAAAAAATAAGAATGTAGAGGAAGAAGAAAAGAGAATAAGATTAGGGGGGATGAGTCGTGGTGGGGGTGGGTAATCGGATAACCGAAGGGTCCGAGCTCGTTAGGGGGTCAAAACCCAGGATTTTGTTAACCCAACGGACCCCCCTCTGAAGCCCTTATCCTTGATTAGGATTTAAGAAAGGAAAAACCTTTATCTCAGAGACATTTCTCAAAAACAATATTTAGAAAACAATGTGAAATCGAATGGTGCTTGAAAAAAAACAACGTATTTTCCGTTTGTTTTTTAAAGATAAAAGTGGAAAAACATGCATGGTTTTGCGAACCGTGGAAAATTATAAGCGGAAGGCGAAAACGCTCATTTTCCAACTGCCTCGGCCTAAAGCTTCCCGCCTCCCGACAACGGCCACCTGTTGAAGACAGCGGCTGTCTCTATTATTCAACGTCGAAACCTTTGCTTTCACCTTCCAACTCTTTTTAGTCTGCCCGGACTTTGATCCTGTGCCAACTTTTTTTCAGTACCTACCTACTCTTTTTTTCAACAGTTTTTTTTTTTTATGTTTCAGGTAAGCAATTTCAATATGACTTCCCGTCTCGATTGAGTGAGTAGAAAAAAACGATAAACCTAAAGTTTTTAATTACCTCGAATTTTACAAATCGATCATTTTTAAAGTTATGTGTAGGCTGCTAAAAATAACGTCTTAAAAATTTTAAAAATGGCTCCAATGCTGACAAATATCGAGGTAGAGCATTGATCAAGACTAGCGAGGTGATTGGGTGGGTTGAAAACAGGCCATAAATTTTTAAATTCCGTGCTCTCTCATAACTACATCACCTAATTTATTTATTTCTATAGCAAACAATTTTTTTGAACAAAACATGAAAAGAGGCTTGTTAATTCATGTATCATGTTTTTCAGGTATTTTTGTTACAAGCCAGTTTTCAATTACAGTTTATTAAAAAAATTAAACCTAAAAAATGTTTATGCTTTCAAAAATTATACTTAAAAAAATTAAGTAGTAATTTTAAAATATGAAGGGAGAAAAAGATGAAAGTGGCCAAAAAGCGATTTCAAGAAATGAAAAATAAAGTTTGATTTCTATTAATTCTTTTGTAATAATATCCTATTCTAATAACAATCATCTTTTCCCCCCTTGTTGTTCTACGAGATGATGGTCACTTCATAGCCCCTAGATAACGCTAATAACTCAAAATCGACGAAAAAGTCACTTTCATTTTTTTCTCCCTGGCCCTTCATTTGTATTTTATTTTACTTTTTTGTAAAAATTTGAAGGACTGCTACTGCAACTTGTGTATTCATGATCGATTTTTACGCTTCAAAGAATGACATTGTTTAAACAGGAGCCTTCCTGCTTTTTAAATGATGTTTAACTAAAATTTTAAATTCATTAAAACGTACCGGGTCCACCCCTGGTTCCAAACAAGGGGTTGGGCAAAAGGGCGTGTTAACAGTCGTAAATAATTCATGAGATTAATTTTGCATGTAGGGGAGATTAAATAGAGGCTTGATAAAATGCCGGTGAATTTTCACTTTGTCACAATCCCTTGTTAAACTTATCGACAAAAAATTAACTTCGACCATAAAAATCCCTGCGAAGAAAATCTGTTAAGGTAGGTTGTAGGTAGTTAGAATGTTGAGCTTTTTGGGAGGGATTCGAGGTAAAAGTTTCCGTTCCACATATCACTTCTAAGAAGGACTACATTTCACTTCCCTTACATTAGCCCTTGGCTTTCACAATGATTTTCTCGTTTTAACCCTCTTCTAGAACTTTTCTAGAAAGGGCTAAAAACCCTTTGTTTATTATATAGGAAAATCGCTTTCGATCGATGGACCTCTTCAATCCCGGATATTTTCATCAGGCCACGCTCGTTTAATTTCATTATTAGATGACGAAAGAACAAACAATCTAAACCAATTGTGGAAAATTCCAGGTCTTTGTTTTATCCACGTCAAAAATCAGCATAAAGAAAAAAAATTGAATGAAAATCAATATTATTATAACCTTTAATAAAGTGTTAAATATTTCTTTTATATAAAATTTTATAGCTCAAAGAGTGCCAACAGGGAATAAATCCGAGCTGAAATCCTCTAGATTTAATTCCATAACGATCCTTTTTGTCTCGATCTTCTCTTTTATGAAGGAATCTTGTCTAATCTTATTACGAGACGATGCCTTGGGTATGGACCGAAGAGGAAGGGTATAACCCTTTTATACAAACTAATCCTTGTCTGTAAAGGAAGCTTACTTATGTAGGATAACCGGAGGGAAAAGACTCGGGACAAGGTAATTTACTAAGGCCTCCCCTTTTTATAGCTCACTGATTTAATATTCTATTTATTCAAGAAAATATTTTTTACCGTCATAGCTGCTTCTGAACAACTCCAAAACCACATTAAAAAATAATTGTTTAAAACTTTATAATACGAGGCCAAATCTTAGAACCAGAGATGAATAATTTTGAAAAGTAACTTTATGAACTTGCTGACTTGATAATGTACTCGCGAGGCTTTTGTTCCGACGCCTTCTTGCATATTCAAAACCTTCCCCGCCGCGAATGTCGAGTTAATCAAACATCCTCCATGCGAGACATGCGGTGGGGCGTTTTAGCGGCGAAATGAGATTCAGTAAATAAGGAATAATTGCCGGTTCGGTACACAAACTGTGAAATGTCGTTTGCACAAGACCATAATGGAGTCGAGTGATACATGTATAAACCGCCGGAGTTGACACCCTCGTACCTTACAGGATTAAAACACGGTTGGGAACCGATGTGCTCGCGAATGGGGTGAGTTATTCAAGGATTAACTTTCAGTTTTAATTAAAAACTAAATGGAATACATATTTAAACAGTATTCCGCTTTTCCAACATCCCAAATTTTGAGAACATGGTTTTGTACTCATTGAAATCGCAGTTGTTCTACCCTAATAGGGTGCTAAAAACTACGCTACGTCTCCTAATAGAGTACACAGACTACACTGGCCTGGTAGATTTTCCCGCCAATTCTTGGTATTTAAGTTTCTTTTCGTCATTGTTTTCGTAATTTAAAACTAATTGAACTGTTATAATGAAGTCAGGTACTGATTTTTATCATGCTCTAGTGTTCAACTTGTTAAGGGGGATCCGACATCAAAATTCTACCAAGTGTGCGAGAGAGAGGGAAGATGCCCAAAAGTAGTTTCCTCGTTTTGGGCACTAAAAATGGTCGGAAATTTTTTTTTGAAAAACGCGTTCTCATTCTTTTGGAAAACTACGTACTGTTTAGGGGTCAAATTTTCCTCGGGAAAATAGAAAATCCAATTTTCCACCAAAACAGAAATTTTGAAAAAACAGGTAGTCATCTTGTAGGTTTTGACGAGCTGATTTCAAATTTGCTAATATTAAGAAGATCGAATGAATAGATTCGTCGGTACGAGATTTTTAAGGATTAGATGGTGCGGGGAAGGGGAGTTTTATTTTGGGGAAGTAAAGATGACACATCACTCTCACTCCTTCAAGGTCATTGAACTTTTCAAACGGCTTTAATTTTTTCTCTCTATTGTGAGATTGTTAGGTAGATCCATTTCATAATATTTAGTCAAAACCACAAAAGACTCATGATTCAATATTCCCCAAAAATTTAGTTTTTCTTTTCTTTCTGAACATATTTTAAGGCTGTTTTTCACCTAAAACCTTAAAATCGACATTTTAAAAGCCAAATTATCGTTCAAAAACCTCAAAATCAAAGTTTAAAGAGCCTTTTTTCGTACAAAATCTCAAAATCAAGGTTTCGACAAAAACCTCAATATCAACTTTTGTAATGCCCAATTTTTGTCCAAAATCAAAGTTTTAAGAGCCATATTTTCGTCAAAAAACTCAAAATCAACAATTGTAAATTCGCGTTCGTAGATTTCAGAAAATTTTATAAAAACAAAACTAAAGATTATTAAGTTTGCTACAAATTTCATCTACTAAGATTTTTTGTAGGACCAAACGTTTCTGATCCACGAGGCGACAAAAACGCTTGATTTTCGATTTTTACCGATGAAAAAGTCAGATTTTAGAAAAGTCAGTCTGCAAAGGATAAAAATTTAAAATTACAGAATGATAACATTGTAGAAAATAAAGCAGGCAAATGGTTTCTTGAAATAAAAACCGGTTTGAAGAATCCTGACCTTGACAAAGGGAAAATTTATCTTTTCTCCCCGCCCCCCTCGTTGAACTCCCCGGAACCCCGCAGCATCTAAGCTTTAAAATCTCGTACCGACGAATCTATCCATCCGATCGTCTTAATATTAGCATATTTGGAATCAGCTCGTCAAAACCTACAAGATGACTACCTGTTTTTTTAAAAATAAAGTTTTGGTTGAAAATTGCATTTCCTATTTTTCCGAGGAAAAATTTTCCGGGAAAACCGCTTTCTAAACAGTGCGTAGTTTTCCGAAAGAATGAGAACGCTTTTTTCAAATAAATTTTCCGACCATTTTTAGTGCCCAAAACGAGGAAACTAATTTTGGGGGTGATAGTGCTGCGATCTCTTGAATGAGAAACAAACAATTCTGGAGGGAGAATCCCCCTTAAGGGGGGAAAAACGTGTAGCTGAAACTTGGTTTTGGATGGCACTTGATTTTTGTTGGTTTCTTCCATTATTTCTTGTGTTTAACGTCGATATTGGACTTATATAATTTACTTCGAGAAAAACTCGAAAAAGGCTAGTTTTAGACATCAAATTCGTGCCAAAATCAAATTTTCATCAACATCGGTAATGGAGGTATCGGTTAAATATTTATTTAGTCCGAAAGGAAATTCTGCTTTTGAAAACACCACATGTGGGCTACCTTTATGGATTAGTACTTAACTCATCAGTTTTATGGAAACGAACTACATTCTAAATTGAATCAAAGTGAAAAGAAAACTTTTAAAAATTTCTTTCGACTCGGAAAATGTTTTCTCTGCAGCTTAATTTATATACTTAAGGGTTTTCGTTAATTGAACTCGGTCGTTTCTCGCAAAATTACCATGCAAATTTCGCCTCCTCTCTTATAAAGGCTAATTTCCATTCTAAATAATTTAAATTGATTTCAATTATGATAATTGAATTTGTACAATTACTTTAATTATAAGGAAAACTTGATATTATTTCTATAAACAAAAATATCCGTGAAAGTTGAAGGGGAAAAAAATTTAGGTTTCCAGAGAAAGGCATAGTTCGTAAGGATCTCGCCTCCAGATTCCTAAGCGTCCTCAGGAATTTCCGAGAGACCCATCATTCCGAGGGAGAATTTTTGGCAAAGACTATAAATATCCTCCGAAGAGGCGAGTTTTAATATACTCGGACTTAATTTAAAAGTTTTAATCTAATCTGTTTAAAATCCTCCATTAAAATTGTTAAACAAAAAAAAACTTGTTTTTTATTGTATCGACACGTCAAAAGAAAGAGTTTTCAAGGGGAGAGTTTCGTACTCATAAAGTTTATAAAAGACAAACTTCACCCTATGACGACAACAGGACCCCCCTAGCTTTCAAAACTTGAACGAGGGAGTAATTTATCTTTGGCATCTATTCATTTCCCGGGCTCGACACCGCAGAAAACTCAAGGTGAGGGAGAAAATGCAGAGGAATCAGTGGAGGGTGGAAAAATCTTTTTTTGTTCCTCCTTGGTGTCACTCATGCAGGGGAAAATCTTTGAAAAATTGTTGATTAAAAGATATTAATTTGGATTCGGTATAAATTGGCGGTTGAAGCCATTAACTCGAGTGAGGTCGGCATGTTACTGACATGAGGCGAATATGTAATCGGTGGGTTATAATACCGAAGTGGTTTACCGTCGTTGGGCTTGGAAAGCTATAGCTCACCGGCTCAAGCTGCGCTGTTTGGACATCTTGAATATGCATGAACCCGCTCTCCTCTTGACTAAACCAACGTTCACCACAATAACACCGAGAGGGCCTTTTGTCTGAATTAAACTTCCACCCAAAATAAACATTTCCAGTGGTTTTTGTCGGAATGCGAGAAGGTAATCTCACAGGTGACAAGCTCGGAAATTCCTTCAAGCACCTTTTAAAAGTCGGTACAATTCAAGCGTAAAAAAGTATCCCAATAGTGTCGAGAATACTTGAAATCTCGAGTTATAGCGTACTCGAGCGTCTATTGTATTCAAAAGTCCTTCCTACAAAACGACAGCTCTACAGAACCCTATTGTCTGATTCTATACACCCGATTGACCCCACCCATTCCTCCTCTAGCCCATCGCCAGTGCAGTTTTTGCTCTTCCACGAGACAAATCGCTTGGAACAGTGCTTTGGATCCTTCTAAAATAGACCCTTCCCCACAAACGTTTACCATTGTTCTATTCAACCCTACCTTCATCCTACACGTAAAATTCACCTTTCAATTCCAATTCAATGGTCCAATCATTAATCTTTAAAAAAATTTACTAACGTTTTTCAGATTTTGCAATTTCACTCGACTTTTGTTTGTTATTGAATAGAAAAAGGGAGGAGCATAAACGTAACTATTTGAGATAGTTAAGGAGTACAAAGGAGGCCGTAAAAAGGGACCGCATGAAATTTTATAGCTGGGATCTTGGAGGATGTCTTTTGAGGAAATATTCAATTCCTGGAAATAAAAGAGCGCGTCGTTGTTGGAACGAGAAGGGGGAGGCTTTAAACGGTGTCCCGTTCTGGAGAATAACAAAAGGTTCGAAGTCTGGAATGAATACAGAATGTTTGGGATGTTAGACAAAGGTTTCGGGTGGAAGAGGGGGATCCCTTAAGATAACGCCTATGCTTTTACCGTGCTTCCAGGCTCTCTTTGAATCTAACGAGATAACTCGTAATTAGCCCTTGAGGGGCTTTATCTAGACTCGATGTTTATTGGGCTACATTTTACACGGTTGTTATAATTTTCACGCTGGACTTATTCTTCCAAAGCCCCTTTTAGAACTGTGGCCACTCTAGTGTTATTTGTTTTTCGAGGAAACAGCAACAAAGAACATGAGAGGGCGAAAACGTAGAAAAGAGAGAACCATTTCGGACCTTCCGGGAAAATTACTTTTTAAGCAAATATTATTCATGCACAGCATCAACATAAAGAGATTTTTAAACTTTTCTGTCCGTTTATTTTCAAAGAGCGTATAAAGAGTGCCATTTATCGTTACTGCAAAATAGCAATTGCCAACGCAGGGTAGCCAACCGGGACCAGAACAGCCTAAAGAGCAACGTAGAGTTGCCAACCTGCGTCAGAATAGCGTTTAGAGCCACGCAGGGTTGCCAACCTGTCAGAATAGATAAAGAGGGGCGATTCTGTCCCCGGTCGCCAACCCCGCTTGGACAAAAAGGTAAAAGAAGGCGGCCAAATAATACGAGATAAGCGCTGTTGGTTCAATAATGGCATTTTCTGATCACCACACAATCACACAGACAGAATTGTTTTTTTGATGATAAATTTTTTGACCTTTTTTTTACTGTTATTGTTTTCTTTCGCAGTACCTATGCAAATATTTGCCGTGCTTTCGTTCAATTTTGATGTGAGATTATATATTCCCCTTTTTTAAATATGGGAATGACACGTTGAATTTCCTTTCAGTCTGCATATTCGGAGGCATCAGCCTTGCGGTAAAATATCGCCTAAACGGGGAGGTCGGGATTTCACAATTCATGGGAGAGGTTGGGAGGGCGAAGCGGCATTCAGAGAGTTGATTTACCGTCGGGGAGACAATCGGTGGTAGCTTTGCTGTCCGGCCTCTCCATTCAGAGAAAAGGGACGATCATCGTAGGTTTCGTGCCAAAGAAACTCCGTTCAATACACACTTAAAAACCCTTTTTTTATAGCACCTTTTTTAATGCCCTCTCGGGAATTTTAGAGAAAAAATGAAGTCATTTTTAAACCATCCTAATATCTCATCGGAGTCAAATATTCAAATCGGCAGTGTGGAGAATGGGCTCAAGGGCCTCGTTCTGACTGCCCTCCCCGAATGTAATTATTCTTCGGAGAAAACGCAATATATCAAGTTTATTATATTACAGGGTCGTAACACATAAAAACTCCTTTTATAACCAAAATAAAAAATATTTTACTTCTAAAACGAGTTTGCTCAGCAATCCTAAAAGAATTCCAGAAAAACGAAAATCAAGAATTTTTTTTTTATCTCTCTTCTTTTTTTCGGCTTTGATCCTATCCAGTAATAGGATCATAATTTAGATTGGGTCGTTATTATCGAAGAGAGCAGCTTGGGAAAGGGGTAGAAGGGAGGTGGTGGGGGATTAATTGAGTTTCCCTCGACCAACTCTCCAAAACCTCCCTTCAAACATCCCTTGCTTACACATCAACCCCTTCAAAAGCTCTAAAACCCGATTTTCCAACTCGTCCTAAACGCTTTTTCTCCCCTCTCCAGAAGAATAAAAAAGATCCAGTGATTAAATTAAGGTTTTATTAAATAAACATTTTTTCTCCTCGCAAGAAGTTACGAATCAAAGCTTTTTTCTCAAAAAAAGAAATCAAGATAATCGAATTTTTTTTATTTTTCCTAACGAATAAACAGAGTTTTCTCCAAAAAGGCTTTTCATCGTTTTTAATTTGAATAAAACGGTTTATTTAAATTTTGCCGCTTTGAGTAACTTTTTAATAAAAAGAGAGAGCTTTTTTCTTTTAGGTTGTCAAATGACCAATGTCAGTGTGATTGAGCGGCTCGTGTTTACTTGAAACATTCACGTGGAAAACATAGGGCGTAGCCTGCATTTGTAAAAAGGCTTCCCCTCCAGCCATCCAGTTTTACCTCGCTGACTGGTTAACCTAAGTAATAAAGGGCCTTCAGGAAACAAATAGGGCTGTTTGTTCAGGAACGATATTGAGTTCTTTTACCGTCATGGTAAACAGAATACCTTTTGGAATCCTTAGAAAAAAGTATTAGCTCCAAGTTCAAACTTAATATAGAAACGTCCTTTTATTTGGGCATTTAATTAATTTTAACATTTTTTCAAACAATAATTTAAAAAAAAACTTCAGAAAAAGGGAGGAAAATGAGAAAAAGTTGATGAAAAATTCGTTTTGAACAATCACATCCCTGAGGTTTTTCGTATTGTCGAAACAGGAAGGGAAGTTCCTTTCTCTCAACATTCTCTCGTCGCCCATCATTCAGACGGAATTCTAATTTGTCTCTAACGCTTTGCTAAACAAATACAGTTGAGAAGGAGTCGAAATTGTCTTCAAACGAGCCCCGGGGATCCGACAGGCGTTCAATTTACTTTCCTTCACGCATTTTATCAACTTCCCCTGCCCACCCTCTTCTCAGTCAACGTCTCGTTCCCTCATAGAGCAAAATAAACAAAATTTACGATAATTTTACAAGCTAAACTTTAAATAAAAAAAACTGTCGTTTTTAAATCGCCACCTTTCAACGTTAATATCCGATCAATTGTTTACCAAATCCAATGTTGGCGTGATTACATGTCCATGACATTTTTATCGACAATTTTTACACGGAAAAATAGACGGAAAGTATTTTTTTATTCATTTACTTATTCACGCGTTCGAAAGGAAAACAATTTAAAACTTGACGTTTTATGAAAATGACGGGGCTCTTTCTAAAATAAAAGAAAAAAAGATGAAGAAAATGTCAGAAAAATGTGAACTGGCAGCCTTTTTAAGGGCGATGGAAGATTTTTAATAATACAGGGTGTGATGCTAATTATCTGCCGAACGAAAAGGAATCGAAGTTCAATTGGGATCAATAACTTTTGGATAGAACATACAGGGTACTCCAGAATGACCTTAACTTCACTATTTTATATACGAATCTATGTTTTGACGATAGAAATCAATTCTACACTTGATTTCCAGTAACTTTTACTTATGACACTTTTTTTATAGAACCAAACGTTCCGAAGTTACAAAAAAATGCCATACTTTCAACCCGACGAAAAAAAGATCGAAGTAAACCACCCTTAGATTTTGGCGAGGAATCGATTGGCATCAATTTTGGATGCAAAATACAGGGTGCTCCAAAAATCTGTTTTTGCGGCTCAAGTCGTGGATGTGTCATGAATGTCTACTACGTAGAGTTAGGCGTCTGGTTAGTTTGACCATTGCATCTCGGTCCTGCGGGTCATAAAGGAATTCGCGTTATAGCTTCGGGATGATATATGCTTCACCAGGAATGCCCTTACCAGATTAGAGACCTATTGCCATTTCCATCCTATTAATTCCTATTTAAAACGTCCTTTTATATAATTTTTAAAATAATTAAGTAATCTTTCTAATTATATTGATAATGTAATTAACTTAACATGCAATTTTATTCAATTAAGCCACAATTTATACAAGAATGAGGGCCCGTGGATTAGAATTTAAAATAAGGGTTTGGGAGCCCGCTGCCTAATAATAGACGTTTTCCAAGTGCGTGAGAGTTAAAACATAGCAATTGTCTGCGATTTAAGGTAAAGCCGATAAGAGCGAATGATTTTAGTTTAGCACGAAATTCAAAGGGGGGAAAAATGAAGTTTCTTAATATTTTGTTGACTTCTTTATCTTTCTCCAGCTATAGAGTTTATGGATTCACTAAACTAACTGTAACCAAGAACTTTGGCTCAAAGTTGGAGGAAGTTCAAAATAGAGAATTTTGAATAAAAGTGTCGCGAAAAGTTTATTAAATCTCCAAAAGTTATTAAAAGTCCGAACTACGATTACCTGAAGTTTTGTCTGTGAAGCGAGAAAGTTTAGGTGGGAACGAAGGCCGAGAATTATGGCTGTTCTATTGACTAACTAAGCGGTTATAATTTTCATCAATTTCCGGTTTATAAACAATATTTTTTATTTAAAAAAAGTGATGAGATTTTTCTTTAATAATCGAAGAAAGAAAAAACTGTGCTCAGGCGTGCATTTTAAATGAAGTTATGGAAATCCCAATGATTGGATTTCATCAGCATGAAATTGGTTTAACCCGTTATGTCTCCGAGTACTCTCATACGCCACACTTGAACCTTTCCCTGCTTTACATCCCTCCCCTAATAAAATCCGACATAAAACTTTTATACAAAAAAACAAGATTTAAACGTTTTGGGCTATAAATAACGAAAAAGGAAGAGCGCTATTTTAAAAAATATACGAGGTCGCCCAAAAGAGTTTATTGATAAAGTCTTGATAAAGTTGTTCACGTCGGATACTTTACTGGCATGAGAGGCGGGCGTAAACTGTCGTAGCGTAAAATGGCTTCCCCTAGAGAAGTGTATCATAAACTAAACTCCCATCAGTTATATACGACATATCGTTATCGTTAAAAATGGAATAGTACGTATTAATAGTAAAATAAATAGAATTTTAAGTTATATAAAGGGTTATGGAAAAGGACCGCAAGAGGACCGTTTGGGCAATTACAAAACGTTACAAAGTTTATAACGTTGCATGACGGAGTCGAAGGATTAAACTTAAGCTTGCTCCTTAACTTTGAAATCCTTTCGGAGAGGGTTTGAGGAAAACCTTCGCCTCCTTCCTCCACAATCCTACTCACGATCCCTCCCGGAGTTTAACTTGTTTAAAATTTCATTAGTGGCTGTTTCCCGTTTCTAGGGATCCCTTCTATTCTGTCATCCGTGCGGTGTTTAACGACGGTTATAACTGTAGTACTTATGAGCGAGGGTGTAATCTAAATTTGCCTCTGTGCGATATGTTTATGCTTACTTAACTCTGACGACCTCCACGAGACTACTTTACCACCTGATTTATTTAAATCACCTTGGGTTTACTACTTCGTATAAACTTGCTTGTTTTCATGGTTCCACATGAGCATAACTTATAATTTAATATGTTGTAAAACTATTGATCCTTAAGAGAACCTTTAAATTGTGAAAGATGTTATGATCTAATAACCACTGCAGAGATTGCAGGGTGACGAAGGGAGGAGTTGGTGTTAGTGGAGAGGTCTATAGAGCCCCAAATTTTTGAGAAAGTTTGAGTTATGGATTCCTCCTCCATACGATTTTTAGGTGATGGAGGCTCCCGGCCAAAATACCCATATATTCGTGATCAGGGAGTTCTGGGGATCACAAAAATGTCCGAGAATTCTTCGGACGTGAGCCTAAGCAATTCGTCGCCCAGAAAATTTGGGGATTTTGCACCAGTACGTCTGTTAGTTCGAGTTGGGACCTTGCCCCTGGACTTGGGACCAGGCGTGGGGCTTAAATGCACCGTTTGAGAGCTCCCCCAGTTAGTTACCAAAAGGAAACAAAAAACTCACATAAAACTCCTCGAAAACTAGGCGAAACTAGGCAGTTAGCTTTTTTTGTTCTCTCTATGAAGTAGGCAGTTCTAGTCATGTGAATACCCAATCCAATTTTTTTAAATCACTTGTTTCTAGCAAAATCAATTAAAAGTTAAAACAGTCGTTTAACTCTGTAATTGGCTTTTAGGTTTTAAAATATTTAACGAGCTTTGTAACCGTCCTATGTTCTATTTACGTTACAAGTCTAGGAAATGGCAAACACTCGTAACTCTATCGTCATCAGATTCAACTTATAAAACTTTCCTTTACATAGAATTTGCGTGTAGAGAGGCAATGAAAAACAAAATAGTACAAAATATAGGTCTGTCCGTATAAAAAATGCTTGACGTGAAAATCGTATAAAACAACAAAAACGTAATACCCATTTAGTTTGTTGACCTAATTGATCGCTCGGGTGTGAAACCGATCTGAAAAGGGCCAGGAGAATCGAGAAGCTAAACATCGGAACCTCGCTATTCGCTTGAAAGAAACCTTCAATTAAACCTTAATACGTAGGAAAATACGGATTTCCTCCACCGTTTTCGCAAAAATAAAGAAAATTCAATTAACTAACATAAACAACTTTTGTTTATTTATTATCAAATATCTGCCTTTCCTATGAATTTTGCAGAAAAAATGCGGCGGACCATTTATTCAAGTAGATAAGTTAGTGAACTGTAGTTGCCCTCTAAACCTTGTCGACGCTAAAAAGTTTTTTCGTCTTATACGATAAAAGTTAATGTCCCTTCTACAAAAAGGAATTACCTGAGAATGTAGCGGAAGATGGAAGCCATTTGGGAACCGCAATGCAGGCTAATTTAAAGTCGAATGTAAAGCGTTTTGCACTCGGGCGACCGGAGGATTACAAGTACCATGATGTTAATTGCGAAATAAAAGCTCTTTCTTCATGGTGTAAATCACCCAGTTTTCACTTGGAGTGTTTTAATTAAAAAAAAAGCGAAAAAACTTATTATGAGGATAACATCTGCAGTACTTTTGGATTATTAATATCATTTTAAATTAGCCAAAGCAAAAAACCTGCAGTTATCACGGTATTCATTTTTGTGGCTTGTTAATTCGAAAAGTTAACATGAAAAACTTGCAAAACGTCCTATTTTGGTGGTCTCGTAAACTAGCGCTCCAAGCGGCTTCTTTTGTAAACCTCTTGTAAACATTAGAAATAGCCGTCAGAATTTCTTTTCATCATTTTGTTTACTTTCAGTATAAATTGAGCTTAAAGAAAAGGATGGAATTTTTTGCCTACTTTCCATCTTTAAACATTTTTTTTGTTAAAATGTAAAAAAAGAATGTCTAGGTATAACATTTTTACAATTAGGTCAGGCTCATTTGAAATTCCAAATGAATTTAAATTGAGGGCAAAAAAGTCTCAACGGTAAACGTTTTGGAGGATCTCGTTATCTGAAAATAGATGAAACGAGAGAGAATGGGAGGGAAAAAGTAAAAAAAATGAATTTGCGACCTTTCCCACTTTGTCCTTAGGCCGCCTCGAGATTCAGAGATGGCAACTTTAGGGAGAAAAAAAGGGGATGAAGGGCTCTGGGTTTAGCACTGTCGTAAATACGGAGGTGTTAGGACTTTGTTTACCTCCTTCCATTTCCTTTCTCCACCCTTGAACGACCAGAAACCAAACTGAAAAATCACCCGAGGGAACAATCTTCCCCCAAGGGTGAGATGTTACTCAATCCCAATGTAAAAAAACAAAAAAAAAAAGTTTTTTCTTTATATTTTTCGCAATCAAGGAATTCGATACATTCAAGGTTTTCATTAAAATTCTATTATGGAAAATTCTATATTGAATCCATCACGGAAAACTTTCATCGCCCCACAAAAGTGATCGAAAAAAAGCTGGGTTTGATTGAATATTCAATTACACCTTTTCCCTTGTTTTCCGTATCTTCCACCATTTCCTGAAGAAAAAAAAGCTTTTAATTTCCTGTCGGTGAAAATTCACTTTGAAAACGTCACAATAAGGATGCTCTTTTTTTGAATCGAACGTAATGGAGTTTCGAAGATTGTTCGCGGATGGGGGAAGCCTGGGGTGGGATTCATTATCGCAGAAAGTTGTCGGCTTTCAAAGGAAGATTCACGAGGTTTTAGTTCTATTGTATGGACTCTGAGAAAAGGAAGGGGAAATCCCTTTTCTTCACATTTCCCACACACCCCGTTACGATTTCTCATCTTCGATCTCGACTAAATCCCTTCGGAAATATCTCATATATTTTGTTATCGTTATCGAAAATAACGAGACCATCTTTTTCCCCCGTAAAATAATGAGGGTTCCACTTGAATTTTTATCACTCGAGAAAAAAAGCGTAGAAAAAATAATGGAATAATAATTTTCAAAGGAGGAAAAAAGTAATAAACGTCTTGCGAGTATAAAATTAAAAAAAACACAAAAAAAAGAATTTACAAAAAATGCAATTTCTTGAAACTCTGTTAATTAAACAAACTTTAATTAAAAGAAAATTATCTTTGAGTAGGTGTAGGAGTTTTCCTTAAATATCCTGGATAATTTCATTTTTAAACGTTCATTTAAAACTTCAAAATGATTATTTCAAATACAGAATTTAAATTACTTTAATATTTGCATAATTTAGGTGCATAATATTACAATACATTAATTTGTGCGGAATAGAACTGAGTTGCTGGTTTTAATCGTTTGTGCTCATCCATCCTTGTCTGGAAAAGACTTTGCTAAAAAATAGGCAGATGAGAAACTTTTTATTACCAAGGAACGGGCCGGGTAGAGCAGAGACGTGCTATAATACCACAATAGGAATCCCTAAAAATTTCAAGTCGATCAGTTCACAGGGACCGGAGATATAGAACTTTTTTCGCTGCTACAATGTTCTTCTTCTTTAGTTAGCCTGGGCTACAGTCTAAACCAATCAACCAATCGGCTTGAAATTTTACAGAGACTTTTTTTACCAAAAAAGCTGGAAACTTTTTTAATATGTCTGGAGTACTACCTAGCGGAACGTAACTTCAAAACTACTGGACCTATTTTTACCAAATTTGACAAAAATATTCTCTGAAACGATAAAAGGAATTCCTAAAAATTTCAAGTAGATCGGTTCACAGGGACCGGATATATATTACTTCAAAACCCGGGCGTTGTTTCTATAACCTTTAGAAGGTTAATTTAGTGGACAATGAATAGGAAAATGCTATTGTGATTTATACTGATTTATTATTGGCAGTAAAAAAGACCACCTCAAAGTTAATACAAACAGTCGTTTTATAATTAAAGGTGAGTTTTAGGGTGTTTACACAATAAGCGTTATCGGGGTTCCCATTAAGCCCATTGTTATTTATGTATTCGCCTGTAAAGGGCGGCCTTTCCATCGATCTCAAGAAACTTTCTTTTACGACCCCCTTTGAAGTAAGTTCTTTCCATCAATTTTAATAAATTCGTCGCCTCTAAAATTCGACCTAACAAATCTTTTAAAGGTGCCCATTTTCGAGGTAATTGAGATAAAAGTATTAATTTATGGTTGGGAGAGCCTAAGTACGGGGACATTATCAACGTTGAATACGTACAGATAGGAATTGAATGGCGGAGGATGGTTTTTGATGGTAGGGAGCGAAAATACTATCTTCACCCCGAACAGTACTTCTCACCCTCATCACCGACACCCCGAGTTTTCACCCCATCCGTCAAAATGCTACTCAGTCACGAAACATTCCCTTGCCGCCCGCGTACCCCCTCCTCACGCCCATCTAACCAAAAGCGAGTCTAACGAACCCCATCTAACCCAATTGTTTAAACACAAAAACAGCTAATTTAATCTAATTTTATTTAAACCTTAATGATCCTATTTTAAAAATGGAAAACATGAGTTTCTTTTCCACCTAAAGTTACCATTGTGATTTTTTTTCGTGTTTTGGAGGTTGTTATCGGAAAAATTATGCACCGGAAAGTCCTATCTCTTTTCCTGAATTTATACGGCTGATACCGTATTGAATTCTAGTCCGCATCTTCTTTTCAGTTGAATTGACATGTGTCCAGGGAAGGCCTCTGGACTTTATAAAGTGTGACATGTATACAACCCACTCGCCCGTGTACATTTTTTATTCAGCTCACTCTCGGGCTTAGAAAACCGACCAAGAACCAACCTTTTAGGATCTTTATTGCTTTTTCTATACGATGTAAAAAAAAAAGACTCGAGTATTTACAGGACATTTTAAACATTTTTGAGTGTCATCAAGGGTAAGCACACTCGTCCACGACACCATTGGTAGTTAGACGTAAAGCCCTTGTCACGAAAATGCAAAAATAAGTCGGTAACATTGATATTTATTTATTTTTAAACATTTTTGTGTGTCAAATGCCAAGTTCATGAAACGTGTCAAATTAAATATTTAGGTTTATTGATTTAAAAAATAAATAAAAACTGCAAAAACAGAAAAATCGAGCGTTATGCAAACAAGCTTTCAGCCAAATCCATCACTGGCGGAATAATCCATCAATGTATAAACCATGGCGGTTTTGTGAGAAAAGTCGGAAAAAAATTCTAGTAAGCCGTTAAGTGCTTTCTTGTTTCTTATTCGGATTAAAAAAATGAAAAATGAGATTTCAAATTATAAGATACGCGTTGTATGTTATGTACGTTTATAAAAGTAGAAGGCTTGTTCAGTCTTGTTTTCCGAATAACCTGTTGTCCAAATGATCGATTGTTCCACTGTTCCTGATCTCGTATTATTAATCATCTTCAGACTCCACTCCATTACGTTTTACCTTTTCCCCTCTTCTTTTAAAAACAACGAAAACCCCGAACTTTTTGATCGATGCAAAAAAGGAAAACAATTAAAAATCATTAAATATGACCTGCGGGTGCAATGGAGCGATGAAATTTCTAATGAAAGCAAATTGCTGAACGTGCATACATCTTTTAAATTATTGAAAAGTTGAATTATGAAATAAATTTGTTTTAAAGGGGAAAAAATTTAAATTTAATAACTGCTCTTTAATGAAATGTTCAGATACATAGGAAGTTATTGAAAAAACAAATATTTGCAGGAGGAAATCGTATTGAATGATAAGAGATATAGGAAATGGTATGCGATTCAATATAAGGATCCTTCGAAGGGGGTTTTATTCTGAAATGGTTGGATAGGTTGAAGCTCGTTAGAGTGTACCCACCAGACTGACATTGCATATTACTATGAAAATGCAATTTCCAACCCCGTTCCCTCTTTCCATCGGCAAATATCCTGCGGATTCCGAGCTTGTCTTTGTAAACGGTTTAGGAATGTGTATTAGCTTAGCTCGAACCTTTCTGCGCCTTTCGTCTCCAAGACAGGGCAAATCGCTATATAATGGAAAATTCGTATTGTCTCGGAACAAAGGTACTTAACCTAAATGGATCTTGAAAAAAACGGAGAAAAGAAAAGTGCGCCCTTGACAAGAAAAATAAAGGTCCTAAAAAATTGCTTTATGAGGAAATTATTGATTTTTGTTTTCTTTTGTTACAGGTAAGATATTCTTGAAAGCTTTTACTTGGAAAAACATCGTAAGTAGCACAGATCCAAGTCTTGACTCCTCTATAAAAATATGGTGAAAAGGATAATTCGCTAATGGAAAGCAATTCATGCTTATGAAAATTTGATAAGTGCTAATTTGGACGTGACAGTTAAAAATTTTTTTGTAAATTTAATGTTGGCACGATTTCCCTTGGGGAAAATGTGTCCCAGAACGGATTAGCAGAAGTTCCCTCTACTTATATGCATATTCAATTTTACATGGGCATTAGTGGCTTTTCGCTCCGTTTCGTCTCTCGGGTACCAGGAAACCCGGGGTTAAACGAAACGGAAAACTCGAAACGAACCGGGGTGGGGGGCGACTAAAAGTGGGTGGTGGTGGCGGGGAACTCGGTAGAATTTCTGCTTAGGGAGAAAGCAAAAGTGGCTTTTGTCCTGTTGGTGACGTTTAAAAAGATGACACATTTATACAGAGGGAATTTTAACGGCTTCCGACTCATCCCCCACGGACTTTCCAAAGTCCCGAAATTACTTCCCGGCTGCTTTGGACAATTACGCATCATTTTTAAAAAAAAGCAAAATTAGGCAAAGAAAAGCTTTCTTTCCATCCATATAGCAGCACTACAGCTCCCAATGATTTGAAAAGTTTTACTTTCTCAAAAAGGAAGTTACTGTATTACCCACCAGCGTGCTACAAATATTCACCCTCCACTATTTGCCTTAGTGTACGAAAATGAAAAATTGATTCTGGTCACCCTAAATGGAGATTTTGTTAGAAAACCACCGTTCTTCTCCAAATTTTCACTACAGTATAAGGCCTAGCAAAAAGGTCTAAAGAGCCCACTTTTTGAGCAAGTTTCCGTATTAGGTTCCACTTCCATACCTTTCTTTTTAAGACCATTCTGCATCCTTTTTTAACTTAATTTTTAAAAAAGTTTCAAATAAATTGAGTTGTTTTTGACCGGGAAAGTAATGAAAAGGCCCTTAATTCAGTTAGTACAGACAAAGAGATAGCTCGCCACCAAAAAACACCATTTTTCTCTGGACAAGCGTAAATTATGGTCCGCGGTCTAACGAAAAAAAAAAAGAGGTCGAGCGAGTTGAAATAAACGATTTTACTCTTCTCATGAACAAATTTATGCGTTTGAGTTTCAAAGCGAAAAAAAAGAAACGGCATACGCCTCTCCTTCCAATAACAGAAAACTTTCCACTCTTTTCGATTGAGATTCGATTCCGGTTGTTGAGCTTAGAGCGCGCGTTCCAAAGTCTGAAAACTACTCGAGATTGGTAATTTATATTCTGTACCCTTCCCCATTTTTTTTCATCATCCCTAAGAAAACAACTCTCAAGTAAAGAAAACAAAAAACCCGTGTTTTGGCACGTTTCACCTTCTTTTTTTTTACCTTTAAAAAAAAAACTTCGGCTAAAAAGTTTCCCGGATTCTATTCATATTCTTCTTTTGTCCGATACTTATTATTTTAAAGTCAGACCTAATATTATTACCATAAATCTTTAATATTTTATTCAACCAAGAAAATTATAAAACCAAAATACAAAATCTTACCAAGATCAGCTTTTTAACTTAACAAGGGCAATATATCGGTGATCAGGAAGCTCTGGGGATCACGAAAATATAGGGAAGAGGTTCCCAAACTTTTTCACAGTGAGCCCCCCTTTTAAACAAATGAAAATCTGTGCGCCCCCCCCCCAAAAAAAAAGTTTTGAATGTTAATTTTGAGGTTTATGAAGAAAAATTGGCTCTTAAAACCATGGTTTTGAGGTTTTTGACAAAATTGACTCTTTGAAGTTGACTTAGAGGTTTTTGACGAAAAAAGGCTCTTGCAACTTTGATTTTGAGGTTTTTGACGAAAAATGTCTCCTAAAACTTTGATTTTGAGGTTTTTGGACGAAAATTGGGCTTAACAATAATTACATACTGTTAATATTGAGGTTTTTGACGAAAATTTGGCTCTTGAAACCTTGATTTTGAGGTTTTTGACGGAGATTTGGCTCTTGAAACCTTGATTTTGAAGTTTTTGACGAAAATTGTCTCTTAAAACTTTGATTTTGAGTTTTTTGGACGAAAATTAGGCTTAACAAATGTTGATTTTGAGGTTTTTGGCGAAAAATTGGCTCTTAAAATGTCGATGAAAAATACCCTTAAAATATGTTCAGAAAGAAAAGAAAAACTTAATTTTTGGGGATATTTGAAAATCTTGAGCCCTGGGAACAGCTTGCGCCCCCCAGTTTGGGAACCACTGATATAGGGGGTTCCTAGGTTCATTGACTTTTTGAGAAGGTAGCTTTATTTCAGTTATCAGACAGAAATTGATTTTTTATTTGATCAGTTTACGGTTCGATTTTTTGGCGCTCTAATACCTTACTTTATAATCTGGAAAAAAATTGAAGAAAAGAAATCGATGATTGACCATGTAGAAGTAATTGCAATATTTTTATAAAAGTAATCCTCTTGTATTTTCCATCACGGATACGATGCCTGTGCTCCTTTTTTCCTCCAATTCAATCTATCAGAATGATACTTGGACTTAAGCCTTGATTGAAAGAACGGGGTCAAAGGAAAAATCTTCCCTTTTTATACTGTTAAAAAAAACAATGGTTTGAAAATGGGTTTCTTCCTTAACCACTTAAAGGGGGAGATGGCGAGATTGAGTGTTCCTGGTTAACAAACGGAGGAATTATGCGGTAGAAGGAAATTTCCTTAAAGGATATGTAAATAAGGCCCCTTCCACCCTTATGTCCGACAGATTGATTTCGCTTGTAATATGCAAATAACCCTTTGAGAGGATAAACGATGTTGGTCCTAAGCAAAATGGCTATACAAACTCCCAAGGCTGGAATAACAAGAAGTTGTTAATTGGATGCAAAACGTCCTTTTAAGTAAATAGAAAACAAAAAAAAATCAGGAACACCTTCCATTCGCTAACTTTCAGCAGTTTTGATCGATTATGATAAAAAGAAAAAAAAGTTGCGGCGAACAAATTTAAAGTAAGTAGCTTAGAACGTCCGAGTCTTGTAATTGATGAGAGATTTTACATTGGATAAAAAGTAGCATTTTCCAAGCAAAAAAAGTTTATATCAAGAGAATTTTTAATATTCTCACCCCTGGGATATGAACATCGGTAAGAGGGATGGGAAAATAACCCGTATCGGAGAAATGCTTTGAAAGCAATGCAAGCAAATAAGGGGGCGGATGAGGTAGGGTAAGGAAACGAAGGAAAACCAATATGCTGCGACTCTCACTCTCCGTAGGACGCGAGGTGGGAGCTTACAAAAGCAAAAATGCTAAACAGGGTCATAACTCGTCGGCATGACCCGGGGAAAGGCTTGTTATACCTGATTTATGATTTACTGCTTCGCCTTTGTTATCCCGATACGATTGTCCGTCATCAATCTTGGACAAAACCGATTTTTCGATTTATTATTCCCTCTCCGAGCGAAATTACACTTTTTCTGCATTAAAATTTCCCCATGAATGTCAACATCAAGGTTGTCTATTCCAGTAACAGTTTTTTAAAATTTTTCATGCTTTAAACAAAACTGTGTACTGAGGATTTGAGAAAATTAAAAACCAAATGCACCTGTGCTTTATGTAAATGTCACGGCAAAGGCTGAGGGTAATTATTCCCAGATGTAATTTGCAAATCCTCTGCTAGGAGTGGGTGGAAGGGGGATTTAGTCGGCGGTTAGAAAGGGCGGAAAGTGGGGGAGGCTTGACGTTTGCGAGGACGTTTTAATTGTGATGCGTCGAGTTGAAAATCCAAGGGGACCAGAGGGGATGCTCGTTTTAAGCTAATTGGAACCGTTCAGCCCCACCCTTTTTAAAAGCCCGAGAATGTCAATTCAAAGACCTTTTTATACTTCTCAGAACTCGAATTAGGGGAAAATTGTCAAAAACATTTTTAAACTATTAGAAGAAAACCTCAGATTTGGATAAAGCAAAAACAAATAAGTCTAATATTATTAAAAATCGTTGCCCTTGGTTTAACGATAAAATTAAAAAAGAGATCAGGGAACGAGATGCATGTTACAGTAGATTTTGTAAAAGTCGCTCAATTGATGCATGGAACCAATATAAAATTAAAAGAAATAAAGTTGTAAATGTTCTAAGAATAGAAAAGCAAGCTTTTTATGAAAACAAAATTGTAGACTGTAAAAGCGATCAGGTGCAACTATGGAAAGTACTAAAAAATTTAGTAAACCCTGGAAAGAAATCAAAAGTCTGTGATAAGCTAAAAATAAATAATGTTGTGATTGAAGAGCCAATGTTACTAGCTAGCACTTTAAATGCTCATTACATAAATAGTATTGTTAAATTAGTAGACTCGCATGCCAAAAAGGTAAATACAATGCCAAAGTTATTTCAAGATATCTGTGATAGTAAAATTCCTTTCTGTGATAATAGCCTAAAAAAATTTAATCTAGTCGAGGAAACCCAGTTGTGTAAATTATTAACTAGTCAAAAGAAGAAAAGTAGCCCTGACGGGATAAATAAGGTAGTATTAGGAAAAAGTTGGGAAATAATAAAGGATAGATTTGTGAATTTAATAAATACTTCATTAGAAATGGGAGAAATTCCAGCTAAAATGAAAACTTCTGTGATAATACCGATACCTAAAAAACAACCTGTGATAGTAGCCGAAGATACTAGGCCTATAAATATGTTACCACTACCAGAAAAAATGTTAGAAATTGTTGTGTATAATCAATTAATAGATTTTTTAGAAAGCAATACTGTACTAAATGTTGATCAGTCAGGTTTTCGTAGAAGACATGGAACTGAAGGTACTATTCAAACAGTTCTAAATGAATGGAAAAATGAGTTAGAAAATGATAAAATAACAGTGGGTGTATTTCTAGACTTAACCAGGGCTTTTGAAACCATCGATAGGAAAAGGCTAATACTTAAATTGAAGTTTACGGTATCGAAGAAAAAGCGTTAAAACTTGGGGGGGGGGGGGGGGGGGTGGGGGGGGGGGGGGGGGGGGGGGGGGGGGGGGGGGGGGTGTGGTGTGGGGGGGGGGGGGGGGGGGTGGGGGGGGGGGGGGGGGGGGTGGGGGGGGGGGGGGGGGGGGGGGGGGGGGTGGGGGGGGGGGGGGGGGGGGGGGTGTGGGGGGGGGGGGTGTGGGGGGGTGGGGGGGGGGGGGGGGGGGGGGGGGGGGGGGGGGGCGGGGGGGGGTGGGGGGCGGGTGGGGGGGGGGGGGGGTCGGGGGGGGGGGGGGGGGGGGGGGGGGGGGGGGGGGGGGGGGGGGGGGGGGGGGGGGGGTCGGGGGGGGGGGGGGGGGAGGGGGGGGGGGGTGGGGGGGGGCGGGGGGGGGGGGGGGGGGGGGGGGGGGGGGCGGGGGGGGGGGGGGGGGCGGGGGGGTGTGGGGGGGGGGGGGGGGGGGGGGGGGGGGGGGGGGGGGGGGGGGGGGGGGGGGGGGGGTGGGGGGGGGAGTGGGGGGGGGTGGGGGGGGGGGGGGGGGGGGGGGGGGGGGGGAGGGGTCGGGGGGGGGGGGGGGCGGTCGGGGGGGGGGGGGGGGGGGGTGGGGGGGGGGGGGGGGGGGGGGGGTGGGGGGGGGGGGGGGGGGGGGGGGGGGGGGGGGGGGGGGGGGGGGAGGGGGGGGGGGGGGGGGGGGGGGGGGGGGGGGGGGGGGGGGGGGGGTGGGGGGGGGGGGGGGGGGGGGGGGGGGGGGGGGGGGGGGGGGGGGGGGGGGGGGGGGGGGGGGGGGGGGGGGGGGGGGGGGGGTGGGTTCGAGAACTACCTTTCGGAAAGAAAGCAAATAGTCAAAGGGATGGAATGAGGGTACTCCGATCCACACAAGATTGAGATTTAGGACGTTCCTCAAGGCAGCGTCCTAGGCCCTTGCTGTTATATATGTATATCTAAGGCGATCTCGCAGTACTTGATCTACGCGGATGGGGATGCAAGGTTAAACTTTTGCTGATGATGCTTTAATTTATTTTTCGGACTGTGATTTAAGCTCTGTGATAAATACTGTAAATAATAACTTAAGGATGATACAAAATTGGCTAGATTTTAATGGGTTAATAATAAATGTCAACAAGACAAAATGCATGGCTTTCTGTAAAAAAACCAAGTACTGTGATATTATAACAAATTGTGATATTAAAATAGGCTGTGATAAAATCGAATGGGTTAATATATATAAATACTTAGGAGTAAATATTGATTCTCAGTTAAATTTTAATGAACATGCGGCTTACATAGTCAAAAAGATAGGGAAAAAAATAGGTTTCTTGAGAAGGCTCAGTTTTCTACCATCAAGTACAAAAAAAAAGATTTATAATGCACTGGTTCTTCCTCATTTTAATTACTGTAATTCTATATTATATTATTTAAATAAAGGATGGATTGACAAGTTGCAAAAACTGCAAAATAAAGGTATGAAAATAATATTAAACTGTGATAAATATACTTCAACAATATACCTACTGAAGGAACTGAAGTGGCTAGATGTAAAGCAGTATTTGTACATGCATGTTATGATATTCATTTGGAAAAGTAATAACGACAAAATCAATTTTAAAAACAATGTTAAAAAAGTGAAGGATGTACATAACCATAACACAAGGCAAAGCGAGCATTACTATATAAACACAGCCAAAAGTACTAAGAATTTTAATATCATTTTAAAAAGTGGGCTGGCAGAATTTAATAAGGTCCCAGAAGAAATAAAAAATTGTAAAAAAATAGGTTTATTTAAAAAATTAATTTATGAATACATTACAAGATAATACTGTACATATAAATGAAAGTTGTAATACATAAAAATGAAAACTGTAATATTGAAATTTGTAGCTTGAAGCTACAACTAACAAAAGAAAACAAAAATAGAAGAAGAAAGAAAGACACAACAAACACAAGAAAAAACCCTCAGATTGCTATGAGAATGGCAAAAAAGAAAGGATTGACTTCTTCATGATTGCGGTCAGGTCAAATGGCCTGTAATTAAGCTAATTACACCCCTTTATTCCGCACCCTCTTTACCTCCGATTTCAACCATCTGGCCTCTTTTTTAACCTTAAAAAAGAAAAAAAAATTCTTCACCTCAAATCTTTTAAAAACAAGGTTCACTTGATATTTCCCTGGAAACATCAAGTTTTTCATGATTAAATTTTTCCCCAAGGAAAATTTCCTTAATTTTATGTCAATCTGAAAGAACAAGGTACAAAAAAAAAGGCCATTAATAATTTTTTTACTGTCAATAATTAGATCACTTTTGAAGGATTAATTAAGGAAGAAAAGTCTGTTTTAGGTATAAAACTTTAGAAAGTTTTTCCTCTTAATTTTCCACTTTTTTTGTTCTTCATTAAAAAACAAGAAAAATGACAAATAGGGGGTGGGGATCTTGTAAATATTTCAATGGAGGGCATCGCCATTACTCTTCGCCCTATCGAGTGACACGGAGCAAATAAAAGCCTAACTAAAAGCTCCTAAAAGCTCCTTTTAAAGGGATTCCGTAGGGGTAACGTCGAAGAAAAAATAGATCAGCATCGTTTTGACAATAAACACTCAAAAACATAAACATTCTCTTTATACTTCAAGCACAAACTATAATTAAATAAACCAACATTTCAGCTTTAATATTTTTAATATGACGTTTTGTTGAAATTCAAAAAGGTTCTTGACATTTCAAAAAGTTATGCAACTCCGACATCCTTTATCATCCATTTAGACGGATTAAAGTATGAAAGAATCCACTTTATGTCATGTAACTTCTGAATCAGAGTTGTTTCATGAGTCGAATGTAGAAAAATGAAATTATTGTTGAAGTCGATCAATTAAGGATAATAAGGGGCGTTCCGGGATGAAGTTTAACATTGTTAACATCTCCTGATAGCCGCCCTGTAGGAAGATTCGTTCTAGGAAGGCTAATATCTATCGAACCGTCGAGGGCACTCAATTATTGTGGACCGTTAGGCATACAAGAGTTGATCCGTTATTAGTTTATAGGAAGGATCAAACTACATCATGAAAACTTGTTTCAAACACAAAATCCAATTTAATTTAATTAAAACGTGAAGTTTTAATTAGGATTTTTCCCCAGGACCGCGAAGAAAGAACAAATCTGTTAATGGAATTGCCGTGTCCGGTCTTTAACATTAGAATCCTTCTAAGCGAACCGTGTTATTTTAATCTGGACGTTTATTTTCACTAAAAAAAAGTCATTTCTTAAAATGTATGGAAGGAAAAATTGCGGTTTTATGTCGGGAGGGCATTAAAAAAGCAAAAGAGACCCAAGGGGTTCTATCTAAAAGACAAACCAGTTGATAAATCAGACTAGGAAATCCTTTTTCTCCCTCAACCCAGCTTATCTCAACCACTTTTTCATCATACGTTAATCAGAAAACAAATTCAGTTTCTTACGAGACTCTTTTTTCTAAATAAATACTCGTTAGGAGGTAAATAAGAGCGTTTCTTTCAACCAATTTTTTGCCCCATTTATTAAATTTTAAAATGTTTATCAACCTGATTTTTCTCACATTTATCGTTTCCCCACTGGCGTGATAAATCCTTAAGGAATTAAAGCTGACGTAGGATTTTTAAAAAAAAAGTTGAAGGTAACAAATTTATTATGGCCATTGGTCAAAAAGAGTTTATTTACTTCCCCATGCGAAAATAAGGGGGTCGAGTCTCACGGGGGAAGCAAAATGAAACGAGAAAAAAAAATGAATGGGAAAACTCTAATTTTATCTCAGGGAATTATAAGGGAAACTATCTCCCTGAAGGGTCAAAGTCATGCAGAAAAACGAAAACACTGCAAGCTTTTGATAATGAGTTTTGGATGATAAATATTAAGAAAGTGCTGTTTGACAGTTCCCCTTAAGTACGTTCATTTCGCCTTATCGTTTAACTTGTGATCCACCACTAATGGGATTCATCAAGGGCTATCTTGAACCGTTTCGATAAACCCAACTCCGATAATTAGCCGAACAACAAATTATATTCATCTCACGTTCAATTTTAATCTACGTAAAACTTTTTACGGAGAAGCTTTTTATAGTATGATAGACGTTTAATTTCTTAAAAGTCAGCCCTTTTTATAACCCTTCGCTTTCATTTCTAGCTTTAAAGGGTCATGACTGTTGAACGCTCCCCTTTAAAAGGTCATCGTCGCTTCTTTCAAAAAAAGCAATCCTTTTAAAATTATCAAAAACAAAAATTTAAAAATTGTTGAATGAAAACTTTTATTGGAAATCGTTTCCGACCATGTGTGCACCTGAGGCTTACCGTCGGGACGTTTTAAATCGAGAAGGGTGGAGATCCCAAGGAAGTTTCAACAGTTTTGAAAATCATAGGGGAAGGGCCCTTTTCGTGCGAAAGAGGAAACTTATCCCATGGAATATTTAATACCATTATTCCCACGTGTGCACCATAGGCACCACTAACGACACGAATTCTAACAATTGTTTCATAAAGTGTCCTTTCGGTGTTTAATTAGTAAAAAGACAAAAAGATGACAGAATAGTGATTCTCGAGCCTTAAAAGGAAAAATTCAATTTTTATAAGATGGCTGATTACGTCATCCCCTTTTATTCGATAAGAGTTAATTCAGTGTCGTGGAAAATCCTATTAACCGTTCTGTTCCGAACATGTCAGATTATGAATGGCAGATTTTTTCTGAGTAGCTAAGTTTTAATATTGAAAAGATGTTTTTCTATAAAACCTTTAACAGTTTGGAATTTCTCCTGAAAACTCGGATTTTTTACTACGAGTAGACCATCCATTACGTTAGTACCTATCGTGCATCTGTCAGAAATATGCATATATAAATAATTTATCGGGTTGCTACTACGTTTTTTGGAGTTAAAACATATTTAGGTGCCTTTCGCCCTAAAAGCAACTCGACATAATCTCTCCCTAACTGGACATAATTTTTAACTTTTTATGTCGAGTTGAAATTAGGACGATTGGTCTTTTGAAGAAAAACTTTTCTTTTTTTTCTTTTCAATTTTGAATGTTTAAAACGTTTCCTCATAACAACTGAGCATAAAACAACTCGTCCTAAAATGGCCCAAAAGAATGGATCATTCGCCCTATTTCACTCTGCAGGATTCATGCCAAAAATTCTATCCTCACTAGTTGCTTTCTGTGCTATCTTACTGCACTAAAGCCATCACTGAAAAATAGATGTAAAAAGGCCTAATTAAACTTAACCAAATAACTCGTTGACAAGCTTGAAAAAAGTTACCGCTTAAAAAAAAATGTTTGATAAAAACGTGGTTTTCCCTTGAGATCTGAAACGTCCCAGAGTTTTAAAACCTTTTTTTCCTTAATCCCTTAAAATCAGAAAACAAAGTTGACTTTCCTCCTAAAAATTTTTTTATAATCCGCAGTCCATCGTACAAACTCTATTATCCGAGGGAGTTGGCGGTTAATATTTATGCGTAAGGGTGTGCAAACATGGCCCTATTTACCGCGTTCCCCTTTTACCCCTCTCGGAAACCTTCGGAGAAACCTAATTCATATGCATAATGCCACATCTAACCCCCCTCCCCCAACGCCCTTTACGTCACGACTAAATGGCGAAATATATACAATAGACGGTATCGGTCGACTATTAAATTAAACCCCTTATCGAGAATCGGGATAGAATGGGTGACCGCACAAGTCACATTAATTAGAAAACCCTTTGAGGGAAACTTCATAAATACTTTCAACCAAAAAGTCTTTTTAAATTATAAAAATTCCTTTTATTTTATGACATCGTTTTCCGGGTTTCAAGCACCCTAGAAGTTGGACTCGAGCCAATTAAAATATAAAAAAAAATACTTCAAAAAAATTCTTTTGTCTTGTTTATTAGCCCGAAAATTAATTATTCTCCAGTCTAAGTAATATTTGATACATTATGTTAATGTCTCAATTAAATTTAAATTATCCACAAGGATTAATTAGTTTTTGAATGTTCAATTTATTTTCCTTTAATTATTTTGACAAAAAAAAAAGTTTAATTGGAAAATATCAAGGGACGACCTAAACGGTTTTTTCACCCCCTAAATTCGATCTTAAAGGGTGAACGCCTTTCTTGTCAAGAGTGTTAGGTCAGAGGGAAAGAAAATGAAGGGCAAAAAAGAAAATTAAAAGGGGAAGGGGTGTGAGCTTAGACCGAATTCAGTTTCGCCTTCAATTTTTTTCTTTTCCTTTATAAAAGAATTTCTAAGCAAACAATATCGCGAATGAAGAAATATCAAGTTACGTCTTTAATCGAATGAAAAAAGTTAGCCTGGAAACTTCATCAGGTGACATTAAATGATTGAGAAGTTTGATTAAGGCTGAGTGTTCCGTTAAAAAGAGCCCTGTCGAACTTCCCTTTTTGAACTATTCTCCTTTTATACAAAGATCGATGAGGAATCTTTAGAAATTTCGCCTATTATTAGAATCCTGCTTTTGTCAATTTTAAAAATTAATAAAGAAAGGAACAAAAAAAAAAGTTCTTTTTCGTTTTTAAAATCTTTCATTCTTTCCGCTATTGACCATTTTTAATTAGCCTAAAGGTTTGAATTTCTTTTGCGATGATTTATCAAAGAGAGTTTAAGTTTGAATTTTTTCCTTGAATAACCTTCATATCAAAAAGAGCGTTGCAAAGGTTTTTTTAGTTCTAAACCCTTTTATAAAGAGGGGAAAATGATAAAAATCAGTCGATTAATTAAAAATCTGCCTTGAAATTGATTTTATTTGAAAATGGAGGGATGCGAGTTTTCCTCATGCTTTTGATAACTGAAGAGGATGATGTAATCCATATATTATGTAATCGGTTTTCTGAGCTAGTGTCAAAAAGTGTCATTTTTTGCCCAATGTAAGGAATACATATTTAGGAATGGACGTGACGAAACCCGTTTTTCGGCTCCCTGGGGACTGATTTCCTTGAACGTTTATGTAGACCTTCTCTAATAAGACAATTTGATGTTCTGAAAATTTCAAGTCGATCGGTTCGCAGGGAGCCGAGGTATAAAACTTCAAAAACCCGGTTTTTCACTTTTAGCTTCTTCTACTTCTTATTCGGTTATCCAGGCACACAGCCTGGCGTACTTAGCCAATCGACTTGAAATTTTGCGGGCATCTTCTTTTCAACTTTAGCCAGTGCCGCGGCCGCCCAAGCTGCCTAAAACACCCAAACCGCCCAAATCAGCCAAACATACCAGACCACCCAATCTGCCCGAACTGCCAAAATCACCCAAACCCCCCAAACTGATTGAAACACCTTTTCCTGGTGTAATTGGAGTGTCTTTTGTAAAGATTATTCATTTTAAAATAGCAATCTTAAGCTATATTTTAACCAATTAACGGTTGTGCTGTTACTCTTATTCAATAATCGTTGACGTTATGGAGTTAAACAGGTGTTAAAGTAATAAACAATGCTCAGGTTATTAGACCCGGAAGCTTTAAAGTTTGAAATTGAATCTTGGGAAGTTGAAATCTTACGTCGACAGTTTCTCGTTGATTATGCGATGATGGGGTTTCCAAGAAAGGGGAGGATTAATTGGCCCTTTCTTTCCATTTGAAATCCTTTTAGTTCCATCCATGGGGCGTCTGAATTAATTTACTGTTCCTGTAAATTGATTGTTGTTGGATGACACGTCCTGAATACGAACTACAAGGAAGGACCGAAAGAGAGGAGGGGGGTGTTTTCGGATAATCCGGGAGGCGAGTCACGTTTTAGGAAAGTTTGACAATTATTTACTTTTTATTAGAGCAACTCGTGGATGAGGAAATACATTTTTTTGATCGGGAGGGGTTTTCGTTTTAAAGGTGAAAAGGATGGAAACATGGTCGCTTTTCTGCCGTGAGGGTCCCAGGAGCGCCTTGTAATTCAAATAGGGCTCGATATTCAAATCGCTTCGTAAACGGCTTTTCTCATCTCTTCCCCTCTTTTCGGGGGGGCCCTCATTCACATAAACATGTCGAAACTTTTACTCAACGCAACAAGGTTTGAAAACTCCATTTACTCCTTCATGGTCGCCCTAAGTGCTCGCATTTGCAAGAAAAATAAGAACCAACGCTTCCAAATTGACATAAGTTTAAAACCGCACATATTTCGAGAAAGGGTGAGGGAATTTGAACGAGTAAAATCGATTTTTAGCGACTTTGAGTAGAAAACTTCATCAAATTTTCACCATATACAGTTTTCATGTGGGAATTCGTTGCTTCCCTTGGCATCAGGAATTTTTCATATCGCCTACACATATAAATCAAAATGTTCCCTCGCTCTTAAATAAGTCTTGTTTAGGTAAAAGGGACGCTTTTAATAAGAGCGGAAAAAAAGGTCGGAGACAGGGGAGAACGAAGTAAAAAGGTTTCTTTCAAATAGAAACCATTTAAATGTCGGATTCAATGGAAAAAGTAATTGTAAATCGGCAATATCTCTTTTTAAAGAATTTTTTTGCCAGTCTCTTCTTGTACAATAAAAAACCCCGAGGCAGCCTCTGGAAGCAGCGAATTTCTTTTCGATAATCTTAAATCTTCTTATCCTCCAGTCATCGGATCCGAATGAATCTGATTTTTTCCCAGCCTAAAATCCAATTTCCGACTGCGCCCTACCTTTGGCTTTCCAGATAATGGAAATATTACACTTTACTCTAAGAAAAATACCAGAACCGTTGGCCAAACAAAGGCCCAACAAAAATACCGAAAGGTAGAGAAAAGAAGTTTATAAAAATCAGGCGAAAAAGTGCAACAATTTTCTGCAAAAATCCAAATTTTTAGTTTTCAAAAACAGATCAACAAACAGAAAACCTCAAAATTAAGGTTTTAAGAGCCAAATTTGCTCCAAAAAACCTCAAAATCAACATTTCTAAACCTAAAACTCAACGTTTTAAGAGCCTTTTTTCGTCAAAACCTCAAAATTAACATTTTAAGACCCAATTTTTCGTCAAAATCAAGGTTTTAAGATCAGAATTTTCCTCAAAACCTCAAAATCAAGGTTCAAAACGTGTTAACTATGTACCAATTTTGTTGAATATTTCATTGTTTCCCTTCTGAAATAGCGACAATCAGGCGATCCCCAGACACATTGTCGAAAACGAACTCCAGAACTTTTCCAAAAAATACTGATTTATTTATTTCGTATTATTGTAGCATATTCTTACAAGATGAACTTCATGATATAAGACGGAGAAGCCTTTTATCTGACCTGGTAGATGATGAGCCAATAAAATAAGTTGAAACGTTGTCCCTGTACAAAAGACCTTTATATCCAGGAGACAGAAGCAAAATATAACAAGGACACTCCCGGAGGTTATATTATGGGAAAAGCAAAAGAGAGATGGAGGGGTAGAAGGGGTTTACGATATACAAAAGGCTTTTCTTCTATAACACAAGCGAAAGTCTCTCATCTTTCAACAAAAGCTCCAAAGAATTGAATTATTTATATTCTTCTGATTTCCCAATCATTAATTATAAAATCGATCAATTTAAGTAAAAAACATGAGTGATTCAAACGAGGTTTAAAGGTCCTCGTTTCGACCGATTTATCTTAAAAGGGATAGAAGGGTCTTGCTGATAGATAGAGACAACCAAGAGTGATTGATACGAGGTTCGGAAAGGGCCAGAAATCTGTTAATCAACCCTTTTCCTGTCTTATTAATTACAGTTCATCCTTTCTCTTTGGAAAGCAATTAGAAACCTAGAAGGGCTTAATCCTCAAATAAATTTTACAGGGGGAATTTCTAGCCCTCTTTTTCTCCTCCCGACCTTATTTTTCGCAAAGAAAAAGCCCTTTTTCTCAACCCTCCTTTTTTTTCCTTGGTCTAAAAGGGCGCAATTTCAAACCCCTTATTCAAACGACAAGACACTCAGGGACAGGAGTGTAATTACAATGCAAATTGAGGATAGAATTAGCATCCGTTTCATTTTTTTCATCGCCTCTTTTTTTTCCCTTAATGATAAAATACGTTTGGATTTAATTTTAAACTCAATTTTTTCCCTTTTTTTTTATTACAGCTCGTAAAAGAGACATTACAATAGTGTAAAAACTAAAAGGTAATAAATTTAAGACTAAGGGACGTTTTTCCTCAGGAAAAAACCAAGGTAAGCCTTTGAAATAAAGAGTCAGCCGTCCCAGAAAGGGCTGTCACACAATAAAAGTGATTTACTGGACGGAAGGGAATTAGAGGGCATGATTTGTCCTTCACACGTGTCCTTCATCAGATGTTTTATCTCGGAGATAATTTTTCTTTATCACCCTTTCTTTATCTTATCATCCCTTGTGTTGTCAAATCATTTTCGTTGTCACAGTAAATCATAAAATTGTGGAAGAACATTTTTTTTATACCTTGAAAAGATCCTTTCTGGCTCAGATTGTGCATATCGTGGTGGTTATAGCAGAATTAAGGGGTAAAAAGTCCGATCCAACAATTTTTAGGTATATTAAAGTAAATTTTTTGTGTAATATTTGCCTCCAAATCGCTTCGTGACCCAAAACCTGCAAAATCAAAAACTAAGGTTACCTAGGTGGAGGGAAGTAGGGAGGGTGGAAGGTTGGGGAAAGGTGGAGGAGGTGATGGGAGAGTAGTAGAAGGTACTACTCCTCTACTCCTCCCCCTTTTTCCTGAGCCCTCCATACTCCCATCACCTCCCTTACTTCCCTCCACCTTCCCCTACTCTCCTATCACCTCCCCCACTTCTGTCCACCTTTAATTACTCTCCCATCGTCTCCCCCACTTCCGTCCACTACTCTCCTATCACTTCCCTTCACCTTCCACTACTCTCCCATCACTTCCCCCTCTTCCCTCCACCTTCCATTACTCTCCCATCACCTCCCCCTATTCCCCCACCTTCCACTACTCTCCCATCACCTCCCCCTCTTCCCTCCACCTTCCACTACTCTCCCATCACCTCCTCCTCTTCCCTCCACCTTCCACTACTCTCCTATCTCCTTCCCTCTACCTTCCACTACTCTCTCATCACCTCCCATACTTCCCTCCACCTTCCACTACTCTCCCATCACCTCCCCCTCTTCCCTCCACCTTCCACTACTCTACTATCACCTTCCCTCTACCTGGGAAACGATCAATAACCTTAATTTTTGATTTTGCTCTACCCAAATTTGCAATATTTTGTTAATTATAAATCATTAAAATTGATTGCGAAATTGAATAAAGGATAATTTGAAGAAGGTCTCTATTGTTAGCGGATTTGAGAAGATTGGATCGTATTTGTGTCAAGCACTATTGTTCTACCGCATGATAGGGCTCCGTGATCAAGTGGGAAGCCGGGATGATATCTAAGCTCGGCTCTTTCATCAGCCATTATCGGCTTCACTAACTCTTTTATAAATAAACCCTAACAGCAACGGAGATATAGAGAGTGTGGGAAAAAAGGGGATTATCGAACAACCCTTAATTTTCTGTCTCTTTTGTTCCAGGCTATTGGCGACGGGGACGAGCACAATGTTGAAAAAAGACACGTTAGCATTCTCGCCCGTCTGGGACAACTCCCGTCACAATATCAGGGCAAAAGAGTGGAGAAAAGTTCACTCGATGAATTAGCAGAAAGACTTGAAGAGGAGCAGTTCGCCAAAAGGTATTATAAACTTTTAAAACTTGCCAGCTTTTTGCCGTTCGTGTCTTTATCACAAAACATGAAACAATTCCGTGTACCGTAAAGAATTTTCTAGATAAAAGTCGTGGTAAAGAAAGTCATAAAGAATCACTTCACTTTCCTTCGGATGAGGGACTTCTAGGCTTGAAAATTTATCACCGCATAAAATTCGAATTCTAACTTCTCATTTTACAACTTTTGCAATTAAGAAACTTAAGTTGGAGAATAAGGAAATTCTCTTTTGAAAAAAACTTAATTGCTCAGTTTAAATTAAAAGTAGTTTTCAACGTCGAAAATTTAGGAGAAAGGTTGATGGCCTATAAAATGGTATAGAAGTTGTAATATCCAGGTTTTGTCATTGTTTTCAAATGGTGCTTTTTCCATTTGAAAGGCTCAAGAGCTTTTAGTTTGATACGGACTTTTGTGAGGCACTAAAAACGGTGAAAGCTTGCAGGTAATTTTTTTGTTGAAAACTCGCACATTCCGTAAACCATTCACGTACCTTGATCGTCCTTCCTGACCCTTGAAAGTAGTCTTTCACTTATCAGGTACCTCGGTGCTTTGGCTAGAACGGGAGATTTGCGGATTGCCCGCGACCAGGAGGAGAAAAGGGACGAACTTGATGGTCTCGTTCATGATTTGGAAGCGAGGAGGACGAGGTTGGATGCCCTTAGGGAGGACCTCTTTCACGACGAAGAAGAAATACCAGTCCCGGAGGAAAAACGTTCCATGGCAGCTCTCGCCAGGGCTGGCGCCCTTCCAAAGCGAGTACGTCCCCTTTTATCCCAAAATGAAAACTTTGAATTTAAACAAACGAATCAGGTTTTAGACGAAGAAGAAGATTACTCCGATGACATGTCCGACGACAAAAGAGGAATTTCTTCAATCGCAAGAAACGGATATTATCAAAAAAGAATGGATGACGATTTAGAACAGCTCATGAGTGAGGTAAATTGGTCAACATGGTGATGGTCATTTTTTGCACTTTTTAAGGGTGTTCTCGCTCCTGGAAATTTTTATCTCAAAACTTCGTGTTCCTTTCGCATCTTTCGTCCCGAAATTTTTTTTATTATTTCCCCAAAATATGATTTCCAACGTTTTTTGGGGCAAGAAACACTAATCAGAAGTTAGTTTAGAGATAAAAAATTTCGATGAGCAAAAATACCCTTAAAAAGTTCGAAAAATGACTAGTTTTTGAGGATGTTCTACCACTTAAAGTATTGGTCCTGGAGCTTGCCCAGAGACACGAACTTTCTCAAAGGTCTACAGATTTCGGGGGATCCATAAATTTCGGGGGAAATGAATCCATTTTTTCAAACATAACTTGAATTTGGTGATAATTTTATGAAAATGGGACTAATTTCACTCAAACACATTATAATTACCAAATTAGTTAATTAAATAATTAATTTTTGGAAAAATTTTTAACTTTTTTTTTCAATCATAACATGAATTTAGTGACAATTTTCTAAAAATGGGACTAAATTCACTTAAACACATTATAATTACCTAATTAGTTAATTAATTAATTAATTAATTAATGGAAAAAAACTTTTTTTAATCATAACTTGAATTTGGTGATAATTTTATGAAAATAGTACTAATTTCGCTCAAACACATCATAATTACCTAATTAGTTAATTAATTAATTAATTTTTGGGAAAAATTTTTCAGTCATAACTTGATTTTGGTGATAATTTTATGAAAATGGGACCAATTTCACTCAAACACATTATAATTACCTAATTATTTAATTAATTAATTACCTAATTAGTTAATGAAATTTAATCGGGATCACGTGAAGATTATTTGGTTAAAATTTGGTGAAGATCGGACCCGTAGAAAGCCCGCAGCACATGTTTGCAAACTTTAGACAGACATATCTCCGCCATTTTGTCGAATTTCAAAAATCGCTCTCGTCACTTTCAAGATAACCACGAAAGGAAGATTGTGTGAAAATTTCGTGAAAATCGGATGAAAATTGTGGCCGTGAAGTGTTCCGGAAAAAATGCGACGGACGGACGGCCGGACGGCCGGCACCACAGACAAAGTCATGTCCGACAAAGATCAAAAGTCAGTTTGACCCTAGGGGGTCTGGAAGACCCTTCCCCAAAAACCCGAATCCGACGGTATTACAATAACTTCTCTTTGAGAAAGTTTTTATAAATTATAAAGTTACTTACAGGTTGCAAAACCTTTTTTGCCGCGTGTAAAAATCTGTATTAGAACCAAAGATATTGCAGAAAATAAAAAAATAAAATAAAAACTCCTTCACCTCACTCCAACCTTCCACTACTCTCCCATCACCTCTCCCACTTCCCTTTACCTTCCACTACTCTCCCATTACCTCCCTCCGACATCAACCGATCTCCTATCACCTCCCTCACCTCAATCCAACCTTCCGCTACCTTTCACTACTCTCCCTTCACCTTTCAGTACTCTCCCATCACCTCCTCCACAGTACTCCAACCTTCCACCATCTTCCACTACTCTCCCATCACCTCCCCCACCTCACTCCAACCTTCCACCACCTTCCACTACTCCCCGTCAACTCCCTCCAACATCCACCAATCTCCCATCACCTCCCCAACCCACTCCAACCTTCTACCACTCCCCCTCACCTCTGTCACCTCCGTCCAACATCATATGAAAAGTCCCGATAAAATTGGTCGAAGGGGACTTTTTACTCCCTTATCCTATACCTTTTTTTGTTTAAGATGCTAATATTGATTTTTATTTTTAAAATAATGTAAGATCCTTTAATTTTTAATCTAATTTAATAAGGGTCTTTAAGTGGAAAAGGGCGTCCCAATTAGTGAGATCAAAGTAGAACGCTAATGAATAAATAAATATTTCAGGTGTACGGAATCGGTGAGAAAAGAACGGTGGCGTCTTTGGCCCGGGGATTCTCTCTCCCTCAAGGGAAAAGGAACATCGCGTCGATAGTCCGAGGGAAAAAAGATTCTTTCGAAGACACGAACGAAGAGAAAAGGAATTTACCTTCCATCGTACGGGACAGGACGGAACCTTTAGGGGACAAAAGACACATCGGATCATTCGTCGCAAACCACGGTATACCTTTCGTAAACGAGAAAAGAAACGTGGGAGCTCTTGCGAAAAACCGCGACTACCCATACGCCCTCAAATTCGGCAAAAGGAGCGCTGACGAAGAAGTTTCCAAAAGGTAAAAAAATTGAAAAATCTTAAAAAAATTAAAATTCAATCTTTAGGCAACATGTTGCTACGTTATTAAGACAAGGAAGACTCCCATCGGACCACGCAGAAACAGACGAGATGGCCATCAAAGACAACCAAGAAGATTTCAAAGACGACGTCTCCCAAATCGCGAAAGAAGACGCCGAACATTCCCGCACAAAAAGAGAAGCCGCCGAAGACATGGATAAAAGATATTTCGGTAAACCAAACTTTCAAATCAACCTTTTTTTCGGGGTTTATTTTTATTTTTTCTGGCCCATTTCCCCTTTAAAACGAGTGTGAGAAACCTCCGATGTGGTAACGTCAAAGTGGACGTTTGCAGGAGCGTTGGCCCGGAGCGGATGGCTTCCAAAGATCCACTACCGGAGAAACAACAACCGGCTGGCCGAATATCGGTAGAATCTCAAATTCAAATTGTATTCATAGGCCCTCAATTTTAGATTTTCATTTTTAATAGGCATGCATTTTTTCTCTTTCCATAAAATAGTTTTTTGAACTTTTTTTTATCTCCAAGTTTGTTGTTTTCTCCGGGGTAAACCTTTCCGAGCGTGAACTTCGTAGTGCCATAAGTTGTCTGTAAAAATCAAAAATGATTTTTATTTGTTACAGCTAGTTTTTAGGTGCAGACGCATGTCTGGGAAGGTAACGAAAATCTTATGTTTTTTCACCGTCCAAAAACAAACACCTTTTAATCCCGAAGTAGTGAAATCTAGAATTAAAGAATAATAACATCACTAATTTCATTTTGCATAAAGATAGCACATGCACAAATCGGTTTTAATGCATGGGACTTCGTGACCAACACTTCTGCAAGACCGGAAAGTCGTGGGGGTTTGCCTACCCGAAAAGTTTCAACTTTTTTGTTCTCCTTTCCTGAACATATTCCGAATAAGTCACTAGAATGCTTACTGCATGATCAAATGTTTTGTATTTTGTGAATGAATGGTATACTGTCCAGCTAACTTGAAAATTTTGCAATTTTGGATATATCTCGGGGCATAAAAATCTGATATTTGATTTTTTTATGGTTGCAAATTCGGTTTAAAAAAGGAGATACCGGATACGTCCTTTCGTCCAACAACTGGTAAACCGGTGCAAAATCAGAATTTTTTTTAGGGAATTTTGTTTTTAAGGGGGAAATTATTTGTTGGGAAACAACACTTTAGCAACACCGTGAAGTCTTGATGGTTTGCCTACCTGTGTGTAGTATATAAACGTAATTTTCAAAAGCATGGATTTGAATTAACTAAAATTAGTATTCGATGAACATTTTCCTATTTTTCTTCTTCCTTTATATCCCAAACTCAGCACTTTAATTCTTTAGAAGGAAGAAATTCTTGGGATTTCTTTTCAAGAGCACCATCAACTGTCAGACAATGATTTATAAAAACATCCTTTCTCACACTTGCCATTTTTAACATTTCTTTTCTTTACAGCTGAGGAACGACCTTCCATCAGCCTGCACAAGGGTTGTTATTGGTTTTTTAGCGATTTTTTATTATTATTTAAAAAAAACCTAATTTTGTTTTTAACCTTTTTTTCGTGTGTGCAGGAGTTCGAGGTGGAGGGAAAATGCCTGGCGGCCGGCTTCCGAAGGTCGGCTCGAGATCAAGAAATAGGCACGAAAACAGTGGACGAAGGAGACACTAAGCCTTCAAAAGAACTTAAAAATATAAATAAAAAAAAATCTTTAATGTCTAAAGGAGAATTTAAAAATTATAACTACAAAACACTATATTGTAACCCAAAAAAACAGCTTCCAAAAACTTTCTCCCTTTCGATATGACAATAAAATTTAGTTGTCTCGAAAATAAAACCGACATATTGGAATTCTCGGAAAAAGAAACCACTGAAAACATTTGTGACAATATGTTGCTGTGAACGACATTAAATTTAGAATTTATTTTCTTAAAAAAATTTGAAATAAGGGTCATTTAGTTCTCCGATATCCAAGATTCATTATCCGTTTTAAATCCTGCTTTTTGATGTTTTCAACTTCATGTTTATTGTACAAGTATATTATACTCAAACTGATTATATTTAAAAATATAAACATTTAAAAAGAGAAAAGTCAATATTAAATTATAATGTAAAAGTTGTAAATCTTAGTCGTTACCTATTGACGTATTTATTTCTTAATTGTTTTAAATAAAATCAAATACAAAGCAGTTTTATTATTTTTCCTCATTAATCGACAAAATTAACAAAAGCTTATCAGGTAACCTGGTTTTCATAAGTACTTTTACTTACAATTGAAATTCCCTGACATTTCCCTGATTTCCCAGGTTTTCCCTGTTGGCGGCCACCCTGTTATAATAAATCCTTTTTTAGGAAGTTAATTTATTGACACAAAACACTAGTTTTAGCAAATTCTTTATTAGTTGATTGAAAAATAGTAACGAATTTTTTGTTATTGAAGTTTTATCTTTTTTTCTGGCACTCCGTCAATTTCGTCCAACAAATTGGCCAAAGCTTCATCCATATCATCATCAATTTCAAGAAAATATTGCGTTATTTCTGTCTGTTTTGTCTGAAATTCATAATCAAATAAGTCGCCAAAAAATTCATTTAGGTACCTTTTCATCTTTGGTTTCTTCGACTGAAAGTTGAGTTTCTTTACTAAGGCCTGCTTGGTTTAAAACGTTCAATTTCGACTGGACCAAAGGCCAGAGATAATCATCAGCGGTTCCTTTGCAGATCAAATATTGTACAAAAACGCAACTTTTCTGTCCAATTCTGTGCGCTCGATCTTCCGCTTGAATCAATTCCTTTTTTATGCATTAAAATTAAACAATTAAAACCAAAATTACCCCTGGATTCCAAAATAGTTCGGCAAAAACGACCAACTGAGCAGCAGTCAATGTAACTCCAGTATTTGCCGCAGTTAACGATAAAACCGCAACTCGGAATTTTTCTTCATCCTGAAATTGATCGCAAACGTCTTTTCTTTCAGCAGCATTTACAGATCCATCAATCCGAATATAACTTTAAGAAATAAATTAAAACAAAAATTTGAACCATAAAATACCTACAAAACTTTTTTCTGTTCAAGTAATTCGCATATTGCATCCAAGACTTCTTTGTGATGGGCGAAACATAGAAACTTTTTATTTTGTTCCAACAAATCCTCTAAGTAATTTCTAAAAAAGGAAATTATAAATTATAAAAAACTTAAAACATTTACATGATGGCTGGAACTTTTGCTCGTCCTGTCTCAGCATAGTAAGCTAGAAGAGTATTTCTTTTCTCTTTTCCTTTAATTTGGGTCTCATCTTTCAGCATACTTTCGAATTTTCTCATCTTTTTGTTCTTCTTTAGTTCATTTTCACCATTTAATGTAACAACATGTCTGAAATATTTTGTAAATTTTTGATAGAAGGATTTCAGCAAAAAACCTCATTTTTGAAGGTAATTGGCTCAAAACGTCGCATTTCAAACGGCGAATCATAAAAGTCTCTTCGAGTATAAACTTGAGCTCTTCTAAATGCGAGGAGCCTTGGAAGTTCCAGCCAAATTTATCTTGTTTACCATCGCAATATCGGACACCAAACTCATGTCTGAAAAAATCAAAATGAAGAAATGAAAAATCTAGTTTTCTTACACTTCTCTAAAAATATTTGGGTTTAAGACTTTAATTTGAGGGTAAAGTTCAAAAGGGCGAGAAAGCGCTGGTGTACCGCTCAATAATATTATCCGTTTAAGCTTTTTTGCGACTTCTAATGCAGCCTTGGTACGTTGGGTTTTCAAACTTTTCAGGCTATGACTCTCATCCTGAAAGTTAAAAAAAAAAAATTTTCAAAAAAACTAAAACTTTTAACTTACAAAAATAATGGCGCCACATTTAGATTTTATTAAAAAGTCCTTGAATTTGACCAAAAGATCATAAGAAAGGATCAAAACTTTAAAATTGCCTATTTCATCTTTTCCAGTCATGGCGACGATAACAGAATAACTAGGAACTTTAGGTAAATATTTTAAAATCTCTTCTTGCCACTGGTATCTCATAGAAGAAGGGCAGATTATTAAAAGAGGCCAATCGTCTCTATAAAAATCAGCGATCGCCAACGCCTGGAGGGTTTTACCGAGTCCCATCTCGTCAGCGATAAGACATTTGCCTTCTTTAGAAACACCGAATCTGAAAAGAAAACAAATTTATTGTTCGGTCGTTCGTTTTTTTTTTAAATTACTTGACGCCATCAACTTGAAATGGAAAAAGGCTGTTTAATAATGTAGGTTCAATCGGAGATAAATCGACTTTTTTATAATCTTGATTGGTAGAAGTGCCTTTCATCAACTTAAATTCATATTTTTATAAAAATTAAAAAAGTAGAAAATCCAACCTTCAAGACACTTTTTGGAATGTTCCCGACAACTATGTTGGGCGAAAGAGGTGCCAATTTGGCTTTTAAATTGTCATACTCTTCTAATGGGAAATTCCAATTTTTTTTCGTCGCATCTGAAAAATTATAGTTTATATTTGGATTATATGTAGGATTTTGATGTGGAATTCGGGGGATATGACGGGGGGGTCACCTCAAGCTTACCATATTGTTTTCCTGGTATACTTTTAGCAATATCAATAACTTTTGCATTGTAGCCTATATCCAAGGAAAATCTGTTTCTCCCAATAAGAGAACAGGTTCCAGTCAATGTGTCGGTGAGTACCGTCCAATTATTGGGTTTCTCCTCACATTTTGCAGTTTTATTCCAGCCGTTTCGAAAAGAAGGTTTGGCCGGAGGACGGGCGTAGGAGCCACCCGATTTGACTAGAGACGAGGATGGTTGACCGAAAAAACTCTGAGCTGGACATTCTTTCAGCGATGAATTGCTAAACTTAACTAAACTTTGACTTGTGCTCGGCTTATTCGGAACAGTAGACAGTTCTTTCAAGCACAAAGCTCCTGATTTTTTCGCTGCAAGTTTTTCTAGAGCTTTCTTCCTGTTTTCTTCTATCCTCGCTCTCTGTTCGTCCGTCAACGGCACTGACATCGCGCAAAACCATGAAAATCAATCTTATAAATTATCAAACAAATATTTTGAATAAAATACAACAATCACATAGATTTTTGAACGACAAAATACCAAAATTTAACACACAAACAAAGTTTTTCCGTTAATTTAACCTTGATGTTACCTCTCAAGTCTCAAGTGATAACTGATAATACAGGCCGAGCAGTGTTGCCACGTGTTTTCAGGGTTTACATTGATAGTCGATGTCGAAAGGCTCTCTTTTATCTTCTAAATTTCTAAAAGCTTATAAAAATTAGCTTAAATGACGTCTATCTTTTAACTAACAGGGTCGGATAGGTAAAATGCACTGGCCCGGGAAATTCACTCCGTAAGTTAAAATAAAAAAGTGCCTCTCATGAGCCATGTCCAAAAAAGGCCAAAAACCAATTTAAAAAGGCCCCTTTTTGTGGGTGAAGGAACAAAATCTTGTTAAAAGTCAGAAGGGCCCCTAGTGTCCAAAAAGTATCAAAAGTCAAGCCAAAAAGGAACGAAATCAAGATATAAAGGGCCTCTAATGTCCTAAAAGGGACAAAATCAAGCAAAAAATGGCCCCTAGTGTCCAAAAAGGAACAAAAACCAAGCCCAAAAAAAGCCCTATTTGATTTGTCGTTAAAAAAATAGTATCTAATTAAAAGAGAATCTAGTGTCCAATAAGGATCAAAAATCAAGCTAAAACTACCTAAAAGGGCCTAAAAATTTAGTCTAGGTCTGCTACAGAGTAATTTGTTGCAAGAATCACAATTTAATCAGAAAAGAGCTTCCACGCTATAAATTGGTATGTACTTGGAAATCTTGACGCCAAGGTTCTGATTGCAGTATTAAGAGCTTATGAACATTTTTTATTTAAAAAAATTACAAAGAACATTACACCATAATTATAAAATACATAAAATAACAGTAACATGAATACTGTAATAAGTAGTGAAATAATTAAACATAACCTAATAACTGCTGTATTGTAACAGTTTACATGATTTTAACGCATTGAACAAAATTACCAGAAGTGATACACTTTCAAACGATCTGGATTAAGAACTACTTGGTTAGAGTTGGATTTATAATGTAAAAAATCGTCAATGTAGGGAACATAGGAAATAGGTTTTGTTGTTTCCAAATCCCACACTGCTTTTTCAAGAAGAATTAAGTCTGCAGTAATGTTTTTAACACAAAAACCGTTTAGTCCAGTTGACACATAATGTTTTATGACAAGATCTTCATCCATCAAAATAATATTTTCTCTTGAGAACACACAAATGAAAGAGCGACTACGCCGTATTTGAATAAAACGGGCATCATCAATAACTGAGCATTCGACAGTTTTAATTTCTCCGTAACTTTTAACAAAAGTTATTTTTGTGTTCATTATTATAGCTAGAGAGTCATCAACAGTGTCAAAGAAAGTACTCGAGTTAAAATTTTCAGGAATTAACACTTTTTCGGTTATGACAGGATATTGCATAAGATTCAAAATATTAACTTGATTATTATTATTTGCCATGTAAAATATTGGCGAGACACCTTTCGCAATATATACATGACGGGGGCAAATTGTAATGTTCTGATCCTTAAAATCTAAGTAAAAGGTATTTAACTCTTTGAAATCCCAGACGAAGATACTTGTGTACTGTTTTGGCCTGCTTTTAAAAGCGACAAAAAATCGATCATTGAAATAATAAAAGTAATTTTCATACTGGTATTTCTTTAGAGTCGACTCTTCCATCAGTATTTGTGCATCCGGAAGCAAAGCCTTCCGGATATGTGATCGTATTTTCAGTTCAACCTTATTGCCATTTATGACATAATAATATATAAATGGTACTCTAATAACGATGAAACCATTTTTGAGAGGACGAATAAATGGTGGCAATGGTTCAGTTATGGGAATCATTATTCTGTCAGACAATATCAAACCTTTATCTGTGAAGCAAAATACTTGAAGTAAATCATAATCATTATCAGAATCACCATTATTTTCAGAATCATCATCATTGAAGTCATTATCATTGTCAATGTTAGCATCATTATCATTGTCAATGTTAGCATCATTATCATTGTCAATGTTAGCATCATTCTCACTGCAGTCATTGTCAGAATCGGCTAACAAATTTCGATCAGCCATGAAACCAACAAAATTCAAGAAATGAAGTACATCGAATATATCATTATCAACAGAATCATCGTCAATACTAGACTCACTAACAATATCGCTATCAGAATCACTGTCTGGATTGGAATTAAGAAGCAAACCGTTACAGCGGGTTATGACTAAGTTGCCGAAAACGTAGTAATTAAAGTTGGAATACGATGGACCTAAAAGGTTAGTTGGAAACTTTTCGAAGTGAAACCTTTTACTCTTCCAATTGTTAACGACATGAATCTCTTGAGCATAACGGATCCTCCAATCACAAATGTGGTTCAAATTCGGGCAGTCGTTAGTCAGAATACGGAAGGCAGGCTTAACAAAACACGCGCGTTCTATGATTGGCTTCTCATTTGGGTCGACTCCAAAATCCTTCTCACAAAACTTCTTCCAAATCATGTCACTGTTGGAGGCATTCCTCCAAAACGTGTTTACAGCACTTAAACTGAGCACGTCCCTCGCATTCAAATAGGAGCAAATCAGTCGAACCAATTCAACCGGAATGGTCTAAAAAAAAAAATAAAAAAATAAATAACTTTGTTGAATATAAAAAATTTGTAATCCTTTACTTTTTTGTAATCTCCTGAGCAGAAGGACATTTCTTTATGAGAACTTTCTTCTTGATGAGAACACGAATTCTGAAAATAAAATTTTAGTTATGTGAATACTGGAAGAACCAAGCTTAAAGCACAGCTAATAATCAAAGGGAGCAGCTTAAGGGGGCAGGTAGATCTGGATCTACCCCTTAGTAGAGATGCGAACCCGCAAAGCATTCATGTAATGAGTCCCATTTTCTGAACTATCGCTAGAACTATAGCTTCCCCTACCCTCTCTCACGTCATCTACTGTAAAAGTCCAAGTCATTCATTCAGGTTCAGCTGCTATCTTTATTTGCCTGCAAATATTGCCTTCTAAAGGAACACGTTTGAGAAACAATTAAGAAACTCTTAATTTTTTCGTAAACCTAACCTCCAAAATTTCCTGTCCTGACCACAGTACCTCTAAATTCAAATGGAGTTGAGAAGTTATTCTACCACCAATAATTAATAAATAATTTAATGCATGATATTAATAAAACAATTTTACATAGGCACTTACACCAATTGTTTCAAAAACATTAAAATGAAATAGATAAATAAAATCCTTACCGACGAAATGGAAGACTCCAAGTTTCCACCGAGCACGCAGTTAGTAGATCAGCGTGACAAAACGATCCGAGGTTATCACATCAATCCGAAGAGAATTGGATCACAAGTCGTAAAAACCATAAAGGAACAATAAACAAGTATGGTATAAAGTCAAAAAGAATCTACGACAAGAACCGAAAAACATCCGAAAGTCGAAACACGAGACATCTTACATCGTTTTACAACGGACGCGGGAGACTGACGAGTAGAGAACCGTTGTTCAGACTTCAGCGGCGATTGGCGAAAGCAAATCAGTATTGCCAAACAAAAATACAAGTTAATGTTAAATGGATGGAACTTAGAAAATAAATAATAGGTAAATATAAATAAACCCTGAATAAATTATATACCTAATAAAGTTCGTTATTGTAACGGCAAACGAAATAAACGATTTAAAACGAATCAAACAAGTGCATCGATGTGGTCACACTTCAAAGTTGGCAAGCCTGTCATATCGATTGTCACGTTTGATGTTATATTTCAAATTAGGTTATAAACTTAAGTCATAAGCTCAGTATTTTCATTTAAAATACTATCTGAAACTAATTTTGGAAAATATTGAATTAAATTAGTAATTATCCATTCGCAGAAGGTTTCTATTTTATTCCACTCAAAATGGCAATGATGCAAAGAAGAGCCAATGTAAGTATTGCTTTGTTTTTCATAACTTTTTGCAATTTGGTTGTTCCTGTTTACATGACCCTTTCTTTTTTATGAAAATTCTTTAATGTTCGATGGTCTTTGAATTCTACTTCTATAGTTTTACGTTTTAAAGACCTTAAAAATCACAAGGTCACTAATTCTTGTCTTCTTGTTTCCTCCCTGGACTCTTTTTCTGTTTCTTTAGTCCAACTACCATAGTCAACTAGTTTTGAAAGCTTGTAGTGTATTTTTGGGAGCTTAACGTTGTAATTTTCTGGAAACCATAATCATAGCCAGACTCCTACTGTTGAGCTCAAAGATGAAGTTTCCAAGGTAATTGGTCTGCAGGAAGCTGAAAGATCATTAATCGTCGTGGCTTAAACTTGATTTTTAAACGCTCCCTCAATCATCAATTAATTTGCCAATTTCTTGGAGCTTTTTTTTTTTACTTAGTCTAAAAACATTGTTTCAGGTTCGGCTTCCGCCTGAAGTCAACAGAGTTCTGTACATCAGGAATCTCCCATACAAGATAACTGCGGAAGAAATGTATGATATTTTCGGAAAATACGGCGCTATCAGACAAGTCAGAATGTAAGTTTTTCTACTTTTCTTACTATTATTTTCTGTAACTCTTATTTTAGTGGAAACACACCTGAAACTAGAGGAACAGCGTTTGTTGTCTATGAAGATATTTTTGATGCCAAAAACGCCTGCGATCACTTATCAGGATTCAACGTTTGTAACCGATATTTGGTCGTCCTTTATTACCAGGTAAATATTTTTCTTATTTTCCCCCAATACTACCGAGCCAATGTGCTCAACATTATGAACTTCTCTTCAGGATTACCATCTTGTATTTTATTGGTCACTCTATTTCTAGTATTTAATGTTATTGTTTGTTTTTTAGGCTAACAAAGCTTTCAAGAGGCTGGATGTGGACAAGAAGAAAGATGAACTTGAAAAAATGAAAGCAAAATATGGAATCCACGAAGATAAATAACCTTAATCAATTTTTTTACGTCACATATTTTTCTGTATTGTAATATAAACCTACCTATAATAAATTTTTATTTAAAATTCAACTTTTTATGTTTTGTTTCAAATTTTAAGAATTATTAAATCCTAAGTTGTATTATCCATGGGGACTTAATTTTCAGGATCTTGTTGTGTTGGTCCTCAGCTTGGATGCTCAGAGATTCCTCTGAGCTGATACCTACTGACCAAGACTCTCCCCTACTGGGTACCTGAGCCCAGAACAGTTTTCACTGTTCAGAATTTGGAATTCTGATTAAAATTTTTATTAATGTGAGTGCAAAGGGAGCTCCTAAGTTAAGGTATCCTATCTAACATTCCAAAATCCTCAATAAATGGGCAATTATTGTCCTGTTTGCTTCGTTCATTAATAATATTTGATAACCCTATAAATATTTAAATCTATTTCAATCTCAGGGTTTTGTGATTTACATATAGTTAGATGGTCGATACAAAATTTTTAACAACACTATAAATAATATTAAATAGTGCTATTTACATTACTAAATAATTATTAGTTTTTAAAAAAATGGGAAAATAGTTATGACACATTTATTGAGGATTTTGGAATTGTTGGCTAGGACACTACAATGCTCCTCAAAGAAATTGACACAGCAAGGCAATGGGTAAGGTTCAAATTAAATCATTGTCAAACATGATACTCAATTGATGTGGCTTATCTCCATGAATTGAATATTGGAGGGTAGTATAGAAAAATGCACGCTCTTTTCATGTTTGAAGTTGTGTTTAGTAGGAGACCCAACAGATAGCCGGTCGTGATCAATGTGTGGTAGAGGCGACGCGTCCGCGCGCGGGCCTACACCCGAGTCCCGAGAAACCGACTCGACTCTCGGGCCTTCCACCTACGGAAGAGGGGGAGCGCTGTCTCAACTCTGAATAGTCGAATCCAAGACTCGTTCCGGTTCAGAGTGAAAGTGTCCTTCCATAAGCGACGGAGTGTAGACCCCCATCGTCGTCGTTCTCGCGGCGGGAATGGCCTTTTTACACCCGACAAGAGACCCCTTGAATCGATTCCAGTGATCACCCAGGGGGGCGGGATACCCACCAAATTTCAACACGAAATCGGATTTTTACTCACAAGCTATTATTTCATTTTTACCCCCTTATGAAACCATTTCTCAAAGGTAAGCCAACAAAAATTCAACCACAGAGCACCTCCTAAGCCAAAAATTAACCAAATCATCAATCAAATTAAAAACAACACATCCATTACCACCCTACCATTATACCACATTATTCAAAAATTTTAAAAAAAGCATCAAAATATGCATTAAACTCGAAGCTGTCCATCAAGATGGTAAACGTTGCCATAGCAATGCCCTATGGTAGACGTCAACAACGGGAGAATTTTGATTTGATAAAAATTAAATATGGAAAAAGCGAGTCTGAAAGTGAGAGGGACCTCCTATGAAAAGTGAAGCAAGAAGTCCCGACTGCCCTACATACTCATTCGTTTTCTACCACAGATTGTCATATCTAAAAAAACAATTTTCACTTCCTAAAATCTCTCAAAACTCCCTCATTTCGTTTCAAAACCCATAATTTTCTTCTTTTAATATGGTAACACAGAATTTAAACATTTTATGATGAAGCCATAATTACTTCCAAGGATGACCGAAAGACAAGTACAAAAATTTGCTGTTTTGTATGAGCAATTTTTTTGAACATAAGGTCGTTAATAAATAGTGAAAACTGGAACAAGAGTGATTATATGCATGAACTAAGTGAAAGTGTCTTTTTTTTTTTCTCTCTTTCTTTTTAACTAAAGGCGACCTACTAGCCGGCCAAACTTTTCCACGGCGGTTTTTTTCTTTTGCAGGGTAAAATATGCGGGGGAAAACGTTTGAAATTCGGTAAATTCCTCGAGCTTTTAGCGTATTCTTATCTCCTAATTTAGGTCGGCGAAGATAACGAAAAACCACTTGTCCGTTTCGAAAATTTCGTGCGAAGTTCGACGAGTTCGTTCTCTAGAGGGTGAAAAATTGAATTCGGACGTATAAGCCAGGTGGCTTATTTTAGAGGACGCTTCCCGAGGTTAAACATCCTACACTCCTTCCTTTTACCTTTATAACGTTTTCCCTTTTAACTCAATCAATAATTTAAGGGCTCGAAAAAAATATTTCTGCGTCTCAGCGACGAGACCTTGAAGTTTTTCCATTGTCGGCTCGGTAAAAATAAAATTTGAATATTAACCCCTTTATTGAAAACTTTAAGATTCATGTTTTGTTTTTCTCTAGGGAACATTTGAAAAAATGATGTGCAAAACTCGATTTTTTTGTTTTGTTTTTTTGCTCTCATTCGTTCATCTCAAAGAATTGTGATGAAGTCTAGAAACTTAGTTTGAACCGTTTAAGTCTGTACGAGAAGTATCGTGTCCGTGTTTGGCCTTGGTAACGGTAGGACGAGTAAAACGAATAAAAAAAAATTATACAGAGAATGCGATCCACGAAGGAAAAATCATATTCTTCATAACCTTCACTCTCCAATTATTTTCGTTGGAATTTTCTCAGTTTTGAATTTCATTCGAGTTTAAAACTCGCTCAATGGAACCCTCTTTTTGATTAAGATAGATGGGATGATTTTATTAGTCGTTGCCTATATGACTACCCCCTCGCGTATTCTTCCACTTAGTCGACCGATTTGTCTTCAAATAGCCCAAAATAAAACGAAAGTATTTTTAAATAAAACTTGTTCTGACAACGATCAAGAATCAACCCGCATTATCAAGCTATTTCAAGGCCGAACCTCCGGAATTTGCTTTAACCTCATCGCCGAAGAGACGGCATGGCGTCCTTTTTCGCTTTAATTATGCACAAAATTGGCAAATATGGTAACATTTATTCGCCAATTATAAATGCTACAATAAATAAGTTATTTCTCATTAATGGAAATTTAATTGCCATATAATGTGGGAAACTGGCATCCTCATTAGCAGCATTTATTGTCTTTGGTTTTAATTGATTTTGTGAAACTAAACTCGAATCTTACAAAGACTGAACTGAGAAAGTTGCTGCTGAACATCCAAAATATGGTTTTACAGTTTTTTTCTTGTTCGTTTTTTTGGTGGAAATTATGACGTTTTAGACATAATTAAGGTCCCAGGTCCTAGAAATAATTAGGTCCAAGGCTATATAAGTGTTTTTTTGCTGAATAATTGAGTAAAAGTGGACTTTTTTTAAAAGAAAAATAAAATGTTCTTACCTGCATATCAGTTTTTTTTGCTGTAAACGATGCAGTTTTTGAGTTAAAATTGATGGATTTTAACCAAAACTAAGGCTTTTTACTACCTCTTTGTATCTTTTGCTGGAAAATGCTTATTATGAGAGGACATGCAAGGCGTTTTTTTAAACCAAAAATAAGACGTTTTCACCTATTTTAATGTTTTGGCTTGAAAATGTGGCGTTTTTAACTTCCTCAAAAATAAAGTTTTATATTTCGAATTTTTCCATTGGTAGATCCGAGTCATTGATGTTTGAATGTTGGTTAGTGATGGTGACGGCTGCCGTTCCAACCTTCACCAAATTTTCACCATATACAGGTCCTTAGGGGGTTGGGGCCAGGAATGTGGCGGCTTTGCGCCCAACAAATGGACCAGTCTGTAGAAAAACCCACTTTTTGAGAAAGTTTCAGTTTTGGGGGTTCCACTTCCATAACTACCTGGGATTCAGTTTTTCTTCACTTTCTTGAATCTCAAAATTGACGATGAACTTAATTTCCTTTTGTTTTGCAGTTAATGGGACTAAAATGATACTCCAGACGACTCTTGAAGACTAGAAAGGGAATCCTAATGACATCGCCAATGAAGCAAAACGGAGGTAAAAAAATGTTCTTTCTATAATTTTGACGGTTTTAACTAAAATCTTGGATGTTAAAAATTCAATTTCTCTTTAGTAGGACTTTAAAAGAATTGATTTAAATACATCACCTTTTTCACAGATAAACGTGACGCCGGTAATCGAATTATAAATTATTCGAGCCGTTTTCTTAAAAAGAAGAAAATCGTTTTGACAAGAGTGTCCTTTGACAGATCCCTTTATAAAAGACAACAAATGGGAAATCGTTTGAAACTCGACTTAGATTAATGAATTGTTTTTAAATTTCAAGGAAATTTTATTCATTTAAGAAAAGCTTGACTTCTCTTGGGTAAAATTTTCTTGTGCAAACCAATGAATGGAACATTTTGAAGAATAAAAAATTCAAAAAACTATTAGTGAATGGAATATTTTTTTTAAGATGGGGAGGTAAAGTCAACAAGTAAAAATATACAAGTCGTCCTTGTGACGTAGAATGTCTTAATACATGGCTTTTCGTCTCTTCTTGATTGCTCCCACTCCTCCAATAATCTTGGACCCGGAACGCCCGTAAATTACGATAATTTCGCCGGCCGGACTAAAAGAAAAATTAAAAAAATTTTAATTTTAGATTTAAAAATCGATTTTTGTTGATTTCCGGTTCGGGGTTATTGTCGTCCCTTCAGAACCCTCGGGGTCAATGCCACAGAAATCGATAGGAAAGCACCCTTGGAAGCGTGTGCCGCCCCCGACAACAAAAACTCGGATGAAAATCGTCTCAGAAAAAGGAGGGAAAATCCAATTTTTTCAATATGAATTCATACGCAATTCTAATTTACGTTTTAAATAAATAAAACCCGAGTAATTTTTTATTCATGGAACCCATTGAAATTCATATGTGGTCGTATAATTCCACTTGTCAGTAGACAGTAGGCAGGCGAATTATTTGTCGGGTTCAGATCACGTTCGAGACGAAGTTATTTTTCCTTCCTTTTTTTTTTTAAAGGTTTTTATTGTGTTCGAAATTCTCTAGAAGTTGGGTCCTTTCGATCAATTTTTACTCCGAAACACTTTCGAGACAAAATAGGTTCTGGGGGACAATAGTTTTGTGTTGTCTGAGACCTTGGGAATAATACAATAGTCGATCGCTAGTTTTGTAATGAGACATTCAAAAGAGCACGCATCCTTCCTCCTCCCTTCTCAGATGCCTTTCATCCTGGCACTGGGTTTTTCTTAGAAATGAGTTGGACATTCATTTTCTTACATCATACAATTCGCACTCTAGGTCTCTGGAATCTTTCTGGTTACACTAGCCAGGCCTTGTCAACCTTAGTAGGCTTTGCTGCTTTTATCATAAGTTCTGATGTCTTCACTATGGAATTAGGGTGAAGATTGCCATTATATATCTTCATTTTGATATGTAGCATTGCTTTTTATGTAACACTATTGGTACTAATGCACGATACCACCCCTTGATGGTGCCACAGTTCTTCTCGAATCAGTCCGATTGAGCACATCGTTTGCTCATATTTTGTTGGCATTATTTTTTGCATATCCCTTTGTATTGAGCAAATTACATTTAGCAAAATGGTTCCCAGTGACTTGGGAACAGGGTCGGCCCCTCTTCCCATCTCATCAAGATCATTTTTTCGCCGACCCTGGGCGTCCGGGTCTGTTTGGTTAGGCCCATTTGAATTATGGGTTGGAGGGGGGAGGGCCCTAATACATTGTACTTACGAGTTTCGTCCTCGATCTCTTATCTGTTCGTCAATTTTCACCAGTAGGTACTCAATTTATATAATCAGACTCGCAGCCCCCTCTCGCTTCATAAAACCTTCACGGCAATTGACGCAATCGAAGAAGCCCGCCGAGGTGAATAACTCTATAAAAGACCTGCTTAAAAATCTAAAAAACCAATCATCAATTTTGTCTATTCCCTCAGAATAAAAAAACCCCATTAGATTCACCCCGAGGATGTATTTTATACAAAGATTTAAGAACAAAAACCCAATTATTTCGGCTTTGATCAACGTCATTTGATTATGACAATGCATTTTTTTATTATTATTAATTGACGAGTTATAATAGAAAAAAAGGGCTTTTTTCTTTTGTGCTTCTCGACCGCCTGACTCGCAAGCTTTGCTGGTTCCAGGAACAAGGCGCATCACACCTTCGACGCATTCTTTTCGGAGAAATTTAAAAGGGAACCTTCGAATTTATAAAGTTTTTTATTCGTTTTGAGATCGGTTCGAAAATAAATCAGTTAGAGGTTAAAAATAAGTCAGGAGCAACGCTCTAGAAGTACAACAAGATATGTTGAATATATTTAGAACGGAATAGAAACCAAAATGAGGGGAGGCTTACCTGTCGAAAATAATTTAAAGTCTATTTAATTGAAAAGAATAAACATTTAAATTTCTATTTTTTCCTCCAAAATTAATCTTTCTTAGTTCTAAAGACAGAACCTGCGTTAACAAGACAAAAAAGATTTTTTTTCCTTTACCAGGTACAAAGGAAATGCTTTAGATCCCTTCTTCTAAACATTCGTGTGAGTCACTCAGGGGTTCAACATCTTCGAAAAAAAGGAGGAAAATATTGAAATTTTTGTTAAGTTTTTACGGTCGGATTCGATTCTAATCTTCGAAATGAACTTCAGCCGGTTGTCGACCTCCGTTTGTGTTTGTCGCCAAATCACGTAGAAATCCTCTTCAGCATTGTTTCGCCTTTTCATATGAACGGATGGTTTAACGTTTAAAACGTCCAACAATAGGAAGAAAAAAGGGTTTTTCTGGTTGGATCTTGGCTTCCTATGAGCGGTATCCCTCGAACGATAAGGAAAACCCGAAAATGTTCATAGTCATATCAATAGCTTGATCCATTGACGATTAATGGATAGTCAATAGGAAGTATGATTGGCACGATTGGCACTAATGCACTGCAGGAGGCCTTGAAGCTAAGGGGTGGTGGGAGGAAGGTTGGGGAGGGTCGAGGAGGTGATGAGTTATTGGGGGGGATTTAATGTGCCTCCCCAGGAGGATTACAGTATTTGCTATTTTTGTACACTCCAGCCTTCACCATTGATGGTAATGCAATGCTACTGTTCTAGCATGACTGGAGTTTTTTGGTAGCCTTGATTGGAAAGTTGGAAGTCGTTTCTTTTATTCAAGGGCATCAAGGATACCTAATTCAATTAAGTCTAATCAAGGGTTAAGTTGATCGCGATATTTTTCTGTTTACTTCCGAAATCGGATTCCCCTTCGCAGATCCCCCTGTGTAAACAGACCTATTAAAAAAATTATTTGCGATTGATTTTAGTTGGAAAACGTCTTATGCAAGACCATACGGCCCCGAATGTTGAAACTGGAAGAGGCGGCTGGAAGGGCGTCGGGGGGAGGGGGGAATGAGACGAAATATTCAGGACGACGGACAACGTTTGACTTCTTAAAATAGAGAAACTTTTGTCATCGGCAACTCGGAGAGAAACCGATTCGTGAACGGAATAAAATGAGCGATTTTTTAATTGTACCGAACGTTAAATAATTTTGAATCGTCCCAATCTGAAGAAGCACTTTATGGTGAATGAAGGATTTTTCGTTTCTTTTTTTCCTGCTTCAATCGTGCCAGGAGTTCATTGAAGAAATCGTGTCTGATAAGAGGTAGAATGACGTCGAGAGTTCGCCGACCTAGGGTTTTCCTATTTACATAATATTCTATGTGACGTCCAATCTTGAAGTCTCACATAATTAGAAGTCAATACCGAAACTTAAAAAAAAAGAAATGATCGTTTCTGTCACCTCTATTTTTGTTGGAAAAAACGGTGACAAAAAATCAAAACGAAAGGCGTTTTCTATACTGACTTTCACATTTTTTGGTCCAAATTCAACCTATAAACTTTTTTTACCGGGTTACTTAAACAAAAACCCTTTTAAGTTTTAATTAATTGGCTTTAAACATTTAAACTAGGTATTTAAAATTGCCACAGCAAATAAGTTGGTAAGACAAAAAATTTAAAAATGATCTATGATAAACTCCGAACACTGATCCACATATAAAATTTGAGAATGAGTGAATACTCAATTCAAAAATCGGATTGCTTTTTCTCAGCCCCCTTTAGATCAATCGACTTGAAATTTTCAGGGCTTTTTCTTATTATATTGTACAAAATTATTGGAAAATTTCAAAACAACCGGTCAACAGGGAGATGAGAAAACGTAATTTTTAAATTGTATTCTCTTTTGTCTCTGTTATCATAGATAATTTTTCGACTTACCAACTTCTTCCCTGTGGCCATAAGTTTTATACATGCCCAATGGTAGACCCAACGCCAGGGTAAAAATTTTTTTTTAAAATATTGAAAGAAATAAAGAAATGTGCAAGACGTAGAATCAATCATTTATGTCCTGCCTGAACCGTTTTCGACGTTTAAAAAAATGTGTCTGATAACCTTTTTTTTTTCTGGGGGAAACAGATAAGATTTATCAAGTTTTTAGAGAGAACGGAAGTTCCCACAAATTCCGAATAAATTTTTGAGAGTTGAAGATTGATTTTTCGCCGTACTACGAGCAATTTTTATTTTAAAGTTTTATTCCCCTTTAAAAAAGTTCAATATCGATCTGTAGCCCTTATCTATATATCAAATTCGGATAGGAAAAAAATGTTAATGAGGGGTAGAGGAAGGGGTCCGTGTCCCAAGGTCGATGTCTGGGCCCTGTCTGGGCCCTTGAAGGGCTCTGGTTCCTATTTGAGGTCAGACTTTCTTATCAACATTTTTTACGAGGGTGTTTTTATAAGAACCCTTTTAGTCGTCGATGTATAAAAAAAAATTATTCGAAAAAAACAGTATTTATGGTTTGTCGTTTTATTCCCAACTAAGTACGACGCAGAAGTTGGTGCAATTTGCTTTTTGGCTAGGTTTGAAGCCTTTTTTTCCCCCTACAAAATAGACCAGCTAATAGCTAGATTTTTATCATTTTTTGGGCTAAACTTGGGGGGTTCGGAGGATCTTACTTGGGGGAGGATCTTACCCTGGGTCTTTATCGGACATGCGTATTAGAAGAAGCAAGATTCGCTGGCAAACGAAGGTATAAGCTATCTAATAGATTCTAATAGTAATGGAAGGGGGGAGCGCATACTATAGTAGAAACCTGTCGCGTTCGGGGTGGGCGGGGATGCTATACTACAAACATGTGGGGGGGGGGGGCTATAGTAACATCGAAAAATTTTCTTCGAGAAAGGGTTCAAGTAGGTACAATGTCGAAAAAGGATGAACGTCCATATGATGAGCTGCTCAAGGTTGGCCCTCCAGTGTAATGAGGTCCCTCCTGCATTACTTTTCGAGAATACGTGCCTATTCCGCAGACAAACCAATCGTTCTCTGGCAAATCATTTTCGACCTTTCTCCATAATAAAAGGACTTTTTATAGTCTGCGAGGATTTTCGTGGGAGGGGCCAAACCTTAATTTCCTCCAATGACTGAATACCATGCGAAATCCGACATTTTTTTTTCTTCCTCTCTCTTTTAACATTCAATCTTTCCACCTCGGTAGATCTCCTGCGAGGAAGTGATTTACAAAAGTGTCAACGAAGATTGAATAAAACTGACACCTGTTGAATAGTTTAATGAAATTGATCGACGTCCGTCATTCGACCGTCCTAAATACATACGTCACCAACCTCTTAAACACACTACCGTTTCTTCCACTCCTTTAAATAAAATATATGAACGAAAATTTATTTCTGTCTCTGTCAGAGCTTTTATCATAACACCCCATGTTTACTCGAAATGGCTTCAATATATGCAGGAAGGGGAAGAATGAACGTTTTCTATGATTTTTAGAGTACTTTTTTTCACTGTTGGACCTAATTTTTAGAAAAAGTAAAGTTCTTCTTTGACCTATATATTTTGAAAACGTTTGACGTCCAGCGCTTTCAAAAAATGCAATTCAAAATGATAATTTTTATTTGTTGTTTTTTAAATTTACATTCTATTGATAGCTGGTTTAATTAGAATAGATAAATAATTTGACAATTATCCGCATTCGTCATAAATCAATAAGGATCCTTCTTGAGGTTATTGTAGTTAAATTTTAAAATCTACTGATGAAGTAATCAAAATGTCTAGTTATAGTCTCCAGGCTGCAAACTGTGGCAGAAGCTAAAACAAATGATTTCGTTTTAGTTTCAAAGTTATTTGCATTGGCATTGAACTTGACCCAAGAGCCTTCATTTAATTTTAGTGTATTCTGCGATTCCCACCACTTTCCATTTCAACGCTTTTCCTTTCTATTTGAAGAAGTTAAAAAAAGATTCCTCTCCTCGTTTTTACTTGTTTCACTTTCTATGTGAAGTGACATTAAATTCTTAGGATCAAGACCCAGAAGTCCGAAAGTTTGGTAAAGGGAATCTTTGGCATTAAAACAGGACGAGCGGTTCTGGTACTTCATTTCCTAAAGTTCAAGCCAATCTTATGAACAAAATTGAAGATTACGAACGCAAACTCGTTTTTCCCCCTTCTTTATCGAAAACGGAAACGTCATTATCTTTATTCTTAAAAAACGTAAACGGCTCTGAATCTGTTAAAAAACGGTTAACTCGATTTTCCCTTATTTTTATATCCGTTTTCTAAATATGTCGCAATATCTGTAATGTCATTTATAACTAGTCAAACATACAGAGGTGACATTTAATGGGCATTTTATGTATTCAAAACCGGTTTAAATGGCGTTTCGAATAAAAGAGTAGATTTTCACAAGATTTTAAATTCAATAAGTACGTATTTGTATACCTACAAGTAAAAAAAATGATATTGAGTAATTTATTTTGTTAGAAACGTTATTTTTCTTGGTGCTGATAAATTTGCATACTACTGGCCCTGACTTATCTAGGGGGTCAGGACACACCTGGGCTTTTGAGGGAAGCAAGTGCTCCGTCCCCACCAATAGAAGCAGAAGCGAAACTTTTTTGGGAGGAACATTTTTTGGCGAGAAAGAGATTCAAATGTGACCAAAATTCTGTGTGTTCTGGTCAACAAAGGATCTCAGGCAATCCAGTCTGAGCTTGTGTATTCTCTAGAAGACAATTATTAATATGCGTTTGAGTCATAATAAATCAAAGGATTAATTCTTTTTCAGGGTTGATGGAGACAAAAAAAGAGGCAGTGATACAGGAGAAATTATATCGAAACGGCCTTGCTGACGGGGGTGGGTGGGGGGACACTAAATTGGACGAAGTGGAAGAGTTGGAGTGCGGTCTTGGTCAATGCAGACCAAAATGGCTACAGATCTTTGCATCGAAACAAGCGTTCCTGGTGACGTTCTGCATAACATGGGTCCTCCAAGGGATGTTCTACACGTATTTCGTGAGCGTCATAACGACCATCGAAAAGCTCTTTCAGCTTCAAAGCAAGACGACAGGTTTTATCATGTCTGCGACGGAAATCGGACAGATAGGATCGTCTCTCCTTCTAACCTACTACGGAGGGCAAGGGCATCGTCCGAAATGGATAGCGTGCGGAATGGTCCTCTTTGCCGTCAGTTCCTTCGCCTGTTCTCTTCCACATTTTATATTCGGACCGCAAATGTTAGCTGAAAATAATTCTGTGCTGGCACCTCCTAACGTTTGCCAACTTCCAGAAATCTCATTAACGCCGTTAAACAGCTCCATATACGATGAGCAATGTAAAGAAGAGTATTTGGCAGAGCAAAGAATCCAGTCGAAAATCACAACTATAGTTTTAGCTACATTTTTTATAAGTTTGTTAGGAGTAGGTATGGGACAGACGGCTGTATATACATTAGGGATACCATACATCGATGATAATGTGGCAAGTAGAGAGAGCCCGTTATATTTCGCGATTACAATCGGTGTTCGAATATTGGGTCCGGCGCTTGGATTCATACTTGGATCGCTTTGTACGCGGCTCTACGTCGATTTGGCGATCGACCCTCAAATAACTCCGACTGATCCGAGATGGGTCGGTGCATGGTGGCTTGGCCTCGTAATGATTTCAAGCCTTCTGATGCTCGCTTCTTTAGCCATGTTTTCGTTCCCAAAACGGCTCAGTACGTGTCGACCAATCGCGCCGTTGAAAAACCACCCTCGAGACACTTCGAGGAAAAATCCGAGCCTACGAGACTTCCCAAAAGCGGTCAAAAGACTTCTTAAAAATGATATTTTAATGTTTCGAACGGCGAGTTCTGTCCTCCACATTCTTCCCATCGCCGGTCTTTATACTTTTTTACCAAAATATTTAGAATCACAGTTCCGACTCACTGCGCATGCTGCAAACATGGTCTCAGGTATTTAAAAAAAAATTTTTTTTTTCTTTTTAACCAATATTTTTAGGAGTCGGAGGAATCCTTGTTATGGGCCTGGGGATTATCCTCTCAGGCGTCTTCATCCTGAGGGTGAAACCAAACGCAAGATTTGTTGCAGCTTGGATAGCTTTCACAGCAGTCATTTACGCCCTGGGTAATTCAAAACTTTTTAACCTGTAGTCCTGTACCCATATAATTTTAGGAATGGGAATTTTAATGTTTGTCGGCTGTCCCATGAATGACTTTGCTGGCCTACAAAGAGATCACAGGTAAAATACACTTTAAAATTCAATCCCTCATATTTTTCTATTTTTAGCAAATTCGTACCAGTATGCGACAACAACTGTGTATGCGATCACAATAAATTTAACCCAATCTGCGGTCAAGATGGTCGGACTTATTTTTCCGCATGTCACGCCGGGTGTCAAAATGTAACCATTTTTGATGGAAAAGTGACAGAGGTAGAACTATAAGATGATTTCAATTCATAAAATAATTTGTCATTTAGTTTTCAGACTGTCTCTGTATGGAGGGGTATGATCCGGAGAATAGTTTGAACACAGCAAGTGTAGGCTACTGCGAATTACAATGTGGAAATTTCACATGGTACATTCTTCTATTTTCGCTTTTCGTATTTATACATTCGACATCAGAAGTTGGAAGTATGCTCCTTATATTAAGGTGCGTCGATCCAACCGATAAAGCCATGGCCTTAGGTTTGATACAATTCGCCATTGGACTTTTTGGTAAGTTATCCCTAATTTTGGACATAAAAAACAAATATTTCTTCAGGAAACGTCCCATGTCCCATCGTTTACGGAGCCGTCGTCGATTCCGCCTGCCTCATATGGGAAACGACATGCGGAAACAAAGGCGCTTGTCGTCTCTACGATGAGAATTTCTTCAGAATGTTTTATCACGGTCAGTCTTAATTCTGTTAAAATAAAGAATATTAACTTTTGCAGCTTCAAAGTTACGTAATAACTATTCGACTAACACTTGTCAAGTGTCCCAGATTCATAAATTAAAGCCCAAATAGTATTATGCAACTTTCCCAGCTTGTTTATTTATACTCAGTCCCCTACATTAGGTTAAAAAATCTTTGTTTTATCTAAAATGAGATTATCTCCTCACTCTTTTCAGTAAATTTTTTAAAATTTCAAAGAATTAGAACAAAAATATATATAAATTGATAGTAAACATTATTTTTATCTTATCTAGAAAGGTCGTTTTCTCTTTTTTTCGTAAACAACCGTTAATTTTTGTATCCAGAATTTTTTTTGTCTTTAACGTCTAATTAGTGTTGAAAGGGCCAAAAAATTTTAGTATAGTGGACCATGAACCCAAAGAGGACATTTTCTCAGATTCCTCAGGACCAAGTTGAACCTGGAAAGTTCAAGCTGATCTTTTGGGAAATGTCCAATTTTTTTCCCAAGCAAAAATTGACTCAAGCATTGATATTTACCATTGCTGGCATTGCTGCTAAATAAAAAAATTAATTTCAGGTACGACTGGTGCTATTCTGCTTTGTGCATTTTTGGTAGACGTCATCGTATGGTATAAAGCTGGAAGTATAAATTTCGTCGATGAACAAGTTACCGAACAAGAAGACGAACTGAATCCATTTACTGGAAAATCGAGATCTGAAACAAGTGTCTAAAGTATGTTAAAAACCAACAAAAAAATAATAGAAATAATTTTTTTTTCCAGGAAAGATCTGAAAGGGATGAATTTTTGTGATAAGTCTTTTAACATGCTTTTATATTCGCGATAATACTTATTTTATAATGTAAATTTTATATCATCGAAAGAATAATTTATTTAAAAGAAAATTTTGTTAAGATCTGTTGTAATTTTTGTTTTTGTTTTTTAAATGCAATTTTGAAGCTCAAACTGAAAATAAGACTAATGAATATTTAATACTTTTTTTCTGACTCAAATTATTCTTCTACCTCAGGAGAAATAGTTCTCTGAATAGTCAACGTAAAAAAAGTAAAAGTTTTTTTTGTAAATATTGCATCTATTTGTTAATTAGTGAATAAAATTAGCTTTAATTTAATAGTTATTTTCACTGACGAAATTGTCGAAAACTAAAGAATTTTTTCACAAAGTGGGCCGAGATGTTTTTAAATTTCGATTTTCAATGTAATCGATGCAATTTTTAAGGTTGACGTTGGCTATCGTGATCGGTTAGGGAAAAAAAGCAATTTTTTCTTCCATTTGTAAAACCGCAGTAAATTTTCGGTGCACAAAACAAAAAGGGCACTTTAATGACACTTTTACACAATTTAGATAATTTTTTTCTTGAATTGTGCAAAACTGTGCCCTTTTTTGATATTTCCTTTTTTTCGATTTTTGATGTGCCATAGTGGACTTAAAAATTAGGAAGTTCTAAGGATGGAAATGGCTGAAAATTGGATTGACTCCTTCATAAGTCCATCATAGCTTCGCTCTTGATTCTAATGTCGCTCTTGTTGATTGTTTGCTCAGGTCGGGTCATTACCCACCCTAGAGGATGGTGAGACTAAAAAAAGCTCCCCCCAGAGCATTATTCAAACAAAAATGACAATAGAACCACAAATCAAAGACCATAAATTTTATTTTAAAGGCTGTGTAATTAGACGTACCTGCATTGACATTTTACCTAAACTTTTTGAGGCAATTTTATACAAAAAATAAAACATGTAGGACAAACGTGTATTTTTTTAATTTTATATTTAGCCAACGTCTTTTTCAATGGTGCCTATTTGTACAAGATGTAAATTTTTTTATTAAAATTGTAAAAAGAAATATATATACAATATTATAAACAAATTATTTCGTTACATCGTTTCTTCTACTAGATCCTGATATCTGAACAGTTTCCAAACTTCATAATATGTACTTATTTGAGGATTTGACTTCCAGAAAAGAAGTTATTGTAAGTACACACCCTCAAGAAAAGCAGTCATGAAACAGGGTTAAGGGTCAAAATGCCATGGTACATGGGTGTATGGTATGGAAGAGGAAACCCATAACTCGAACTTCCTCAAAAATTCGGGGCTCTACAGACCTCTTCACAAACGCTAAATTACCCCGTACACATCCCCTACCTTCCACTACTCTCCCATCACCTCCCCCACTTCCCTCCAATATACCACAACCTTCCACTACTCTCCCATTAACTCCTATGGCCCTACCCTGAATATGGTGGAAATTAAGTGGATTTCAAGATTTTGATGGCAAAAAAAATTTACCATAGATTTTCAGGTTTAAAAACTGGGGAGGGGAAACCATAAAATAGTCAGCCCACCCAGATACCTGAAATCAGGGCCTCTTGCTATGGGTTACACCCCTCAATTTAAAGCACAAAAATCAAGGAATCATAAATAAAGAAATAAATAGAGAAATGAGCCTTTTATTATACGCAGAAAAGTACATATTCCTCAAAACAAAGAAATGAAAACAAAAAAATTCAACTTGTTTTTCGAATGGCATGAAATAAATAATTTTTCCCTTATAAAGCACTTTAATAACTATTTTAATTTGATAGGTACATTTCATATTGCAATATTACTATGAGTTTTGGTAACAACTTGAAGTAATTACTCATCAGGAAACAGGATAAAAGAAACAAAAAAATTAGTGAACTTTTCTCTTTAGATACAGACGATTTCTAATTACTAATATAAGCCTATAATGAAAAAAAAACACATCCCTTTTGTCTCAATGCACCTAGAACACAATACTTCTACCTAAGTATTAATTAACACTGAAATCATCTTTCAATTTATAAATAAAAAAATGTGGAGAAATTAATGTTTTTAAGCTTAAAAATTAAAAAACACTGACAACATTCAGCTTATTTAATAGAGGACCAAAAGATGTTTGTGTAAAAGACATAAAATGCCAGAACAATTTTTTAAATTTTTAAAAACTGGCGTTTTTTACATGAACATCAATAGGTATAGAAAGAGTAATACTAGTGTTAACAAATACGCCCTAATTTAAGCTTCTTGATTTGTTTATATATATTTTGTTTTTTAAATTATATACATAATACCATATTACACGACTAAAACATCTATTTAAGTGAGTACTAAAAAGGCCAAGGAGATCGCTATGTTGTAAGTGCATTCAGAGACCTTTGAAAGTCCGATTTTCAAAGCCGGACTATTTTTTGTTTATTACAAAATTCAGTCCCTGTCTTTTTAAAAAATTTAGTTTTTTTTAAAAAACACTGAAAAATATTTGATTTGTTTAAAAAGACAATGAAACCTGAATTATTAGGAATTTAATGTAAAATGTAATTATTTTTTAATTAAAAAAATGAGAAATTTTCTTAATTTTCTTTTTTCTTAAAAATAATTTATGATAGGTACAAAAGAAAAAGATTTACTTTCCGTTGACAAACGTTTCCTCCTCGCTTATCGCACTTGCTAAACTTATGTATATGCTGAAAAATAAATAAATAATTAGTTAATTAATTAAAATAGGTAGGTAAATTATTAAATTCATAGGTATAGTGGGTTTCATAAGATGAACACTTTAGTTCGTCCAAACCTCCTAAATCTTAAAAAACAAGCAAACCAACTAAAACCATCCAAACTGCCTCATTAAAGCTTATTAAATAGGAAATAAATTTGGGGAAAAAACCTAAGAATTCTGGGCAAAAACAGTGAAATTGTTAATTTCTAAGTTGAAGAATGTTTGTAGAACAATAAGATTGTTAGGATCACTTACTTTTCCGGCTGCGGCGCCGGTGGTAAAATTGTTTGAGACTCTTTTTTAGCCGGGGTAATTGAGTCTAGGCCCATTTCGGAAAGTGACCTTAATGCGTTTAGAGCAGCTTGGTCATGTGACAATTCCATTGAAGTGCCACTTCCGTGGCAAACTTGCGGAGGGTCGGTATCGAGCGAGACTAAACTTAAAAATTCATTATGATTTCCCTGAAAAATGCCATAAATTAATAAAATCGTTCTTAGAAGAGATGAAACATTACTTTAGGAAAATCTGAAAATTGAACTTTGAAGTTCAAAACTTGAGCTAAATAACCAAGTTGTTCTGTTGGTCGAATCGGTGCGCTTCCTTTCCCTCTCTTGTGACCGGCCAATGCATCAGCCGTAGGTGAATTACCATTATTTAAATACTCCTTTGCTATCGCCGCAGTCGTTTTTACATTAACTAAATAAATACAAAAAAATCAATATTTAAAACAAAAAATATCTAATTTTACCTTTATTTGGGGTATTTTGGTTTCCATTAGTTGCTTTGTTATCCTGGTTCATTAAAAGTAAGCCAGGAACTAACTGCCGACCGACACTTCCACCCTGTGACGGCGTCGATTTTTCATCACTAAATCTAACTTGCTGAAAAAAGCAAAAAAGTTAATAAAATAAATTGAAAAATTCAAGACCTACTTTATTTTGAATGGGGTGGCCTGATCTGGTCAGGGTAGGACTTGAATAGCCTAACTGCTGAAGGAGACCTTCGGCAGCATTTCGTTTAGCTAGTTTTTTATTCGGGCCAGAACCAACAAATGCATGATCGCCCATTCGGACCTAAAAATAAAATTTAATTTAAATTGTTTAATAAAACCAATACCGACCTCAATAACAAACTCCCGTCGTCTAGGAACTCCTCGTTCTTCCATTAATGTATAAACGGGTTCCTTCTCTCTCTTCGCTTGTTGAATTTGCATTAATCTTGAAATAGGGTTCATGTCTTCAGGTTCCGATTCGATTTTCTGATCAGTCTTAAACACAAATTTATGATAAAAGTCTAAAATTAACAACAATCTTACCTGTGCGGCGTTTGTATCCTTAATAAGATTTCTAGTTTTCTTCTTAGAAGAATTCGATTTCTTTTTAATACGATTCAATGATCCAATGCAGCCTTCAGCGGCAACAGTCGTTGTAGGAGGTAACCTCCGGAGGTTTTCTAACATCTTTTCCGCAGCTCTTTTCTTAGAAATCTTAAACAAAAAAAAAAAAAAAAGTGTTAGTAATTCCTGTGTGCAATGAAAAAGAGCTTGGAAACCGGAGTATTAGTAATAGTAATTAGTAGTATAAATATTAGTTACCTGTAAGTGCATCAAGTATTATTAGTAAGTATAAGTAGTATTGATAACCTAGTAGTAGCGTATTAGTAGTATTATTAGTGGTATTAGTAATATTAATGGTAAGTATTAGTAGCAAGCATTAGTATTAAGTGCTATCTGTAGTAAGTAGTAGCATTAGTAACAGGTAGTATTAGTAATTCCTTAGTAAAGCTTGGAAACTGGTAGGAAAAAAAAAAAGTTACCTTTTTTCCATTTCCTTCGCCGATGGTTTCAAATCCTTCGCCGACACAGCATCTTGTAACGAACGTTCTCATATGAGGCTGACCTTTCTCACCAATAACTTCGAAAAGAACATGCAGATTCCTTTTTAGTGCGATTTCATGCACTAACGATATCGGCGATTTGACTTCCGAATTAGCTTCGCTTTCCGTAAAACCTTCGCCCGCTTCAAAAAGACATTAGAACATAAAAAAGTATAAAATCAAAGTAAATACCACAAGTTGAATTTTTCGCAGGACATTCTTCTATTGGCAGAGTTTGTAAAACTTGGAGCGCTTTAGAAGCAGCATCATGTCTCGCTGCTTGCGATGTTATACCTTCGCCTGTAAAAGCTCTTTCGCCCACTTTGACGACTACTTTGTAGATAGGGGGCTTTCCATTGTATATTCGCTAAAAAACAAAAGTTAGGCCCAATTTTGCTAAATACGAAAAAAATAATTACCGGATCCACTCTAGGTGTGAAACTGCGAAAATGTTGTTTTCCACGTCCATAATTGTTATACTGGTAATTATTGTAAGGTTGTGTATACATTCCACGATGGCTATGGTATGTGACATAACCATTATAATGTTCACCGTATGATGGAGACTCAACTAATGTATAAACTGTAGGCTCGCCTCTTTTCATGGCAAGTGCGTTAAGCTCGACTGTAGGTGTGATGTGACCTTTATTCGCTCTTTGGCTTCGGCTGCTTTTCGGCGGAGGATGGTTGTACTGGGTGCTTTTCAGTGCGATACTTGCCGCTGCATGTTGCGCTTTTTTAATACTAGCGCCATCCGCTGAATATTCTTCATTGCCAAATTTAAGTGTAACAGTAAACTTTTTCTTATGTGGGGGCCCTTCTTCATTCGTAAGCCTATACTGATGCTCTATCTAAACAACAAAATGAACAGTTAAAATTTTCATTTATATGTATTTTATTACCTTATTATATCTTGCTAATTCATTCACAAGACACATTGGCGTCTTATCTTTATCATTGGTTCCCATTTCTGAAGTTTGAACATGTTCGCTTTGTATCTCGCTCTCTCCAGATGATGAAACATGATTGTCTTGCATTACATGAATCGGCGCAGTTGGGGCCATTGTTAAATGACCTGAAATGAAAGGAGGAACTTATTAAAAAAATCATAATTACAGATATATAAGAACCAAGAAACCTTAGAAGAAAAACTTTAATTCAACCACCAATGATTTATTGATACAAGTTATCCATTTAAGTGGCCCAGTACACATGCCTGTTTGTATCCAAACTTTTAGGTAAACCAGAGAGTTTGTGCAATAAATAAGAATCTGAAGTCAGTGGTAGTAATAAGAGATGTCTCCAATTTGAGTACACTTATAATTAACAAATTTTGAAAATCTTGGGGGATTGAGGCAATAAGTTTAGTGAGGTACGATATGATAACCACTTAATTATTTAGATCTTAGAGCCCCAGTCTGGCCATGGAAGAGGATAAGCCTCCAAATGTTAAATTGCAAAACTCCAGGCAGAGCGGAAGCATTAGTTTTACATTGATAATTTTTAAAATCAGGCAAACTGCATCAAGTCATTTTGGACAGTCTAAATATAACTTAGCAATCATATTCAGTAGCAGTTTTTGCTTTAATTGAAACTGGTTAATTTTATAGACAAATGTTAGTAAAATCGGACAGTTGTTAATTTATGTCCTACCTGTGATGCAATATTTATCGTCAAATATTGCTTTTACGTCTTCAACATTAACATTCACTTTATAAAATGTTGCCTCACAGCTAAAAACTGTTATCAAGAGGATAACTGATATAGACGTCAAAAAACCTATCCAAAAAATGAACAAAAAAATGAATTAAAAATTGTTAAACAAAAAAAAAATTGTTAAACAAAAAAAGCATTTTAAAGATTGCATCTCTCTATTAGCATTTTTCAATTTGTTAAACAAGACAATGACGGTTCTTAATTTTCGAATGAGGACTCAACAGTTGCCATTATGGAGACGTCTGTGTTAGCAGATGAATGCTTTTCTTTACAGTTTGTATTTCAAAAGAAGATATCATGCACAACTAATAAAATGACCAAATTATCTTTAGAGCATGCACCCAGAAGAACGAGAGAAGGAATCTTTCAATGGATCATTTAATGGTTTCTATATAAATAAATATTAGCCAGAAGCTTCAGTCAGTACAACCAAGAGATGGGCAAAGCTGATAGTAAAAGCGATCCAAACATCTAATTTAAACCTGGGAAATTTGACTATTTTGCTCCGATGAGCACTTAGTTAGTAGATGAACACTAAGCCCTAAAATAAACCAAAAGTACCTCCATAGTTCCTGCTCAATAATACACTACAATGCTAAAGTATCGATAGCATCGGTAAAAAATTGTGGAAGTTACAAATGCGTAAACATGCCTCCTGAACAAGTTAAAAGGTGACGACAGCCAGGAAAAACCAATACTACATATTAGATATTTCAGGTTATAGCCTACTGGGGCCTTCAAAAGCATAATATGGACCTTTTTGACTTGACCTAATGGGGTGCAAAAGTGAACACACTTATGCAAACTTACACAAACAGTGGAGTGCGAAAATGACTTTACAAAGAGTATACTTTAGCACCCCAATGTAATTCTCTAATTTATCTGAAGTTTCCCCACATAATTGATGCAATTTTTAATTTCAAGTCTAGATTATGGAGCATACAAAAGGTTCAATTACGCATTAATAGTCTTCCTGATCATTGACATCAGTCATCCTGATGGGCAGTTGACTACTAGGTCATTTTTTTGGCTTCCTGATCTTTTCTGTCCTTTCTTGCATAGGACATCCGACGGTCTTCTGATATGAAAATTAAAAAAAGGAGCCATGATCTCTACTCTACTCACCTGAATGAGAAAAAACACAAAAACCAAGACAATAGCCAGCCAAAAGGTGCTTCACAAACACTGCAGTAACTTGGGGTTACAAAAAGAGCAAAAAACAGTCCAGAACACAGCATCAAAAAAGCATTTCAAAATAGTAGAACACCTTAATAAAATAGTAGAAAATGCACACACCTTTGAACGGCCAACTAGTTCAGTTTTTCAGGAACATATCATACAGCAACCAACTCAGCAGAATAAAGTTCTATTATCTCATAGATGATCAAAAGAATCGCTCTAGGCATACAAACACAAAAAGCAGTTCCAGTAAACGTTATCAAGTTCTCAAAGAGTCTAATTTCCACGCAAAAAGCCAAATCCGCAACGATTTTGTTATTTTATAATAAAAAATTGGACAATCAAACCTTTAAAACGGAGCCAAAATTTCGAAATGAAAAAGGAAGAAAAGAAAACTACTTTTGTCAATACAACCTCAATTCAACGAGTTGTAAAACGTCCAGAACCAAAACGAGCAAAATGTCTAATAGAGAATGCAATGCATGCTTAATCAATTCAAAACATTAGAATTTGAAAAATATCAAAACTAAATAATAAAAAATAATAAATTTACTCACCTCCTGAAGGCCTCTGGCCTACAGTATGGCTTTGAGGATGGCTAGTACTTGTTATCATCTATAACCTACAAAAGGATTATTTTAAAATTAAAACATTTTTGAAAAAAAAATTGCTATTTTTAAATGAAAATAAGAGGATTAGAAATGGGAAAATAATGGACAGGTTAAATAAATGACGTTTTTACCTTTTCGTGGTTTTTTTAAAGATCGGTATCGAAAAGGAATAAGCGTAGTAACCATGGAATTGGGACTGGATTTTTAACAGTCGAAAATGAGGATAAAAGCGTAGGGTGAAAAAAAGGGCGAAAGGTACGGGACCTATGGGGAGCGAGTCCGGGAGTAGCACTAGAGCGAACAACCCCCTTCAACGTCTCGAAGTCAGGACAAAGAAGTCGGCAAAAAGGAGGGACGGACCGGTTTGCCTCTTTACACTGACAGCTATTAATCATCGGACATACTAACCTCTTCTATCTTTTTCTAACTCGTCGATATCGGAACGTCTTCCTTCTCTTTTCCTCTCCTCCCCCGGTGGTGGCTTCTTCGTTCGGGCCGCCTACAAACGTACCAAACGGGGTGAACGGGTTCCCACTTCGGAGGGGGTGTTTCGTTCGGAGGGAAAAAGGTGGAACGGCTCGTCTTCTTTTCAGCCCGGAGGGATGTTTTTCTTTCCTTTCTTCCTTATTCTTCTTTTTTTATCTACGTCTCGCAATACGTTATGTCCGGATTGGAAAGTTTATAAAAAAAATAAATAAAAAAGTGCAGGGAAATTTTAACGATTCTAAAGGCGCTATCGGTCCTGGAAAAGGCGGGGACGCAGGATTTTTCCCGCTAAGCTCTACTTATGAAAATTTACCAACGAAAGCTCTACCTATGAAAACAACAATTACAGCAATTTTTCAAAGTTCCCAAAGCTAATGTTCAAACTTTGAAAAAAGCACAAAATTTAGGCATATTTTGAAACGTTCGACACACGAAATTATATTACATAGGCAGCTCTAAAAATTAGAAGAAAAAATTTTTTTGGGGGGCCCAATTTGGTATTTTTTGAGGATGGGTAAAGAGAAATCTCAAATTAGAGGATTTTTAATGTATTCTAAAATGTGAAAAATATAATCAGGAATCAAATAATTACTTATTAGAAGCTGGAGATTTCTACCTTGTAAAGTGCAACGCTAATGGCTCTAATAGGAGACGCATCACTTATATACATCGATGAGGAGACGTATTAGAAAAAGTGATGATCGCATTTTTTTAAAAAAGCGGGAAAATGGAAATGACGTCATAAATTGATAGGCCACACGTGGTAGCTTGAGGTTATCATGCTGTATTCAACTGTGATCAAAAAGCAACAAAACAAAATATAAAGTGATATCGTCAACTTTAGCGATGGTATTGTTAAATTATGAGGTGAGCTTTAAATTGATGCTTTTATGGTTTTTTAGGGTAAATCGAAGTTGGCCAGAAACAATGCTAAGAAAGCGAAGAAGATACAAAATAATGCGCTTCACATAACGCATCCGAACAGTCGAAAGGCTAATAAATTGGCAAAACAGGCCCTCAAGTAAGTTTTTGATGCTTTTAAGTTCTTCGTATTGCAGTAAGACATGCAAAGGCCAAAAATTTCTATTTTCTTTATACAAATTATCAATAGTAGTTAAAAATTTCCAGACAAGCTGCTCGGATGAAAGTGAAGAAAGACTTTTCAATAAAAAAGAATCTTTTCGGAGAAAAACTTCTCTGGTTTCAAGAAAATCTTCCTCAAGATACTACCATAATAACAGCTCAACAATTTGAAGAGATGGTCGACAAGTAGGACTTTTTTAATCATTAAAATCCCTGATTCAAAATTTCAACTTTCAGGTATTTAGCAAGATTTAACGACGAACTTGAACAAATCGCGATCAAGCATTCAATAGGGAATCGAAAACGGCAGCATGCAAGTCGTGAAGATATCATTAAGATGACCTTGAAAAACGAAAATGAAGAATTCGAAACTTGCGGAATTGGTAAATATGCGTTATCATATAGTTGGATTATATCAGTTTTTATTTTATAGAAATGGTGGATATCTTGAATACTAAACAGCTTCAAATGTTCAAAGAATGGGAAGGAGAAGTAGGAAAAATCAATAACTTTGTGATAAAACGGTTTTCGAGAAAGTTTTTGAAAAACTATAAAAGTCCACAGTCTAAAATAGTTGACCAAGAAGAAACTAAGGATAAGGAAGAAAGTAACGTTTTAAAAGAAACCCACGATAATCAGGTTGAGGATAAAATGGAGATGGAGATAACATAAAATGATAAATAAATTTTTTTTATAAATAAGGCGGTTTCTTATTTCACCCCAGACTTCTTGGGCTTAAACTACAAAAATTTTGCAGATGTTTAATTTTTTGTGTTTATATTTTGTTGGTATAGAAATAGGGTAATAAAAATGTCGATCCAAAGTATGGAGCTTGACATGTTCGAAAAAAGTAAATTGACCCTTCTCAAATATTCGGAGCCGATGATGATTGTCGATCCGGACGGGCAAAAGACCAATCAGAAATACCCTCCTGAGATAAGATCCAAAATTTTTCAATGCAAGAAAAAAGAAAGAGATGCTGTCGAGTTGCAAAATCTTTTGAATTCTTTGATCCCGCCCATCGAATGGAAAGAAAATGGAGCATTGTGGCAACTGCAGGTTTCAACCGATCCTGTGACAAGGTTCGACGTGATTCGCTTGAAAGAACTCGTCGATTTCTTATTAAAAGAAAGACAAGCAAGATCGAGCGGAATTTGTTCTGTGAGAAGAGACATTTATGTACAACTATTCGGTAATTTCATTTTCAACGACTAATATCTAAGAATCATTTTAGATGAAATGATTCGTCAAGAAACCATCATTTGTCCTGAACGTGGTATGCTTTTGATCAGAATGAGAGATGAGCATATTCTCTCCCTGGCGTCATACCAAGCACTTTACGAAGGAAGTATTTTATATGCAAAATCAAAAGCTATCGAAGTAATAATTTTTTTTACTCATGACATGAATTAAAAAGATAACTAGGCGGAAGAAATGGTTTTGCCATACCTTTATCAAGTGGAAGAATCAAGGCGGCAAAGGGACGAGATTTTAAATGAAGTTAAAATAGTCGAAGAGGCTTTGCTTCAATCCCACAAAAGGAGTAAAGAACTCCTCGCTTCTTTAAAAAAACGACAGTCCGAACAGTTGGAATTTTTAAACAACACAAATGCACAGTTAAAGGTATACTTTTTGTAATATTGGAAGTAGAACCTATGATTCTAAGGGTTAAATCACCCTCTGGTGATTAAAGGATTTGAGGATTTGTTAGGATCAAAGTTAGGTTAAAAAGTTAACAAAAAACGCCAGTTTACTCACTTATCTTCTGAGAAATTTAAAAAAAAATCTAAGGTGGTGCACCTCTTATAAAATACTGCCATTAAGTGCGTTGGAAAGATTATTAAATTGCTGACTTCCTCAAATCTCAAGTGATAAGTTGTTGATTCTATTCCTGGAAAGATATAAAATACCTATGGCAGGGAATAAATTTCCTTTAGTACCAAGCTTTCTTCAATCTTGATGTGGAAGCTTGCCCCAATAATTGATTATAACTATTATAAGCTTTGTAAGAACCATGCCAGATTACCTACTATGGTTTACCATAGCATAGCTATGACATAGTATGTTCAGATCATATAATTTTTCTTTCTAGTATCAATTGGAAGACGTATTTTTTGGAAGAAAGTAATTCATCTTTTGGTCTACATCTCCAATTTCAAGATTTTTATAATAAATTGTTTGGTGAAAAACATTATTTATTTTTTCTGAGCGTTTCAAGCCTCGTAATCTCTGTAAAGTTCATTTCTTCCGTACTGGCTGACAGTACTCAACATTTTCTGAAAAGAAAGTTAAGATCGGTTATGACTGACGACTATTTACTTTGAGCATGTCATTTTGATTGAAGTAATATCTGGTGTCTTTATAGCCTTGGTCTTGCTCAATTACTCTTAAAAATGTCATATCTCGGAGTAGCTCTTCATAGTAAACAGATCTGCATAAGACAAACTTTTCTAAAACTGAGTTTTCGCTTTTCAAAGCTTTTATTTCATCGGCTATTTCTTGAACTCCAAGCTCAACCTGACAATTTTAGAGAGGCTGTTAAAATGAATTTACCACATGAAAATTTCTTGATAGCTTGGCATCACATTCGTCAAAAAGTTCTTTGTAAACTTCAATCCTTTGGACCACATCTTCTTTGATACGAGCAAGGATGATGCCTCTTTCAGGGCATGCAATCGTTTCCTGCCTTATAAGCTCGTCTGGGAAAATTCAATAATTTGAATATCATTCATATTTTATTACCAAAGACATCCAAAAACAAACGATATCGCCCTTCGCATACACCAGAATTTTTCACCCTACACTTGCTGATTCTATGATCAACATATTTTGTCAAATCTTTGATTTCTTGAGTTGGCACTTGATATGGAGAAACCTGATTTATGTTAAATCATGTTTTCAAACTGAAATACTTGTCTTTTGAAGAGCTTCCCATTTTGGATCCATTCTATAGGAGGAAAAATGCCATCCAAAATGTCTTGGATATCGCTATACCTTTCTTCTTCAAGATTTGGATATATTAATGGTATATTAACATCCAGACGTTGAGGCTTTAGAAAATTATTGGATGTACAAATTATCAAAGCTTACTTCAACTTGAGGGCGTTTTTGACCCTTAGGACCGATTTCGACGGGTTTTAAATATTTCAAGATTCGAACAACACCTTTGTTTAGGCGCTCAGGATCTGCTGCAAATGTTTCAATTTTGTCACCACGATATTTCTGCCTTGGTATCCTCGATCTTTTCTTCCTTTGATGATAAGTCTTCTCTCTTATAGCACATTTTAAAAACGAATTTAAGTTTTCAGCATCAACATTTTTGTCTGTGAATGGATTGTAGACTTCCGGATCGTGAACCAATTTGTAGACTTCTTCCTATAATTTTATTATTTATGTCAAGTTTTTCTATGCAAACCTTATAAAAAGGATCTCGTTTAGGAATACAATGTGTACAAGCGCACTCAAGTTTCCTCCTTCTTGACATCTTAGAACCACCTAAAGTGCTTCTATTATCAGTTCTTGTAACAAAAGAAGAAGTCGAATCCATAATAAATGATCTACTAAATTATTTATAAACCTAAGTCATATGCTAGGAAGAAGAAAAACTGCACTAAGATATAAAAACATAATAAATTTATTCATGGTAATAAATAATAAAATTGAATAAAAAAAATTATAGATACTTGGAATTTTGAATAAACATTTAAGTGACTAGAATGGTAACAAATATCAAAACTGAAAGGTTACATAGGTTGTGCATTTGATTTGGTCACTTTCATATTTATGATTTTCTTCACTTCAGGAGCGATCCAGAATTCGTCATTGATTGTTCTGTAGGAGCCCCCATGATGGTAATCGCCGTCTGGCATGCTGAGGCGTTTTTTGTCGAAATAGTTGATGAGGCAGCTTGCCGGGATCCAGATTAAGGCTGTTATGATGATGACAGCGCCGACTACATTGTCTCTCAAGATTAGAAGTACTTTGTTGATGTTAATATCTTCAATTATGTCCCAGAACCTTTCAACGACATCTTGAACTGTCTTCTCGCACACTCCCTACAAGCAGAAAGGAGGTAAAGACAATATTTACAAAGAAAAGACTTACATTGTTGCAAAATCCATGAATACAAGGTGTCCCGTCAGGCAAAATGTCATGAGGTGTCACAGTAAAGCAAGTTTCGTTCAAATTCATTCTGCAACACCGTTTACATGCTTCTCCGACTAAAAAATTGGTTAAGGATGGTTTTTGGATTAACTTCCAAACTTACTAGTATCACACATGCAACTTTGGAGTCCTTGAGTTTCACAATATGGAATACATTTTCCAAGCCGACATTTTCCTCTTTCCAAACATTCAGTTCCATCGGTCATTGGAGCCGATTTTGGACATTCAGAAGCAACTCCTGAACATCTCGATTCCTGCTCACACGTCGAATATTGGGCGTCACGACATTTGATTCCAGAATGCATAAAATGACAGTTTTGACAACATGGTGAATTTTTGTCGCTGGAAAAAAGTGAATAAATTGAAATTTCGATGGTTTAAAATACCTGCACACTGCTCCTTGACGTAATTTACAATTTTTATCGCAGCATGCGTCGTTATCTTCAGTCCCCAGAAGACCTGCATCGCAATCTTCATCTCCCTCAACTCTCAAGTTTCCGCAGAAAGATTCTTCCGGTTCGGAAAAACATCTCCCAGATTTTGCCTGAAGTACTTTTCTAATAGAGCGAAGACTGCATGGAGAAAATCTCTTTAAAAAAGCATTAATTTTATTCTTTTTTGGTTAAATTTTATACTTTATTGTTAACATCATAACCGCTGACACTGTATGTGTACATCAAATATGAGCCTCCTTGGCTAGCACTTGGGCTACATTCGGCCAAATCTGGATCATGTTCTGAGCCCCAATTGTGGCCAAATTCATGAGCAGTCACTAAATCAGCTTCTCTCGTAATAACCCTTTGGCCATAATGATTTCTTGAAGAGCTCAACCCCGAGTTGAGATACAAAGTGTAACCATTTTTAAAATATTCTGCAAAAAATAAAACACAATTAAAACTAGAAAATGAAAAAAATCGACATGTTAAGAAAAGCATGCGAAAAAAGCGTGTCAAAACAAAAGGGAGAAAAAACAAAAGACTACACGGAAAACAGAATTAGTTTCAAGACCTGGGGTACATATTCCACCAACAGAATTACGTCTTGGAGAGCCGACGTAGGCAAGTCCAAGAATACCACCTTCGAATTTTAAATCAGTGAAGAGATGAGCGAGACAGAAATCTTTGTGCGAGTATTCTCGACTGAAAACCTAATCAGAAAGTAAAGCTTATAAACCAAGACATGGAAATTTTCATAAAAAAGGCAATAGACTTCCAACACAGCTAAAAAGCGACCTTCACCAAATAAACCCTTTAAATAAATAAAAAACTGAACCATTTGTGCAGATTCCTCCGACAGATTTTAAATTTGATGAGGAAATATAAGCCATACCGAGTACAAGACTCATGGCGAAAGTTTGATGGGTGAAGAGATGCGTAAGACAAAATTTTTTTGATATAGATTGCCTTGAAAAAACCTATAAAGTGCAACAAAACCACCGGTCATGAAATATCTTTCAAATAATGAAAATATAAATAGAAATTTACCTCTAAAAGGTTCCTGACATCCCATTTTTCTCTGATCATGTTATAATGAGCTTCTCCTCCTCTGACTCTTGTCGGCTCAGAATGGACGACGATTTTCTTAATAACGAATCCCATCCCTTTAAAACCTTCACTTTCACCTCTATCCTGCCAGATGGTATCATTGTAGATTTTATGAACTCTGTCAATCAAACTTATCTAAAAACAACGTTATTTCGATATAAAAAGAAATTAAGTAATATTACAAGGTAGTTTATAGTAGTTTTGGTATTTCCACCACCCATTTCTTGATAGAATCTGTAATCTGCGACCAAAAGCAAAGGGCATCTTGTTTTTGTCGGAGTATATTCGTATTGATCGGCCTGCCTTTTTGCTCGAGTGATGGGCCCATCAAGTTCTTCATCTTCTTCTTCATCTAGAAATAAAACTTTAATAAAATTCTTTTGAAAATTCAAGTTTACCATCATATTCTCCTTCTTTGATATAACCACAAGGACTGTAGCCAGATCCATGCCAGCTAAGTCTGATGTCCGATTCTCTATATGCGACCATTGATTCGTTACCGAGTTCTGGCAAATGTCGCCAGGAAGGCTAAAAAAGATGTGTTAAATATCAATCAGTTCACTGAGAGTTGGGAAAAATTGAAGATTAGCTTATAAACAAAATGTTCATTCTCCCATGTACCTCAATGTGATAGGTTTCATCAGGAAGATGAATGGAAGCTGTCATGACTCCATCTTCCAAATGGACACTCGCTTCAGACTGTTTTTCACCAAAAAGTCTCCCCTCGTAGAAGTTCTCATGATCTAAAAAAAATCAAATAATTGATTTTTAGATGAAGAATTCAGACTTACCAACTGCTATTGGTTTTTCTTTTCCATCCCCATCGACAGAATAAGCTTGAAATTTAGAATGAAGGACCCCTTTGCGAGGAGTTAAAATCAAACGAAAATTCCTTAAAATTACATTGAAAACATTGAGGTTCCCAAGAGAATTTTACCTTCCCAAAGTCCTAAAATTGACTTCTTTGATCTTGTTGTAAGGATGCGAACTTTCCTGGAGGCCTCTTTTGACTACATGATGGGTCAAATCCGAGGCATGGATGGTGTCAAAATACTTCAAATTTCTGTGTATCGAACCTTAAAAGACCAAAATATAACGTTCTCATTTTTTTATTTTTACAACTTACCTAACACAAGAACAGAGTTGAGAAATAAAAAAACAGCTAGAGTCAATACAAGCAATTTCATTTTTTACAAAAAATGAAATACTCGAAGTTATTAAGTTTAAAGCTTCATAATAAAAATAAAACCAAAATTAACAAAAAATGGTAAAAACATGAATTTTGTTATTTTTTATTTGTCAAAGTGATAAAAAGACAGATAACAAAACGTTCACTGCTTACTGAATAGTTCTTTGCTAAACAAAATTCTCAATTTTTTTAAAAGTTTGTTTATTAATAAAGACAATTTTTTGTGATGAATAATAAGTTGAATTTAACTTTTAATTTAAAAATAAAAATTTATTAAAAAAGATCAATTAGAAAAGAGCTGCTCCTAGGAGCGGATCTTAAAAAAAGGGGCAAATTCGAATATTTCACAAGCTCCCACGATCCACCTTGAGACATCAATAAAGCATAAAAACGAACAAAACTTGATTTTTTTGTAATTTTAAAAACTAAAATGTCTCCGCCAACACGTACAGTGTTCATGATCGGCATTATGTTGGATTTTTTCCGTATAGGATATGAAGAGATGAGTTTTGCATTGATGGAAACGATGAAATGCTCAGGTTCCATGACGACCAAAAACTTAAACGGTTTTCCCGGACAGAATACATTTAGATCCATCGAAGTTTTGATTTCAGTATGCCATTTATCATCGTATGAATTGAAAATGACTGGGTCCTTATTGTTTTGATTCCAGGTGACACTAAAGTGGAATCCAATAGTCGGCTCCGGGAAGACTTGGCTCCCAGACTGTAAATCTATAAAAAGACCTCTGGGCAAATATTGCGTCCGACCTTCCACTTCGACCTCCTGCCCTGCTGTCATTTCTCCATCAAGTGAAAAATAAAAAGGAGTCAACTGAAAAATTTTTATCAGAAAATAAAGTTTAATTTTCATACCCATGCTGTATCCGACACATTTCTAACATTCTTAACCATTTTCACTGATGGATAAATGTCACTTTTTGTTAATATTATCTGATTCAGCTGCACCTGACCATAAATTTCAAGGCAATCGATATGCGAAGGAGTCACTCTATGCAGATATTCAAAAAGATGAAGGCCATTTGCGGCTACCTAACAAAAATAATTGAAAAATCCCTAAAATTCTTATTTTTACTAAAAATTTATCTTTCAGAGTGAATATTTCAATTGTAAATTTTTCTCCTGTTTTTAAAGGGCAAGGCATCTCCATCAAATTTTCTTCTTGTTCCCATCTTCCATCTATGAAACAATTCCTTGCTATGTAATTCAATAGCCTAAGCCGTATGGATAAATGAAGGGCGATATCAATTGTGTTTTTCTTAGTTGTCCTGCATAAGTTAACAGCAAACCTGCATTTTTAAATAAATAAAAAATGTGGCCTTTGGATAAAAAATTTTACCTGCTAACATTCTCTACAAGAGTTCCTTCGATTATTAAATTACTGTAAAGTCGGAATGAAGTCTTAAAGTCATGAACGAAAGATATAATTGCCTAAAGATGAAAATTAATTTTAAATAACAAAAATTTTTATTACTTCAGCATCAAATGATTGTGGTGTCACTATTATCCGAGATCTTGTATCATAAGTGTCATCTTTAGGCTAAAATTAAGTTTAAAAAATTGGTTTGAAAGAAAAATTACTTTTATGCAGGGCATGAATGATGCCAGCCAACGTTCCACTGCCAGTTTACGCCGTATCTTTTTGAATTTTGCTTTCGTTTTTTTCGTCTGAAAAATAGTCATTCAAAATGCAAATTGGTCAATTTTATAATAAAATTGACCAATTTGCATTTAATATACTTAAATATATAAAAATTTTATACTTACTTCATCACTGTCATCGCGGGGAAGAAACATGTTTATAAATGTTCTTTCTTTGACCTGTCGCCTCCCAGCAAGCTACATTTAAAATAAAAAAAAATTGCACATAAAGAGTTCAAATACTAACGGTTTCTTGCCGAATGCAGCATGAAGGCAAAAAAAATTCAAGGATATTTTTACGAACTACTTTTCGAATTCTAACTATACTTTCGCTTCTCACTCGACTTGTTTTGACCTATGAAATGTATAAAGAATAAGCGAATTTTCCTCAAAATTACCCTTATAGATGACGACAAGATGACTTCAGGGTCTACTTTTTCTGCCTAAATTGAAAGAAAAAAAAAACTTAAGTTCATCCTGTGATTTATTTTTGACACTAGACCACGATACCAGTGATCCATGACTCTTTTTTCGATCGCCTTTCATGGTTTACTAAAATTTAGCTTTCTTTTTCTATTGAAAGGTCAGCTGAAACTTGAAAGATTAAAAATAGGTGACATACAGGGTGATGCATGTATGTAAACCAGTATGGTTTCTATGTAAACCAAACTAGGTACGTTTTTTCGACGATATAACCCTATATTTACCATTAATTTAAATTAAAATGCTTCAAGACATCATTTAGCAAGTGAATCGTCCATAAAAACCATTTATGGTCTCTCCTTCGATTTAGAACAGTTCCGAATATGTTAATAAATAACAGATCTTCACTGTTTTGGTTGCACTCTGGCGGAAATAAAAAATACGCTAACTCGGGTGTCTCTTGTCTGTGATCCTGGTTCGCTTTCCCCTTCCCCGTGTTCGTTTGTTCTTCTTCCTAACCCTAACCCACGTTTTTCATTTCACGTGATTTTCTCATCGGAAAATGGTAAATTTCTTGTTTTATACTTTATATTTAAACATGAATTTTAATCCAAAATAACCTAATTTGATTATTTTGACTGATGGAATAATGTTTTTTTTTGATCTGGCCATATTTAAAATCTGCTAATGTTTCCTACCGGAATGAAAGCTGTGCCGTCAAACTTAAGACTTTAATGTCTTTTAGCTTTTAGAGTTCTAAATAGTTGTTCGTTTTTTATTCCTTTATTTTTAACTAATTTATTATTTTGATTTAGTCGACCCATAAGAAGAAGACCAGAAAGTTGAGAGGACACGTGAGTCATGGTCACGGACGTATTGGTAAGTTTTAATTTTGTTGTTGTAATATCATTTTGAGCGTTTTGTCTGTAGGAAAACACAGGAAGCATCCTGGTGGTCGTGGTAACGCTGGTGGTATGCATCACCACAGGATTAACTTCGACAAATACCATCCTGGGTACTTCGGTAAACTCGGTATGAGGAATTACCATTTGAGGCGAAACCAGAAGTTCTGCCCCACGATCAACCTCGATAGACTTTGGACTCTCGTCACCGAACAGACGAGGCTTAAATACAAAGACCATCCCGAACAGAAAGCCCCAGTCATCGACTGCGTTCGTGCTGTAAGTCAATTTGGTCTTTTAGCTTGAAAAATATTAACTTTTTGTTTTTTTAGGGTTACTACAAAGTCCTCGGAAAAGGTAACCTCCCGAAACAGCCTGTCATCGTCAGGGCCAAGTTTTTCTCCAGAGGAGCTGAACAGAAAATCAAAGCTGTTGGAGGCGCTTGTATTTTATCTGCTTAGATAAATAAAAATTTATAATTTTTTTTCTTTAATTTTTTTATTATTTCCTTTTTCGCACTTTGTCGAGTAGTTATTGGGCTCCTTCATGAGATTCTGCAATCTACAAACTTAGATTTTTCATCAGCTTAGTATGATTGACAACTTAAGAAGGCTTAGTTCAGCAACCTAGTTCAGACCTTAATTTCCCAATAAATTTCGTCTTTGATATGCATGGGTGGTCTAAATGGAGTGAATCTTGTTTTGAGAGACATGTTCAACTGGTTCGGAGCCCAATATCACGTGTTATGGACCCCTCCCTCTTTTGTGCGGTTTGGACCCCCTTGTGCGATTTGGACCCAATTTTTCACTTTGTCTGGACTCCCCTCCTTTTGCGTGGTTTGGAGTTTGGACCCCCCTTTCATGTGGTTCGGAGCCCAATGTCACATGTTTTGGACTCCTTTGGACCCAATTTTTCGCATTGTTTGGACCCCCCCCCTCTTTTTCATGACGTGGTTCAGAGCCCACTTTCACGTTTTTCGGACCCCCTTTTGCGTTGTTTGGACCCCCACCCTTTGCGTGATATGGACCCAATGTTTCACGTTGTTTGGACCCAATTTTTCACTTTGTCTGGACTCCCCCCTCCTTTTGCGCAGTTTGGACCCCTTTCATGTGGTTCGGAGCCCAATGTCACATGTTTTGGACCCCCTTTTGCGTTGTCTGGACCCCCACCCTTTGAGTGATATGGACCCAATCTTTCACGTTTTTCGGACCCCCTTTTGCGTTGTCTGGACCCCCACCCTCTGCGTGATGTGGACCCAATCTTTCACGTTGTTTGGACCCCCTTATTATATGATTTTTAAATCAATGAAACAAAGATTTTTTGATTTTTTTTTGGTATTTTGAAGAGTAAAGACATTTCCTATCATGGTTTAACTTGTTTAAGCCCAATTTGCAATGTATTGCTGCACTATTCTGCTGTCAGGAATTTCACATTTTGAGGAAGTTAACAATCAGCATACAATTCGAAAGTCTCATTTTTATTGACTACAGGCCAGATTTCTTGCCATATCTCGAAAAAAGTTTTCACCCTTTTCAATATCTTTTTTCAGATAGGAAATCGCAGTTTCCAACAAACAGTATTCATAGCTCGATAAATCCGGTATTCCGAAATTTTTCTGAACGCCGCATGATCCAAGTTGAACAGGAGTCGAAAAATAGTTTAATTCAGGAACAATGTTTGACTTCAAATAAGTACATTCGATGACGTTTCCTTCCCCTATAAATTAACCGTACAAAAACCCTCCGTGTAAAAAACACCCCGCCTCGCAAAACTCCTTCTTCTTCAGCCGGAAAAAGATATGATATCAACTTTCCCGCCCGCCGATGTGCGAGAGGTCGGTATGATTTAAAGAAAGAGGAGAGATGAAGCGCCCTTGCTCCCATTTTCAAAGCTCCCCTTGGCGGCATCGCGAAATACTTGTTTACAGGGTGCATTAGATGGGTAGCTATGCAAATACCTTGATCAGTGATTACTGGTTAGGATTGTGGAACTATTGAATGAAAATACATCATTGGAAGAGGAAAACAGTAAGTTGAATTTTTCACGACTGGTTTTGAAGGTTTCATATGCTGAACAACTAACTTTTTGTACATTTGTAACTTTTGCACTTTTTGTACTAACTTTGTAAGTGCAATTTCTGTTAAGACGTTAACGTTAGTTCTGGGTAACTTAAGTTAGGAGACGGATGGCAAATGCTCAGGAGCATCTCCTTGCTCAGTAATCACTATTCAGGTGTTATCGTATTTAAAAAGTAATAGTGGAGGAAACCTGCATAAACCATGATAATTGAATTTAAGAATTATGTTATCGATCAATCTGAAAGACTTACTACAGATGCATTATGTGCAGAGGTAACTGATTTCCCTGATAAAAAGTATTTCGCGATGCCGCCAAGGGGAGCTTTGAAAATGGGAGCAAGGGCGCTTCATCTCTCCTCTTTCTCTAAATCATACCGACCTCTCGCACATCGGCGGGCGGGAAAGTTGATATCATATCTTTTTCCGGCTGAAGAAGAAGGAGTTTTGCGAGGCGGGGTGTTTTTTACACGGAGGGTTTTTGTACGGATATCACATCTTTTTGTAGTTGAAATTGTAGTTGACTTGGAACGTCCATAAGCAAGAATAGTATCATGTTGTGCTATAATTAAGCTAACTTGAGTAGCATTTAGCAAGACAGAACTGTACATTCTCACCTACATTTTTGGTAAATTATCGGTAGGTATAGCAGCAACGCTGCAATAAAAATGTTATATTGATTGATTTTTAAAAAAAATGTTTTTCCTCTTAGTAGGTCTCACTGTACAGTCCTGTCCAGTATCCAGGATCACCATCGCGGAGGTAGCCACGCAGCGATCCCCCCGTCTGCCCTGGTACAATATGAGCCAGAAAATTGAACTATTGTACATATTGTAATTGAAATGTAATTATGTTATATTTATAATGATATATGAAGGTAATAACATATTGAAGCAGAGCAGGCGGGTAAAAGTAGCGGCTTAATATAGCACAGCATTGTCAGAGTACATTTTAGTTTTTTTTGGTTCGGCGGATTTTTTAGGATCTTGACAGATTTTTTACGTTCTGGATTTTCAGAGTAGGTACCTTCGTTTTTCGACAGATTTTTTACGTTCTGGATTTTCAGAGTAGGTACCTTCGTTTTTCGACAGATTTTTTACGTTCTGGATTTTCAGAGTAGGTACCTTCGTTTTTCGACAAATTTTTTACGTTCTGGATTTTGTATTATACTAAAATTATAAGTTATAACTATTTATCTGTTAGATTTTTTGAAGAATCAAGACATAAATATCTTTACTTCCTTGGGGCCAACGTTTTTCACTAATAACGCTATCGTTCGCACATACCCATTTTGTACCACTTTTTAAGTAGCTAACGTAGTGACCATTGTTAATAGTTTCACCATAGTGAAATATAGCGGATGTTGGGGAATATGTGGCTCCGGCAATATTTAATTTACTCGAAGGTACTTGGTTTATCCTACATCCTGAGACTTTGTTCAGCTCATTATCGAATAAAAGAAATTGCAATATGAGGTATTCCGGAGCAGCGGTTATATTATTTTTTCGACGGACACGACCTACAACGTTACAATTTTGGCACTGAAATCCTTCTATGTGAGTTTCCCAACGCCCTAAATACTCATTGATCATATTCGTTAGGTTGCTTTTGGAGTTTGAATTAATGGGTACCCTAATTACTAAGTCCATTTCTTCGTTAGACCATGTCTCATTGCAGTTTTCGCAATTCGAAATATGCCTTGTTGTAAAACTAAACAAGCTTTTGATGCCTTCATACTTGTACAACAAGAATTCTAAAAATTGAATCGCGTCTTGTTGCTCTATTTCTCTAAACAGCTCATCAACCGAAAGCCTTATTTGGAAAGTGTCTGCTACAATACCCCTCTCATAATTCATTAAAGCTGTTTTTAGCGGAGATGGCAGGGTCGAATTGGTCTTTACAACATTTTTTACAGAATCGCAAGAAAATAAACACTGGACAACCGAATTAGCGTAACAGGACACGTTATCTTCATTTAAAAAGCCTATTACGTTTGGAACAGTGGCAGTCGGTTTTGCTTTACGAACGGGTTTGTTACGTCTAGGTTTTTCAATTTGACCTTCTAGCGACAAGTCTGCTTCTTTAGCCCACCACTTGCGGTCCCTTAAGTGCATTTGGGGAGGAAAATTAGTGACAACAAATAGTGGAATATCCGGCCGGAAGGAACCTCTTAAACGATTGTACTCTTCTATTGCTGATTGTTGCGCCTTTACTGACGATGGGCAAAAGTTTATCAAATGTAGACCTTCCACGGAAGTGACTCTGGACAACGCTACGTATGTTTGCCCACTTGTGAATACAGATTCCCCAACATCCATGACAACATTCTTAAGACTTAGACCTTGACTTTTATGAATTGTGATCCCGTAACTAACACTGATAGGAAATTGTTCCCGAAAAACAAAACATTTATCTAAGACTTCAAATTTAGAAGTCACTCGTTCTAATTCATGCAATAGGCCACTCGAAAATCTAATTTGAACTTTTTCAATTGTCTTGGGATTATCTACACTATTCTTAACTGCGGTTACGACGCCAATAGCGGAATTAACTAATCCTTTTGTAAGGTCAATATTTCTACGTAGCATAACTTTAGCACCTATTTTTATCTTTATAACCGATTCCATACCCGCCGTTCTCGTACTATCAGATTCATACTGTTGAAGTAATTTGTTTACTTTTTTTTTCATCTGAGGCTTGCAATCTACAGAGTCTTTAGCAACTAATTGAACTTCAGGGTTTTCGATTCGCGAAAGCATTTCGTTGTTCAACTGGGCACACTGGTATCCTGTAGCACACAAACAAACGGTATCGAAGGGTAAATCGTCAAGATAGTTTCCGATCTCTTTTAATTTTTCGTTTGGGCTTTTACCTATTAGTGGAATCAGTCTATTTTTTAAAATTTCTAAATTTAAAATTGTTATTTTGACCATCTTTGGAGGCAGCCAAAAACTAGTTCTGCAGCCTCCCGTCAGTCCATTACCGTTTAGGGCTTTGGCCAGAGATATGGCAAATCTGGCAGCAGCGAATCCCATCGACAAACAAGCGACCCCTCCGTATTCTTTAGCTTTTTCAACATCATCATTCGCCGTTTGTAGAGATCTTGTAATCCTAACGACTTCTTCCTAAAGTTTTAACTTTCAAATACTAAACATTGATATCAAACACATTACAGTACTCAAGCGAAAAGTTGGTTTTGACTTCGAAAGTACTGGTACCATGGTAGAAGGAGATTGCCCACCAATCACCGGTACTTCAATAGATTCAGGTTTCGTCTGTAAAATAACACATAAAAGAACAAAATTATAAGCAAATTACTTGTGTAACTTCTGCCAATAATGCATTAGCTCTTATGACATTTACAGTCGTCACTCCAAACATTTTATTAGGATCCACATAGCGATTTATCCTCTTATAAACTTCACAAGCTATAGGTAAAGTGCTGTTCACTGGTTCAGCACATATTGCAAGGAAAGCCTTAAAATCTTAATGAGAATCTATGATCAATATTATATCCTCACTTTAGGACAGAATGCAGCACTTTGTTTCGAAAGGTCATAAACATATTTGCAGTTGGACGTAAATACATTTTCCCTCATCTGAATATTTTGCTTCTCAGGCCATAAATTTCCTACCAACATCACTATATCGGCACCCTACATCAAATTGAGAAATTTTCATATTTTGTTCATTTACTTCTAATGCGGTTCTGACACCCAGATTCCCATAGTGGGGAGTCGCTATATTGAGAGTGTCGATGTGGTTCAGTTCCAAGGCAAGTCCTTTTGGATTTTCGTCATCATGGATAGCGATTTCGTCAAACCAAGGAGACTGCTTAAGAAGTAGGCAAAGCGTGCTTCCTATTCTATTCATCCCACCCAGCACAGCAATCTTGAGACCTGGATGAAACATTAGTAACATTTTTATGATAATCCTCAGCAATGCCTCGATCATGTTGATTCCCAAAAATTTGTCTTCTGCGAAGAATTTGACTAAATATTGAAAACATTTTCTTTAAGATGCTAAAACAATTTGAAAAACATCACATGTTTCACAAATAACTTGTAGTATCATTGATTATAATTAGCAACGTGTGATCTGCTATAATCGCACAACCTGGCAACTTTTGACAGTGTGTGGCATCCCAATTTGCAATGAATCGCTCAATCGGACATATTTGACAGCCCAATTCAAAATTTATCGCCCAAACTGACAATGCAAAGTATTTAGGATAATAATAATGCAGGTTAAAACAAAGTATGTATTTACAATAAAATATAAAAAAAATTAGCTCAAATCCATCGATAAATCATTTTCAGTTTGCTTTTCTTTCCTGGGCTTTTTCGGGACAAGATTCCTGAATTCGCCATCTTTTGTCCACATACAAATCAAGCAGACTTTAAAAACTGCCATTTTATTATCAAGAAGTTTCTAAAAATAAAATTAATACAAGTTATTAGCCCATAGTCTTAATTAATACCAAAATTCGTGCTTGTTTCTGGAGTTAATGTATCGCCTTTATGGCAAACAGTATATTCCGAGATAAGTGTGACGACTCCTTTTTTAAGAGTTGTTGGGAGGCCAAGTTGTCGCAATTGGGGCTCCATCGAATGTGGGAATTCAACCAAAGGGCCTTCAGGTACGATGACAGTTTCTGTAGAAACGAAACCACTTCTCGCATAATCATTGACTGTATAGGACTTGAAGAACCTAAAAATATACAGTAACATAATAAAAACTCAACGTTGCAACAAATATTACTCTATAACGTCATCGACAGGCCTGTTAGTAAATAAAAGCCCACACTGTCCTTTCAGCTTTTTAGATACTTTGTGAATATTTTCTTCAACTTCGTCTTCCTTTTTCCTCCCAAGGCCTAACGTCATAACTTTGTTTTTTCCAAAAAAGAACCTAAAAAACAATCAACTTAAGATAAAAAATGACAATTCCTGTTTACCTGCTATCTTTCCAATCGCCACGAAGATCCTTAAGCTTTCCATTTCTTATATTTTCAACGGAAAACACAAATATATTCTTAAAATTGCCGACGCTTTTACGTATCTCTTCGACAAGACCCTGTTTCGCCTCCAAACCCTTCCGGGTCGTTTTTGTCAAGGAAACTGTTCAAAAATTTAAAGTAAATTACGATTATTAATTTGAAATTTTTACCCTTTTTATCCCTTTTTGACTTGGGCATCTTCAAAAATTCAAGGAACTCGTGGTTAAACTGTTGAAGAACTTAGAAGGTTACAAGTTTGATCTTAGGTTATAGTTTACTTTTCCAAAGCCTTTATAATCATTAAAACCAAGTAAAGAATTTTTTTCCCATGAAATAAAACAAAGAGATGCTACAATACAATACAATATTTATTAATTTGCAATAATTCGATAATAAATAATTGATTTATTTCATATTTTTAAGGGTAAAAGCATCGATGTATATAAGTTACCTGGATCGCTCGTCAGGCTCTCGCCTTGGGTTTTAAAATGATGCCAGTTGGTACCACTGCTTTCGAACAAGACCACGCCCCCAGTCCGACAACTTTCGGAAGTAGCGCTCCTGTCTTAAATTAAACTACACGGTTTCCACGGCAACGTCCGTGTTTCCCGCTTTGTTTTAAACTGAGAGTTTGTTTAAATTGTGAACTGGAGAAGTGTGCTGCACAAATTACACTAGATAAAGATGGTTGGAAATTTATTTTTTTGTGTGTGAACAACTTCTACTGGTTGCTCACACTGTCAAAAGTTGGAAAATTAAAAAATTTATAAGGGGCTCCCATCGTGATTAAAGTTTTTGCACCAATGAACAAAACATAGTTGTTTCTTCAACAAATTACATTTTTATTAATGATTTTATTTTCATAAATCACCTGATTCTTCACAATATTAACATAAAAATGGATGATGAACCAGGATTTTGAGTAGAGTTGGCACAGTTTTCAACGCGGCAACGAACCATCTTTAAAAAAAACCACGATTTATTAATAGTACCTTACTAAAAAGTAAAAACCGCTGTTTAAAACATCACACGTTTACTCAGCATTTGTTTTCGAGTGGCGGGCGGGGCGCTGTTTAGTTTGGAAGACGCAAGACAGCGCCACTTTTGGTGGTAGAAGAGTGCGAGTGGGGCCAACATAACATAGGATTCACTTTTAAAAAACCTCGACGAGCGATCCAGGTAACTTATATACATCGATGGGTAAAAGTGTAACTCATAGTTTTTTTTGATGAAATGTAGATATTTTAGTTGTTTTAATTTTTACTTCATAGAAAATTAGTGTTGAGTTTTAGTTGATGGAAATAATTTGTAAATTGAAATTTTGATCAAGTAAAAAGCGGCCATTTCCTTCTTGTGCAGACGAGCCGAAAAGAGTTGACCTCAGGGCCGAGGAAAGCGCTACGAGTACCGACCTCCCGTTCCGTCTCCCGGTAAGAAAATTCGTGGATTGGGTGTGTGCGCGCGGCTCGGATATTAGATAATAATTTTTAGTGGTCCCTCCCGTGTAAAGGGTTTGTTTTTTCAAATTTTCCGTGGAAAAATTCAATCCGTAAGTATCAATTATACGTTTCCTTCTATACATAGTAATTTATTAAATGTTGGCAAATCGTTTGAGTTTCCGCCCGCCCATGCCCCCCCGGAGTCCTCTGACGCAGAGTAGGAGTGCCCAGGTTTAATCAGAAACGCCATTTTGGATTTTATATCCGCAGTATTTGCCGGCTTTTGATTAATTTTGCGTTATTTAAGTCGTTATTACGCCTTAGACCTTTCTCATTTTATTATTTTAGCATTCGATTAATACCATCGAGTTAAACTAACTTTTGTTTCTATTGTTTCAATCTCGCTGAAGGATGACAGGTTAGTCTTTTGTCTTTCTATTTTTCAAATTTTATTTTATCCCAACTCCTTTTTTTGTATGTTCCAACGTTTTATCTCACGCCTTGAACTGTTAAGGACATAATCCAAGAACTCCTTTGTCTCTTACTTTCCTATAAATTTCAATTTGAGACTTGTGTCGCTTTTTTGAAAACGTGCGTACGATTTCGTTTTATTTTATTTAAAAATCAATTTTCGTATGTTTTATTAATCATATGTTTTCTCGTTTTTTCTTATTGATAGACGAAAAAATATAGGTGAGTCTTAATTTTTTTTAAACGGTTAAATTACCATAAATTTTGTTACCTACGCGTGAAGTTATCTAATCTTAAGGTTTTTATCATTCTAGATTTGTCATAAGTTTTTTTCCTCCTTTTAATATTTTGTAAATCGCGTAGGAAACGACGGGGGTGGTTGACTCGAGGAAAGCCTCC